>CM032231.1:112587500-113027500 GCA_019009955.1 Riptortus pedestris | reverse complement strand
CTATAACCTTTCGTTTCACATGCCACAGACACGATACCTGCAATTTGTTTCTTTGGTGTCTGTTTTGTTTGTTACACGCATAAACGGCTGAACCGAATTTTATGAAAATTGGTATGTATATTACTACTTACCCAACTTAGACTTTAGGCTATATTAATTTTCTCTGAGATGAACAGGAGTGCGGGGTTATAAGGGAAGCAGAAATTAAAAATAGCGATATAGTTTTATATTGGTTTTTAGGTACATATGCACATAACAAAAAGTTATTTAGTTTGTTATTTAGAAGTAACCAGTGTTATATACACTTTTGTCGCTTATACCGAAAGTTATAAAGGCGTTATACGCTAAAAATTTATAGCGGGAGTCAACAATATTTTGAATTTGCCAAAAAAAAGACTCAATCGAACTAAATAATAACTCAGTATGTGTAATTAGCAGTGAGGCCTTCATTATAATAAGCCATACCAACCATTTCTATGGACGGGCAGGAGTGGGGGTTATAAGGGAAGCCTGAAAATTAAAAAATAGCGATATTTCGTTTCCTATTGGTTTTTCTGCAAATATTAAACATAACAAAAGTAGTTTATTTTATTATTTTGGAGTAACTTTTGTTATATTTACACTTTTGTCGTATACCTAAGTATAAATGAGTTATACGTTAAAACTTTAGCCCTCCCTAACGGCTGAACCGAACTGAACAAAACTCGGTATGTCAATTAGCTATTAATTCTTTCCTGATTATAAGTCATATTAAAATTTTTAGGTTCGAAGGGGAGGGGGGTTAAAAGGGAGGCCTGGAAATAAAACGATTCACCATCCGAGTTTACATGTATAAGAGGACGGGATCAAAATATAAAAATTGCATCGATGACTGTGAGAGACTTATCAGAGACAAATAATTCTATTATTAGCAAATCCGACGGCAAGTGATACCCGTATCAATACTAAACACTGGGAAGGGTAAATGGGTAAAGATAGTGCAATGTAAAGACTGCTAAACAATACCATCACCATTCAGCCCCAGATGAATTTCCCGGGCGAAGCCGGGTATCTGGAGCTAGTATATATATATATATATATATATATATATATATATATATATATATATATATCTATATATATATATATATAATTTTGAACGGACCTCATTTTCGTCATCTCCTGGGTAGCATCGATGGACATTTGAAGAAATTTTTGGAAACTCGCGTCATGAGTACGACTTAAAGGAAATCTGCTAAAAATATAAAATTAGTCCTATTTTTGTACATCCTGTGCGGGGCAAGATGCTATTGGGGCATTAGTTTTCTTCAAAAAAGACTATATTGATAAAGATTTACAGCTTATTACAGACTCACCCTTTCTACGACACAAACCCGACAGATACTGCAAGAAAAATTGCGTGTCGTTGACAAACTACTTAGGGACAGAAGATACGACCAACACTACAAATACGTAACCGTTAACTATGAGCCAAATATTTTGAGAGAACAACAAAAAGTAAAAGTCCGTCACGCAGGGGCTGCGTTAACTAAGCAGATTTCCCACGCGCGTCACGTTTTTGCATTTATCTCAAATATTAAAAGTTCCACGTGAACAATATTTGGTATTTAAGCTTCAAATAAAGTGTTTCATAACATAATAGAATATTGTTAGTATGAGATGAGCAGGAGTGGGGCTTTAGTGAAGACAGAAAACTAAAAAATGCAAATATCTCAGTTAATAATCAAGATTGTGAATAAATGTACATAACAACATTTATAGAACATTAAATTTGCAATAAAAATGGTTCTATAAACTATTGAACAAGTTGAACAATGCATAAAAACGAAGATATTAAGAATTTTTGAAATTCTCGGACTCTAAACCCCCCCTCCACCTGATCCGATTTTAACCGTTAACGAACTTGATCTTTCTTTTTGTATAAAACGATTATATATCAAGTTTGGTAACGATAAAACAAAAATTGCGACCCCTAGAGCGGTAACAGACAAGTGTATATATATATATATATATATATATATATATATATATATATATATATATATATATTCTGTTAATTTATTTCGTTTCGTTACGAAACTCGATATTTAACCGTTTTATGTAAAAAGACAGATCAAGTTCGTTAATGGCTGAAATCGTACCAGAGGGAGGGGGGGGGGGTGTAGGTTTAGAGGAATTTCCGAAAATTCGAAATATCTCCGTTTTTATGCATCGGATCGAGAAATTGTATAAAACCAATCTTATTGCAAATTAGATTTACTACAAATATTGTTATATACACTTATTCTCTATCTTGAATATTAACCGAGATATTTGCATTTTTATGAAGTCTGTGGTCGGGTGTTGTTCGGGTTAGTTCGGCCGTTTTCGTAAGTCGGCTCTGGCGGAAGCTTCTAACCTAACCTGTAGTTTCTAACCTTACCTAACCTTCGTTACTTTGTGAGATTTATGCAAATACGTTCTGTTCATCCGCCCCCCCCCTTCTTTAGTTCTTGGACGACTAAAATTTGAGTTATTAAAATATAAATTTTCTTACAATTCAGAAGCCGTTTCAGTTGGGAGTTTATTAAAATTAACTGAATGATTTCTTATTACCGTTTGTATTTACTTTTGGTGGTGTTGTGTTACCAGTATACAGATTTCTCTAATGCTAAACTTCACATAGGAAATCTGCTTAGTTTACGCAGCCCCTGCGTGACGGACTTTATTTCGTCATCTCCTGGGTAGGATCGATGGACATTTGAAGAAAAATTTCGAAAATTGCGTCATGAGTACGACCTCAATAGCTGATTTCCCTTAAGGGAAATCTGTTAAAAATAAAATAAAACCAGTCATTAAATAATGTCCAACACCAATTCACTTATTTATAAAATATCACATTTCATCCTAAGAGTCACACTCAGCTTAACAAACGTACATACACATAATTAAATATAGCAATTAAGGTCGGTTATTCTTTCCTCTCTCTTACCTTGTATAAGATTTAGTCTTCTAAACCATTACATTATAATCATTCAAGTTTAATTCAGTTAACCCGCCACATGGTCCATAAGAAGACATGGTAAATAAGTAGACAACTCCACATCCGCGCTTTTGAGACGAACGTAAAGTGTCTGCTAACCCACACCACAATATTCCTTGAGGTAATCCTAAGAAAGTAATTATTTTTGAAAGCCCTTTAAAGCCATTTCGAACCTGAGGAAACCTGCCCACTTTTGTATTCGAATATCGAAAATCTCTTACTTTTTTCTGTCTGTAATAAACGTTTTTAGGGGCTAACACACATTAGGGGTTATTAGGGCCCTAATATAATCGTGGATTGCGTACACGACTAGCCAATAAGAATTTATTTATTGGCGAACTCAATAAATAAAATCGTTATGAAATCGTCATGCTTATATGGTAGGTAAACAGGAGATAACCCGTTCCAATTAGCCACAGTAGCTTAAAGTGGGTGTTACTTGATAATATTTAACATTTGTGTAAAATTTCACTATAATGTTGTTGTTTTTATTAAATTGAGACAGAGTTGTTGTTGTCGTTATTGATAAAGAGTTGTTATTTGACATCTACATATTTTTTTTCCAATATTGTGTGTATATATGTTTAATTAGTCACCTAAAGTACAATCTTAAAATTAAGGAATCTAAATTTTATATATGTCAAGTTAAATCATTAGCATAAGTTGAGGGGAAAATAACATAGGGAAGACCACGCAGCTTCTAAAATTGAGACTGAAGCCTCATTGACGCTATGGAAAATAAAACATCACTTACGACCACGTTCTTAAATTTGGACATTAATTAGATATTAATTCTTGGAAACAGAAAGGATACTAATAACTAAAATAAAAATAAAAGAAAACATACATATATCTGCATAAAAACAAGAAAAAGGCAGTAGATACGTATTTGCATTTACCTCAAAAAGTAAAAGATCAAAGACAACAAGATCTGGTATTTAAGCTTCAAATAATGTGCTTCACGATGTGACAGCTTATTGTTAATATTACATGAGTAGGATTGAGGATTTACTGTAAACCAAAAAGAATAAAGTCCAAATATCTTTGTTAATAATCAAGATAGTGAAAAAACTTACACAACACTTATAGAACACTACATTCGCCATTAGATTGGATCTATACAATTTTAGGTCCAACGCATAATAATTAAATTTTACTGAAAAATTTCTGACTACCTTTTCTATTTATTCATTTAATATTCTCGTTTGTTAAGCGTTCGCGACCAGTATGTAGATTTATCTATTTTAAAACTTCACGTAGGAAATCTGCTTAGTTTACGTGGCCTCTCCCGGACGGACTTTAGTTTTATTTACAATTGTACAAGTCTATTGCATTTCTTACAATTGGTAATGCATATAAGCCCGTAGGAGCCGAGAACGTTCTGTATTCCCCTCTTGCTAACCGGAGCGTATATTTCGTGTCAGTGGTCCTACCATTCTGCAAGAGTCACGTCGCAACCCGGTTATCTCTCAGATCTTTCATCTAGAACAACTTCCTCTAGATTTAATCCGACGTCTATAATGAATTAGTGATATCAGCCATCTTCAAAGTTTCACTTTCATACGAAGATCCCCTCACCAATTAGTGAGGTGATATATATTTATTTATGTATGTTTGTTTGCATGTATTTATACTGGCAAAAGATCAGAAGCCAAATAACAAGAAATCCCAAGAAACACAAAGAAAAAAGCAACGAATACAATTAACAATTGGGAAATAAAGAATAAAAACAATAAAATTTAAAAAAAAAATGTTATACATTTAAATCCACGTTTAGGTACTATGGCTAATTGGGACAGGTTACCACCCTTCTCTAGGCCCAATAAAGTTACGGTTTTATTTAATAAGTTCGCTACTAAATACATCCCTATAGCCAGGTCGGGATCGAACCCACTACTCTAGGTTTACCAAGTGAGAGCCATTTCTTGAATAATACGAATTTATTATTGCTTATTTTCAATTAAAACAGGGCTCAGGTTAGCAATGTGTGAGTCAAGGCATTGGTCTTAATCTCACATGGTAAATCAAGAGTAGCGAGTTCGATTCCCCCCTGGGCAAACAAGACTTTATTTAGTAACTAATTCCTTAAATAAAATCCTTGGTCCCACCCAGGCTAGAAAAGGGTGATAACCTGTAGATAACCCGTCCCAATTAGCCAAAGCAACAAAAATTGGACGTTAATAATTAACAATTATTTAATTAAAATGTTAAATTTATCTATCAACTTGCACTTTATGCCGCTACGGCAAATTAGGCTTATATTTTATATAAGGGTTACAAATCTTTTCTAGCTAGAGTTAGATTAAGGATTTTATTTCAAGAGTTCGTCACTAAAAAAAAAAAAATAGCTCGTCCATACATAAATTCACATTGCCCTGTTGAGGCCCTACGTTTACAAATTGAATTAATACACCTAGACTCAAATGTTCGATTCCGGTGAGAACATTAGGAATTTATATAGTGACGAACTTATTAAATTAAATCCTGGTTAGAACGGAGTGGTAATCTTTTTATAAAATAACTCACCCGATTATCCGTATAAATTAAGAAAAAATAGCAATAACAATTAATACCCCCATTGCTAACCAGAGTCTTTTTTATTATTAAATGTTTTAACTATAACAATATTTTTCGAAGTAACCTGTAATTGGAGTCTTCGGTGGCTTAGAAACCTTTTTTCCCATGAACTCCGTACTGTTATGGTTATTTTTTTGGATTTTCTGCTATATGTCTTTGAATTTATATATGTGATACCAACGTCTTAGATCGTGATGACTTGATATCTCTATATTGAGGCAACAACTTTTTTTCCGGGCAGTTATTAAAATTTTGAAACAAACTTTCTAATTGTTCATGAATTCCTATACATAATTTTGACAGGATTTTAATCTGTTTTGGATTAAATATTAAATAATATACAATGAATGAATAATAGCAGTAGGTGGAAGTGCTTTTAATTTATTTAAAAAAATATGAGATGGACTTTCACGCTCTGAGGTTTATAGACGGCCCATAAACACCATTTAAAAGTTAGTTGGAGATAATATAGCTATTATTGCACTTTCATGCGGTGTTAAGAAATGGCTCAGAAGAATGCTGACAAGTTACATTTCAAAATAGACTCAACGCGACAATTAAATTGTATCCTTCCCGTGTCTCAATGAGAGACTATTTGTCAACCTTGTTGTTTTCCAGTTGGGAAACAAAGTCATTGAGTGTTGAGCGCAATATATTGCGGGGCCGAATCCAGTGATAGACTTGGTGCATAGAGAAATGTGATGCACTGCGCCGCTATGTTGACGTCTTCATCGTCCTATTTCCCAGAGATCGTCGGAGGACGTTGCCCCGGATGCGAGACCTCTTTGCATCTTTGCGGTATCGATTAGGCTAATAGGTGATTTGATTAACGCACTGTCAGGAATACGATTAATCTTATTTAGAAAAGATGACTAGAAAATTTCCTGTTTCTCCATTTTGTGACGTCCGAAAATATAAAAGCTGAGGACGTGAAAGAATATGCATACTTCAGAATTCTACAAGAACAAGATAATTTGAAAACTGATTGTTCACATAGGCCATAAGAGATTAATATGATTAGTGAGAATTTCAAGGCTGTTTTCATGCGTTCTCAATGGTCGTCGATTTAGCATTGGAGATGAAATAAAATAGATCCGTTAAATTCTATTTTTGTGGCTGCATCGCTTCCAGCGGTTGGAATTTTTGTTTTGCAATTTTTCAATGGAAGTGCGTCTATCTTCGTCAGGCATAAATTTGATTTGGAAATGGCTACTTGAATTATCATATGTTTGGAGTTTTATTTTATTTCAGTATGGCTTTCCCATTTTTCTGAAAGTATGACACCGTCCACGCCGTTTATAGTATTTTGTCCTCTTATCTTATTTCTAGGGCTTCCAGGACTAATCTTTACCGAGGTGGTCCTCTCTATGTAAAACTTGTCTCGTCAAATTTAATTTGGTGGGGACAAATACTTGCGTGTTTGGCAATGGCGGATGTTTTTGTTCTGTTATGTTTTAGGTCAGCCATGTGTTGGTTGACTCTTGTAGCTTTCTTCTTGCCTGTCTGTCCTACATAAACCTTACCACAATCACACGGTATCATATATACTCCACTATCTTAGATACGTAGACGACTGTTTCATAATTTGGTTTCTTTTGTGCTTTTATATATTCGTGAATATTTTATGTGGCTCACATTACTGCTCGTAAATTTATTTACATAATATTTATACAGTCTTTTTGATCCCGCCATATAACGGATTTATCGATTTTTAATGTTTAACTAAGTGAATGTATATATATATATATGTGTTGTGTGTGTGTGTGTGGGTGTGTGTGTGGGCGCGTGCGTCTGTTAACGCTCTAGCGGCCGCAATTATTATTTGATCAAACTCGATGTCTAAACGTTTTATGTAAAACTAAAGATTAGGTTCGTTAACAGATGAAATCCGACAAGTGGGAGGGGGGGTTTGGAGGGGGGGGGGGATTTCTGCGTTATTATGTGTCGGATAGAAATATTGTATAAATTGTTTTCAAGAGACCTTTATTATACGAGATACGTGTAAATATGTTATCGTGACCCCCGCCCCCTTCTCTTCTTCTTCAAGTTCTTGGGCTAGTAAAATTTGATTGATTGAGATAAAAATTATTCTGCTACATTATAAATTACCGTACTAGATATAGTAAATAGTTTTCAATAAAATTAATATTGTTGCGAAAATTAAATGGCACTTCTATTCAAGGCGTGATTTGGGAGTGCGGAGGGGTTAAAAGAAGTGCCGCTAATTTGTCGCTAATTGGTGGAAGGCACTAGTCCCTTTCAGACCTTCTTGGAAGAGCCTCGGTCTCATCCTGCTTCTTTATTTTAGCCTGTACAGCTCGACCTAGTGGAGCCGGCAGAATGTAATTTGGGCCCGCCTTGCCTATCTTCCTGGAATTTCTGGACCTTTCCTTGGCTAGCCCCTTCTACATGCATTTATAAGAGACCCTGCCAGTACCTCAGTTTTTTCCAGTTTACGCTCAGCTGTGTTGATGGTCACATCAGTGCTACAGTGCGACTTACTGCAGTGCGGTAAAGTGTTGCGCCGTGACTGTAAGTAACAGTTTAGTGTTTGTTTAAGACAGTGCAGTGCCGCGAAGTAAAGGACAGTGCAGTGCCGTCGTTTTATGTGAAGTTCAGTGCTCGCGAGTGAATTGTTGGACTGTGAAATCTGAAGAACAGTGACACTATCAGTGTAATACTGTGAGTAATAATAGTTAACCAAGAGTATTGTGCATTGTGAAATAAATTGTGATAAACTGTGAAACTTGTGTGTGTTTAATTTTGTAATCCAAAAGAACTCTTATTAACAACGTTTATTACTGGTTTTGTAATAAAAACGAAACAATATGTTATATTCTGATATATTTCCGTAATTGTTTTTCTTTCCTGTGAGAAGTTGGCACACCTGTTTGTTTACGTTTCAGGTGCTTCCAGTCTGGAGGTTTCTTATTATCGTTTGAATTTATTCACTTGAGGTTGACGGTGCTATTGTGTTGCCAGTATGTAGATTTATCTATTGTTAAACATCACTAGAGAAATCTGCTTAGTTTACACAGCCCCTGCGTCAATTCGGTTAGAATGAAATATTTTAGTCAGAATGTGTTTTTTTTTTTTTTTTTAGCAACTTTTAAAACCTGTTTCACTATGTTGATTTTTAATGGAAATATTCGAATTTTTCAGTTTTCGGCTTTCAGTAAACTCCCGCTCATATTCATGTCTTATTAACCATAACCTGTTATATTATGAAGCCTAAATACCAAATATTGTTCTCATTGAACCTTTACTTTTTGGACACTCATAGAGAAATCTACTTAGTTAACGCAGCCCCTGCGTGACTTACGTTTTTTTTTTCCTTTTCATTCCTCACTAAATTCAGCTTATAATTTAAGTATTGCTCAAGGGAGAAATAGGTAATTTGATAATTTGACGACGTGTCGTTCCGGAACGTGATAATTGGACTTATTATATGCAAGTCTTTCATGGCGCGTTTCTACTTTTCTTTTCTTTTTACTTATCAGCTTGATACTTACAATTCTATTTCTATATTGCCTAGTATATTTGAGTAACATTTGCAGTTGCAGTTTTTTTCAGTATATACTGTAAGTTATTCTTAGTTTGCCCACTGGCACAAGAATATGCATTTTTTCTGAATTTATCAGTTTTTTTTAATAGGTTCATAAGCCGGCTTTTCCGCGAATTTTCGTAGCTCAGCATTTAGTAGCGTGGCAGAATGGTACCCCGAACTCAGAGCAATAGCCTAAGCTATGCCCAAGTCTTTTGTATTCGACGAACAGAAGTGAATGCCAAAGTCACCGGAACGAATAGCTCAATATGAGTCTCTTTTATCTGAAGAACAGCCTGAAAGATACCAATCTAAGCCTTGAAATCTTTTATAATTTTTAATTAATTTTTTTTACGAAAATATGCAATCTGTAATCTGCATTCATGATAAACGATCATTGGTTATAATAGTCACTCACATAAGTAGCAAGGTCAGGATCAAGCATTATTGCACAATGATTAAACGATTTGTAGTGTGAACTAAGTCTTCATTGTAAAAAGTCTAATAGATTTTAATTTGGCAATTTGTTTTTTTTTTCTGTTCAAATTTTAAACAATTTATCCCTAAATATTCTGTTGATATTATTCAATTTTAATGTGTAAATATTTATGCCTATGTTATCTGAAAAATATTCATTGGGGCGCTAATTGGACTTTTTTTCTTGAGTTATATGTTCAAAATTGATTACTTATCCTTCAATGTAAACAAATATTTTTTTTCATTTTCAATTTAATAATTGCTTGTATGGAGTCTTTAATGGTTGAATGGATGCCAGCAGGGCACTGATGGAGTGCATACTCTGAAAGCGCTCTCTTGCATGTAATAAACAACTGTGAAGAAAGAAGATCTTTGTTTTCTTACCTCAGATACCAGATTCCCTTATCAGCACCTCAAAAATAGGTACAAATTCTGTTTTTAGTGCCATTACTATTTTTTTTAAAACTATACGACGCTTACTCTTCTCAATGTTTCAATGCCTGCAACAGTTTGGCAACTGGCGTCTTCAGGCAAATGTCATTCTATCCACCACAGAATCGGTAATTCTTTTGCGGCTTGAATGTCATCTCCATTTCATCCTACTGCCTTCTATAAAATTTGACAGTTTTCGTCCTCAAGTATTTTTGCTTTAACTGATCCTCTAGATATATTTAGTTTTCGTACATCGGTCCTGCACATTGTTATGTCTTTAGACGGGGCATATGATCTTGCGCTCTGACGATGTCACAGTAAATTTCTGAAAGCGCTAAGAGCTTATAATATACTGTGACGAGACACACAAATGTGTATTTGATGAGCCTGATTTATCACTACCGTTAAAAAAAAAAATAAATATATTATTCTGTTACGGTTGGATGGTAGGCACACCACTAAAGTTTCAATAAGAGGTGCCTGCAATATGAAAACAGTTCACAATATAACAGGTTTTAAAAGTAAAAAAAAAATAAATAAATAAATTAAACAAAAACACATTCGGACGAATAATTCATTCTCACTGTAATAATTAAACAGATCAAAAAGAAAAATCATATATAAACCTACCAAAATCAAGACAAACAAAATAATTTTCATGGGGCTAGGATTTTATTGAAACCTTAATAGTATTAAGATACATAGTTTATTTTCATCATGAATGTTTTGCATGGAATGAACGAGCAATAAAAGTTTGCACAACCAAGTATATTTAATTAAATAAATTAAAGTCCAATTTATCGTACAAAACTTACTGGTGGAAACAATCTACAGGTTTGTATCCTATTCTATACCATGGAGAGTTTATGGTAAAAGTTGTTTACTATATGAACTCGGTTTACCGAAATACAATACGGCCTACATCTTGATTCACCTGACAATCCAGAACCTCTTAACTTTCTTTTGGAATGATTACTAAAAGAATCACGTACGATTATAACCAAAGAATTAATGAACCGGACACAATCACAGTCCGGATATCAAATCCCTTGTTAAGAAGGGTAAATGTGATTGAATGACCAACTGATAAGAAAGTACATAAAAGTCCGTCACGCAGGGGCTGCGTAAACTAAGCAGATTTCCCACGTGAAGTTTTACAATAGAGAAATCTGCCTAATAACAACTGTAGTAGTATGAAACCTCTAAACCTATTCACGAGGGACGAATAGTTACGGAAACGACCGCCAGAGCTCTCGGCAGAAAGTCCGAACATAGCCGACTCCTGCCAATCAAACGCAGAATACAAATGCAAATACCTCGGTTAATATTCAAGATAGAGAATAAATGTATAGAACAGTATTTATAGTAAATTTAATTTGCAATA
This sequence comes from Riptortus pedestris, assembly GCA_019009955.1. Taxonomy (NCBI): domain Eukaryota; kingdom Metazoa; phylum Arthropoda; class Insecta; order Hemiptera; family Alydidae; genus Riptortus; species Riptortus pedestris. The sequence goes on along the minus strand of CM032231.1, from coordinate 113,016,064 downwards.
AGATTGATTATATACAATTTTTCGATCCGATGCATAATAACGGAGATATTTTGAATTTTCGAAAATCCTTTCCTCTAAACCCCCCCTCCCTCTAGTCCGATTTCAGCCATTAACGAACTTGATCTTTCTTTTTACATAAAAGAAATCGATCAAAACGACCGCTAGAGTATATAGATATAGATATATATACAGTTTTGAACGGACCTCATTTTTGTCATCTACTAGGTAGGATCGATGGATATTTGAAGAAAAATTTCGAAAATTCCGTCATGAGTACAACCTCAATAGCTGATTTCCCTCAAGGGAAATCTGCTAAAACCACTAAAAAAGTGGCAATTACTGGAGGAATCATATCATAATTAGTTACCATAATTTCTCTTCACGATAGTTTATAATTTAATTGTTACCCTAAGCGTACGTGAGGAACTGCTCCAATCAAAGGGAGAGAGTATCGTATGCTGTATCTGCCTTGACATACAGCTAAACGGATCAGGGACAAGGTGTTGAAATACCAATCCCAAATACCAAGACGCCTCTAATTATCCATGATAATACATGGAAGAATAGGCGCAGAATAATTATAAAAGAATAAAATAAATGTAATAAATTTGACGTTTTGCAAAGTGCCCAGACGTACAGACACAACATACTTCAAGGCCAGGGGTTCAGTGACATGACAGCTTTGGTTCTGACCACAAGTCTCAGTTGTATAATTTTCCTTCTGAGAAAGGTAATTAATACCTTCCATTACTATATTTTGTTATTATATTTCCATATTTTGTTTTGTAGAAAAGAGCTCATGAGATTCAATTTAAATATTTAAGAAGTTATGTGATGGATAGTTTGTATAAATAAATCGGTACATACTGTTTAATCTTCTGTTAATGTACACTTGGTTGAATCGCTCTATAGCAGAATGTCGTCTAATAGAAACAAATCAATCAAATTTCCGGAAGATTGGATCCACTAGGTCTTCCTCTAGGACTTATCACTTCCAAGGAGATAAATAAGAGTTTTTATTACCAGCTATTGAGGTCGTACTCATGACGCGGTTTTCGACATTTTTCTTCAAATGTCCATCGATCCTACCTAGAAGATGACAAAAATGAGGTTCTTTCAAAACTATATATATTTGAGTCTTCTGAGTTGTTATTCTGACAGGTGGAAGTGACTTCTAATATATGTAGGATGAAAAAATTGTTGGCTACGCTTCCACTATAATAATTTATTAAAACGGCAGAGCACTTTCGATGCTGTGCATCGGTTTCGATACTGTGCATCGAGCACTGCCGATGATGCACAGCATCGAAAGCGCTTTGCCGTTTTAATAAATTATTATAGTGGAAGCGTAGCCAACAATTTTTCATCCTACATACATACATACATATATTTGTCAGTTACCGCTCTAGGGGTCGCAATTATTGTTTGATCGTTGCCAAACTCAATATTTAGTCGTTTTATGTAAAAAGAATGATCAAGTTTGTTAACGGCTGAAATCGAATCTTAGGGGGGGGGGGGGGTTAGAGGGGAAGAATTTCAAAAATTCGAAATATCTCTGTTACTATATGTCTGATCGAAAAATTGTATAGAAACAATCTTATTGGAAATTACATTTACTATTATTATTGTTCTATACATATTTTCCGTATAATGAGTATTAACCCAGATATTTGAATTTTATAGTTTTACGCTTTCAGTAAACCCCTACTCCTACTAGTGTCATATTAATAATAAGCTGTTATATCAAGAACCACTTCATTAGAAGATTATACACCAACTATTGTTTTCAAGACAGCTTTATTATACGAGATACAAACAAGTACGTTCTGTTGATCCCCCCCCCCTTATGTTCTTGGATTACTAAATTTTTAGTGATTGAAATAAAAATTATTCTGATTCAATGTAAATTATAGCACTAGCTTTAGTAAATAGTTATCAATAAAATTAATATGTTACATTCTAATATAATTTGGTAATTGTTTTTCTTTTCGGTGAGAGGTTAGCAGACCTGTTTGTTAAATTTCAGACTCTTCCCGTTGGATAGGGAACGATTTCTTATTACCGCTTGTAATTATTCACTTAATATTCACGTTGGTGTTGTGTTACCAGTATGTAGATTTATCTATTGTTAAACTTCACGAAGGAAATCTGCTTAGTTTACACAGTCCCAGCGTGACGGACTTCTCTGTGGTCACTCATTCGTATCCTATAGACGTTAACTTGCCTATAATTAGTTTAATTTAAATTGAAGTAAATGTGTAATGTTGCTCGTATTGTCTCATTTTAAATAGAGTCCCTTCATTCTTTTGGGCTAGAATTCTTCTGAAAAATTTCATCTCAAAGATTAATCATTTATGATCAAAATCATCGAAAAGTTATATGGGCATTGTTAGGGAGTGTAATGAAGGATTGTTGTGTTTATAGCTCTTTGGAATATTTATATCTCTCTTTATAGGTTAGGTGTAAAACATATGTTTTGTAGATTTAGAAGACAGGCTTTTGTTCTCGGAGGGTCATGAGTTGAAGAATAAACAGGTACATACTGATTAAAGATTCTAAACCTTTTATTGAGGTTAGGAACAGGTATGTAGACAGATATGTATATTTTGAGTACCATGATATACTTCTCTTATGCCTATCAGAGTACTAGGTACTCATCAGTAACAGACAGATCACATTGGGTGTCCTGATCTGTCAATAATTGAAACCAATTATACACAGTCTTCAATTAATTCTTCGCCTCCAAAGACTCTCTAGTTGTAATCAGATTGATATCTTTTACCACTTTTTGTTTGAACAAATCCTTTCTGCAGTCTTTCTTCACGCTACTGCATTTCCCAATTTCAGATAAATTAATTACCATGGTTATTAGCAAAGTAGAAATAAATGAATTCAGATTCCAGATTCAAAGTAAACACCATTACTTTATAAACACCCGAGATATATATATATATAAAACTTAATTGGTCTGTTTGTGAGTGATGCGCACTCCATTAGTTGGATTAAGCAATCCCTAGAATGTTGTAACGACTAGATATAGGCCCAACAACCTGACGAGGGCAGCCCTTTTGAACAACTCCGATGAAAGGCTATTTGCTTATCTATATGTTCTTTCATAAGGCAATTAACACTGCGCACTTTGATTTTACGCCTTAGAGATTTTACAACCATCATCTGAGATGAAAAACTGGAGGAAGAAAATCAAGATATATTTTGAGTTCCTAAAAGAGTTTTAACAAGATCTATCTCCTCTTAATTAACTTTAAAACTATTAGTGTTAGAATCTTGAAATATTGTATTTAGGATTTTGGAAACACCTCCCCTTTTGATGGAAATCCACTAAGGGAGAGGGAGGCTTAAAGGGGAGAGAAAATAAAAAAAATGCATATTTCTCTGTACCTAATAGACCTGTGTATGAGATATTGAGCTTTACATTCTAACGAAATAATTTTAAAGGAAAAGCAACGAAACACTTTGTTTATATAATTTATTGGGAAACAAGAATTATTATTATTACTATTTATTATATAGAGCTTCCTCCACAACGATGGCGGCTTTCCTCTTCTTAAAGATGGGGGGGGGGAGGGGACGAAAGCAAGTGAACAAAGTGAAACAGCTACACATGATTTTACCAGTTCCAAACAAGGGAATAAGAGGGTCACGTGCAGTGGTTTCCCATTGCCTTCTGCATCAGATCATCCAGCAATAAAGGCATCAAGAGGAAAATTCCATTCACACCAGTAAAGGCATTAGTGGAGAAAATTAGATTTAGAGCCAGAGTTGTTAGATCCTTCGGTATGCGGCCTGTAGCCTGCTTAATTTTGCCAATGATAGATTTTAGCCAGTATGACTATGCAGATTACAACTTTAATCTACCCTCCACTCTTGTCCTAATCACATGTTGTAAGTGAGAATTTGGAGAGGGAGGGGGAGTTATTATAATAGGGAGGTTTATTCTCAGAAAATTGAAACGAATTGATGAAATGCACATCCGGGGAAAATCCAACCGATGTAGAGTTTGTAATCGTGATTTATGTATCAACGGGAATTTAAAAACTAGCGCATAATTCTCGTAATAGCTTCTACTAGCAGATTTAAGTTTTTTTAGGCACGAATCCATTTGTACTTATAGCCGTAACCATGATAGACTTAAGCTTGTATACATCTTTAACCTCAGTAGCTAATTCTTGATATTTTATTAATTTTTCGGCATAGGATTTTCTCATCTTTGGGTACTGTAATGTAAATAATCTCATATTGACAATAATGAGAATATCCGGTTTTTTATGGTGCAAATTATGGACAGTTATCGTCGCTTCATCGCAATACATCTTTACTTTATCCAATAGCCAATCTTCCTGTCTGCCATGCCGGATTTGTCTGCTAGAGCTTGATGGTATACTTTTGGCACGTTATTGTGCCTTTGTAAGTATTTGGACCCAGCAAGTATTTCACATCCTGCCTTAAAGTTTTGAATGGATTCATAAGTTGTTTTTTTTTTTTTGAAGTGAAAACTTCTTTAGGCACGTTGTGCACCCCGTAAGGAAGCATTTGCGGGAGAGGAAAAAAGTATGAAATCGCGACACCGCCACCGCTACCGCCACCGCTAGTACTCAACTCAAAGCTAAAGGAGCTTCTTTTCTTCATAACTCCTGAACCAAATTAGCTAGAGTTTTCGTTCGCATACCATTTTAAAGAGGACAAAACCAGCATCATTTCGTTCACAGATACTATATATCTACCATTTTTACTTTCATAGATATTTTAATCCGAAGTTTAAATAAATTCGAATATTTAAATAAATAAATTCGAATATTTAAATAAATTCCGATATTTAAATAAATTCGAATCAAAACTGTTTGTATCCTACTTTAGCTACCATATACCGATCGTATCACATTTAGAAATTGGTGATGATGCTGGCAGTGATGATGGTGCAAGAGTTGTTGAAATTATGGATAGAAATTGATTTTTCTGAGTGTACTTAACTTATTTTTGTAAAGCATTTGTAATAATTCTGAAATGTAATTTTTTTTCTTTTATGTAAAATAACTGAAATAATTATGTATAGTATTTTATATTGATAAATAAAACAATTCGTGGTACATTATTTTTTTTTATCACTATTATTTTTGTCATTTCATTTTTTCATGTAAAATAGAACATAACTGTTACTTATTGATAAATAACTAAAAATATTTTTAAAATAAGACTTCGTAAAAAAAATTTCTCAGCAATGCCAAAATTGAGCGATCAAAGCTAAAGGAGTTTTCACTTCTACCGGCAGTCCCCTGACTGCTATTTTTTTTTTGCAATACCTACTCGTCTCTGTTATTATTATTAATTAACGTTATTATTATCTTTAAACATAAAACGTTAAGCGATTATCAAGCGGGGTTTTGGAATGAAAAGAATATATGTTTTATTAAATAGTCTCCCATATATATTCCAGTTCGCCAACGCTAGGAGGAAGGGTTGTGTGTACTCTAGCCAAATGCAAACACGGGCAAGCTTTTAGCCTGGTGACGCCATTGTTTGACATTGCCTACTTACGTTCGTCGTACTACCGTCCTTCGCCGATGACAGGTGTCAAGGCTGTCACTATCATATGATTGTCATTATAAGAGCCTTAATTGCCTCTCAGGTCTAAGGGTCTTTTCCGGCACTTTTGAAGTTTCTCTGCCTGTTAGTTAACACCAGTGATTGGCCTTATTGAAAGCTGTCTATCACTTTTAAGGTCTACTAATTGATATCGTTGAAATTGTGGGTCACAATCACTGTAGAGAGTAGTCTGTACATTTTGTGATCTCTGCCAGCTCTGATAATATGAACAAGAGATTTTAGAAGAAATAACGAAAAGTTCGTTATTTCTATTTCGAAATGCCTTTCCTAATTAACTCTAAAACAGTAAATAAATTATATTTAAGTCTATTTCAGGAAGAAAAATAACTCACATCAACACTGCAGACCTCTAGATCTTCGAAATGGAAGGAACTTACCTTTAAACAAAAATTTTCCTTTAGCCTTTGGGAATATTTCCTCAACATCCTACAAGCAGATTATGCATAAGGAAAATCAGTTAACGAACTCATGAAGCAATTTTCAAAAGATTTCTTCAAATTTCCGTTGATCATAACCAACAGATGACGAAAATTAGGTTCGTTAAAAGAGATTCTCGCTGTGGTGTAGTGGTCGCAATTTTTGTTTGGCCGTTACTGAACTCGACATTATGTATGATTTATGTAAAAGTAGAGATCAATTTTGTTAATGGCTGAAAACGAAATGAGGAGGGAGGGGGTTAGATGAGGGAAAATGGAAAATTCAAAATACTTTCGTTATTGTGAATAGCATCGGAAAGTCAGGTTGTAAATTTAATTTTCTATATATTTTCCTTTTTTTCATCATGAATATTAACCGAGATTTATGCATTATTTAGTTTCGACCATTCAGTAATCTCCCATTCCTACTCATGTGGAATGTGCATCGAAAAAGCGGGAGAGAATTTTGAAACATCCCGTAGGTTCATGGCTAAAATAAGAAAAAATAACAACAATAGATTTGTTTACAATGAAAATAGGGCATGTGTCGTTCTCAAAGAATATTCATATGGGATATGCAAGGGTCAAATCTTGAATGGGCTATTATAAGCAAATTAGGAAAGTATTTAAATTGAATACAATTTCCAAAGATTTATTTATATTAATTATAATTAGAGGCCAAAGCTTTCATTTCAATATATTAAGGGTTCGCCAGCTCACAATGCAATTGGCAATTCAGTTCTAGCCACTGTAAAAACAAAAACTGAGAAAAATAATACCACAAGTGGTTATTACACTATTGTATTCTGGTAGCTAATTTTAAAAAAAGTTTGCCACGCAGTGGCTGCATTATCAAGCAGATTTCCCAAGTGAGTCACATGTTTGCATTTATCTCAAAACGTAAAAGTTCAATGAGAACAATATGAGATACTTAGGCTTTAAATAATGTGCTTCATAATATAACAACTTATTGCTAATGTGAGATGAGTATGAGTGGAGATTTAATGAATACCGAAAACTAATAAATTGAAATATCGCCGGTAGTAAGCAAGATAATGAAAAATCGTGCATAATAACATTAATAGAACATTACATTTTCTATAAGATTAGTTCTATGAAATTATTCAAAACGACGTATAATACGGAGATATTTCGAATTCTTGAAAATTTTCTAACCCCCCCCCCCTCTGCCTTCTATGGGTTCACTTTTATCCGTAAAAGACCTTGATCCTCTTTTTTACATAAAACGTTTGGTACTATCGAGTTTGGTAACGATCAAACAAACATTTCGACCACTAGAGCATTAACGGACAAATATATATATATATATATGAGGAAATTTTCAAAAATTCGCGTCATAAGTACGACATCAACAGCTGATTTCCCTTAGGGGAAATCTGCTAATTATTACATATTTAAAGAAATTATTTTAAAAAAGAAGCTTCATACATCCAATCATTTTTCCTTGGTGAGATTGAATCTATTAATTTTTTTTTTTTTTTTTTTTTAATTGGTATTTCGAATTAGTAATTTAATTGGAGTGAAATAAACAAAATGTAGAGGTGGGAAATGAATATTTATTTATTTATTTATTAACGTCCACTTTTTGCAACTTAGACTAATCGGGACGGGTTATCTACAGGTTACCACCCTTTTCTAGCCAGGGTGGGATTTTAGGACGTTATTTAATGAATTTCGTCACTGAATAATTTACTTGCCCAGGCGAGGATCGAACTCGCCACTCTAGGTTTACCATGTGAGGGAAATGAATAGAGCGTGGTTTTATAGTATCTGTAGATTAGATAATGAGAAGACTGATTAGCATATAAAGATCTGAAGTTGGAAGATCTGGAAGTTGGGTGTGAGCTTAAATCTGGGAGGTTCACTTTGACAATTACAGGAGGAGAATAATGGAGAATGTGAACATTATGTTTGTTTAGATGTATCTAAATAATAGGATAAGACTTTATTGAAACAAGAAAATACTGATCGAATTTTACATCTAGGCTAGACCACCACTCATATTACACTGTAGAGGTTAGTCTGAATAGTCATATCTCAGGTAAGAAAAAACGCCTCGTTCCTTCACTATTCTTTATTCGTTGTGACAGAGCGCTTTCAGAGCATACGCTACATCATCAGTGCCCTACTGGCAAACAAATACCATAAAAACGTTGTACAATATGTCATTTAATTAAACAATTTAGAAAATATATGTACATGTCGATGGTCAAGAGTTAAAACAGTGAATATTTACAGAAACAAGAAAAACTATTTTTACAGATTAAAATTAAAAACTTGTCAGTAGAATATATACACAATTTCAATAAATAGTTAAAATAAACAAATGAATAAAAAATGAATATTTACAGTTAAGTCTAAAATAGAATAAATAATTAAAAGCGAATAGTCCAATTAAAATTAAAAACCAAAAATGAAGGAACAACCACCGGAGGAGCTACAGAAAGCAATACATACAGAAAACGTAAAAGAAACAATGTAAAAGAAAAAGAAAAACGTTTTCTGTAAGTATTCCTTTCTGTAGCTCCTCCGGTGGTTGTTCCTTCATTTTTGTTTTTTAATTTTAATTGGACTATTCGCTTTTAATTATTTATTCTATTTTAGACTTAACTGTAAATATTCATTTTTTATTCATTTGTTTATTTTAACTATTTATTGAAATTGTGTATATATTCTACTGACAAGTTTTTAATTTTTAATTTTAATCTGTAAAAATAGTTTTTCTTGTTTCTGTAAATATTCACTGTTTTAACTCTTGACCATCGACATGTACATATATTTTCTAAATTGTTTAATTAAATGACATATTGAACAACGTTTTTATGGTATTTGTTTGCCAGTAGGGCACTGATGATGGAGCGTATGCTCTGAAAGCGCTCTGTCACAACGAATAAAGAATAGTGAAGGAACGAGGCGTTTTTTCTTACCTGAGATAATAATTCCTTCCCCATCCAGCACCTCAAAAATGGAATAGTCATATGTCTTATTAATCATATGGCAAGCTCTTTATATATATATCATAATCTAACAATAATAATATAAGAATGTATATGAATAAAAACGTCCGTCACGCAGGGGCTGCGTAAACTAAGCAGATTTCCCGCATGAAGTTTAACAATAGATAAATCTACATACCGGTAACACAACACCACGAATATGAAGTGAATAAATACAAACGATAATAAGAAACCTCCCGACGGAAAGCATCTGAAATATAAACACACAGTTATGCCAACTTATTACCGGAAAGAAAAACCATTACTATAATATATCTGAATATAACGTATTAATTTCGTATAATAAATGTCTCTTGAAAACAGTATGTGGTGTTTAAGCTTGGAATGATGTGGTTTGTTACATAACCGAGTATTGTTTATGTAGCATGAATAGCAGTGGGGGTTTGCTGAAGTCTGAAAACTGAAAAATGCAAATATCTCTGTTAATGTTCGAATAAATGTATAATAATATTTATAGTACGTTTAATTTTCTATAAGATTGATTTTATTAACGGAGATATTTCGAATTTTCAAAATTCTCCCCCTCTAAACCCCCCTTCTAATGGCCCGATTTCAGCCGCTAACGAACTTGATCTTTCTATTTACATAAAATGACTAAATATCGAGTTTGGTAACGGTTAAACAATAATTGCGACCGCTAGAGCGGCAACAGACATATATATATATATATATATATATATATATATATATATATATATATATATATATATTATACATACAGTTTTGAACGGACCTCATTTTCGTCATCTCCTAGGTAGGATCGATGGACATTTGAAGAAATATTTCGATCAGGTAATGTGTACGACCTCAATAGCTCCCCTAAGGGAAATCTGCTAAAAGACTGAAATTAAACTTTGAATTATGTATTTTTAACTTACTAGAAAATTCATTGAATAATTTACTATTTTAAACACTTCATTTAGTACCCAGGACGTGGGACCTATAATCGATGATTTTACTTTCTGACGTATCGATTGTAGTCAGCTGACTTGACCCGCCATATTGCTATTAGTTAGTCTATGCTTAACTAGTGGAATGTAGTTGTGATGTTTACTACGTGTTGCATTGTGGACCCGATGAGACGTCAACTAGACCCGAAACTAGTCGTGCAATAAAACGATTGTATATAAATCATTTGGATTTTTATTTCTCTTGACCTTCCGCTATGTAATCAGTGAATTTATTAAGGCCATTATTTCATCATTCACAATTATAGCTCATAATGAGCTGCTATAGATTGAAGCAGAGGGTAACTACAAAAACTCATTAAACAACAGATAAGTGTTATCATTAACATTACGACTTTTTTATTGCCAACAAAAATGACATAATCTTCTAAACAGATTTTACAAAATATGGATTGGGGATTAAAAAAGTTGATTTTAAATTGCATTCTTGAGTTGTATAACACTATTTAGATAGCAACCTAGCTATTCCATAATGATGAAGTAGTGGACTTTGGTCATGATACTGGCACTTGCAATAACCTCAATGATTCAAGCATTTATTGATATCAATTTCTTTTAACATTAGTATCAAAATGCAATTAATAAATTATCTTTATGCATTATTAGTCACTTTGGAAATATATGTATATTGTTGTAATTTAATTTAAAAACCCAAGGCATTAAATAATTTGGAATAGGTAAGTATGTCTCTTTTCTGGTAGTTCGTGAAAATATTTTACGTTTTCTAGGTTATGCACAATTCCAGATACTTTTATACAATGATTCAGTTTTCAGGATCTTAATATACGTATGAACCGAAATTATCGATTATTACTTCTTTCCTTTCCTAAAAAAACTTCGTTGAACTCCTATTAAATAAAATAAACGAAATGTTATGAATACACAGCATTTGAAACTATTTAATTTTAAATTTAATACAAACACTTATTACTGATTGCAGATTAAAAACCCAAGGCATAGACTTTGGAGAAAAAAAAATAACCCTGCTTTTACCTACGACTGGGTGGCTTTACATAAACTATTTTAGTGTTATAAAAAAAAGCGTGTATCGCTTAAATTTCGACACACCTAAATAAGTAAATAATACAGGATTTTTCTCTTTCAATAAGTAAAAAATAAACTTACTCTCACAATTTCAAGTAAATATATCAGATAATAATAATTTAATATAATTTATTGGACCTAGACCTTGGTGTATCCTATGGAACGCACTAAAGCAATACAATAGGTAATTCGCTGGCTTCCCTGTTTACAGGCTGGAGAATATGGCGCGAATACAAATGTATACATATCGAAAACCAGATCACGTTCTATCCACGTAAAGGTTTTATTATGTTGGCAAAGGAAACTTCATGATACTGGACTAAGCATGTACATGTTTTATACCAAGGTTTCTGGAACCAGCGAGGATCTTTGGGATTTTGTCAGATTTCCCTTCAGGGAAAAATCAGCTATTGAGGTCGTACTCATGACGCGATTTTCGAAAATTTTCTTCAAATGTCCATCGATCCTACCCAGGGGATGACGAAAATGAGGTCCGTTCCAAATTATATATATATATATATATATATATATATATATATATATATATATATATATTTGTCTGTTAACGCTCTCGCGGTCACGATTTTTGTTTGATCGTTACGAAACTCGATATTTAACCGTTTTATGTAAAAAGACAGATCAAGTTCGTTTTGGCTGAAATCGGACAAGAGGGAAGGGGGGTTTAGAAGGGGGATTTTCGAAAATTCAAAATATCTCCGTTATTGAGCATCGGATCGAAAAATTATATAAAACCAATCTTATTGCAAATTAAATTTACTATAAATATTGTTATATACATTTATTCTTCTATCTTGAATATTAAGCGAGATATTTGCACTTTTATGAAGTCTGTGGTCGGGTATAGTTCGGATTAGATCGGCCGTTTCCGTAAGTACTCGGCTCAGGTGGAAGCTTCTTCTAACCTTACCTGTAGTTTCTAACCTTACCTTACCTTTGTTAATTTGTGAGATTTATGCAAATACGTTCTGTTCATCCACCCCCCCCCCCCCCATAGTTAGTTCTTTGACTACAAAAAATTGAGTTATTAAAAAATAAATTATTCTTACAATTCAGAAGCTGTTTCAGGAATTTATTTTAAGTAACTGAAAGATTTCCTTTAATCAGAACCTTTGTATTTAATCAGGGTGGTGTTGTGTTACCAGTATGCAGATTTCTCTATTGTAAAACTTCACATGGGAAATCTGATTAGTTTACGCAGCCCCTGCGTGACGGACTTTTTATTGTACTCAAAACTCCATAACATCCATTTTTTTTATTTATTTATGAACTTCACATCAAAGGTGATTTGCACTTTAAAAAATCAAAATTATACTATGTGAAATAACAAAAATAAACATTTTATAAATGAATATATTTCTAAATAAAATAGTCATAATCAGTAGCAAAATTAAAAAAAAAAATCGTGATGAGCATATTTGATGAATATAATTAATGCATATAATTTGAAATCTTGTTGCACACCACTTATTTTGTATGTTAAATTTTGTCGTATATATGAATTTTGTGTAGGTATGAGACATAACGTATGAGCTGCCTTCCGTCAGAAGTTCTTGTAAGTCATAGAGGAAATCCTGATGTCGTTCTCGGCATTCTGTCAGTACATGTCTTAATGTCAAGTGAATGTTACAATTTGAGCAAGTGTGTCTGTCAGTCTTTGTCACTAAGTATGAGTGTTAATTTGGTGTGGCCGGTTCTAAGTCTCGAGAGAACTAGTTATTTTCTCCTAGAGTTTCTGAAACTCGATGGCCACATGCAAATAGTGTAGTTTGTTGTATAGAAAGTCCGTAGTTTTTGTCAGTACTTGTGTTAGTCCAGTCGGTTAGCAATGCATCTACGATGTGGTGCGCCATAACAACCATCAAGTTGTAGTCAGCCAATTGGGTTAACAAATAATGTGGCTGAGTTTACAGATAAATCGGCTGAGTTAAAAATTAAGGCGAATAGTATTTTTATTATTATTTATTATTTTATTTTAGCAGATTTCCCTTAAGGGTGTACATATATATATATATATATATATATATATATATATATATATATATATATATTTTTCTGTTAACGCTCTAGCGGTCGCAGTTTTTACTTGATCTTTACCAACCTCCATATTGAGATAAATATTATTCTGATTTATTATAAATTACAGCATACTAAATAGTTTTCAATAAAATAATTATTTTATATTCAGATATATCGCAGTAATAGGATTTTATTTCCGTTCTAGAATATTTCTATCTATCTTTTAAGCTCTCAGAGGTTGGCTTGCCTGTTTGCTTACAATTACAATTCAGATGCTTTTCCGTTGGGAGATTATTAAAATTAACTGAAAGATTTCTCATCACCGTTTGTAGTTATTCATTTAATATTCGCTGGTAAATCTGCTAAGTTTACGCAGCCACTGCATGACGAACCTCACATCGGATCAACACATATTTTGGCAAGCATACTTGGCAGAAAACTAAAGTAATTTTTTTAATAAGAATTGGTTCGATATGAAAAGAGAAGTTGGGCTCTGACAAAATCGAATGGCATCACAATTCAACCTGGCAAAAAAAGTATTTCCTATGAATCCTTTTTCAAACATTTCTATACATAATATTGTAGGCATTACTACGGAGTACATAAAGAGCCACAAAAGAAAGTAATTCTTTATTGAAAAGTAAAATCCATGTATTAATGGGGATTATTTTAGATTAAGTATCAAAATATACATACAACAATTGTTTAAGGCGTGGGAAATCATGCTTCAGTTATCATTAGTGCCTAGGTCATGTATACAATTTAAACGGAAATTCTTATTGTACGTGACTTGCATATCTCTCATCCGGTGGAACAATAACGCAACTGCGAATTATAAATGAAATTAAAAAAAATTCATAATCGTATTACTAATAATTTATCTCTAGGGTAGTTGTGTCGTCCTGGAAATTGCCTCGAATTAGTAACTATCCCAGAAATAAAGACTGACGCAATTGTAGATCGTAACAGGTGAATTTGTAAACAAATAATGTTATATGAGGAGGTGAAAGGGGGGGGGGAGTTGTCATGAAAATCGCATGGGCTTATGCTCGAAGGAACTAAATGGGTAAAAATTGTTTTTACTTATTCAGACTGTTTTAAATATTTTCACGTTCTACTATATCGGTTTAAAAAATTTATTTCAGTTTTCATCTTCTCCTGTCAAATTTCAGTATTTGCAATCACGTCGTTGAAACACATTTATGCCTGAAGAGGGCAAGTATATATATTACTACAAAGCGTACTTGAAAAATAAATGTTCGTAAATGAATTCAGATGTTTAATAACTAATTTCCAGTTTAGGAAATTGAAAGGATTTTGAAGACTATAATAAAATAGTCTTTTTTCACACTTATAAATTTAATTTTTAGTACAATATTTATATTTCGAAGTGGGGAAACTATTATTATATCAATGAGTTTTCTCAGCAAGTCTAATCATAGATTTCTATAAATACTGATATATCGGGTAAAGCAAATAAATGGCTGCACTTTTACTGTTCATGTTATGTCTACTGATGCATTTGTGTTATTGATGAATATGACGGGATGATTTTGCGGTTCCAATTTTAGCAGATTTCCCTTAAGGGAAATCAGCTATTGAGGTTGTACTCATGACGGAATTTTCGAAATTTTTCTTCAAATGTCCATCGATCCTACCCAGGAGATGACGAAAATGATGTCCGTTCAAAACTGTATGTATATATATATATATATATATATATATATATATATATATATATATATATATATATATTTGTCTGTTACCGCTCTAGCGGTCGCAATTTTTGTTTGATCGTTGCCAAACTCGATATTTAGTCGTTTTATGTAAAAATAAAGATCAAGTTCGTTAACGGCTGAAATCGGACCAGAGGGAGGGGAAAATTCGAAATTTCTCCGTTACTATACGTCGGATCGAAAAATTGTATAGAACCAATCTTATTGCAAATTAAATTTACTATAAATATTGTTAAATACATTTATTCTCTATCTTGAATATTAACCGAGATATTTGCATTTGTATTCTGCGTGTGGTCACCAGTAGGCTATGTTCGGACTTTCCGCCGAGAGCTCTGGCGGCCGTTTCGATAACTATTCGTCCCTCGTGAATAGGTTTAGAGGTTAGGTTAACTGTTTTTTGGGGCTAGAAACTACTGGGTTGTTACGCCCTAAATAATGTTTTAGGTTTAGAGGTTTCTTACTACTACAGTTGTTATTAGGCAGATTTCTCTATTGTAAAACTTCACGTGGGAAATCTGCTTAGTTTACGCAGCCCCTGCGTGACGGACTTTTTATATTTACAGTTTTAAAATGATTTCTATCTTAGAAGTAAAGGGAGTTTTCAAAATGGTGAAGTAGTTTTCTTATTGCCTTTCTGCCAATCTCAAAGTATTATAAAAAAATAATGCACTAAATAAAGCTTTTTATTTAGCTATCTTCTAACGAAATTTTCTTTTCATTACACATGAAATAATAAAATATTAGAAATACTATAATACTAACAAGATAAGGTTTTATAATGCAGACTTTTACAGGAACTCTCAATGGGAAGTAGTTTACAAAATGTGACAAGAAAATGTGAGAGTATGACTGGTTTGATGATTATATTAAGAAACGTCTGGGGCAGTCATATGTCGCATTTCAAATTATATAAGATTGGGGTAAAACAGGTTTTGCCAATGAAGCTGATTGCCTCTTCTTGGTGAGTTCCTCATATCGACGGGAATCAACACGCAAATTTGATGAGCTCTTTTACGTTATATATATATACTCATTTTCGTAATCTCTTGGGTAGGATCAATGGACATTTGAGGGTTTTTTTCCGAAAATCGCGTCATGAGTCACGGAGGTAAAGAGTGATAAACGTTTTGGTTGAACCTGAAGGATAAAGCACGCTGGTAATTAGTAAACAGTCGACAGGTGGTGGATTAATAATTCATCAAGAACCATCCACTGATTGATTAATAGAAACTTTCATTTCACGCCTCAACGATCGCATGCTTCCGCCTATTCGAGCATCCATAATTTATATTTATGGTACGTAAACTTCATATTGCATTCCTTTTGAGTCAGCGATTCTGATCTATACCATTTCCATTTTGTTGTCTCTATTGACGTCACAGCAAAGCAATTTGTACGCATGAATGTCCAATACCGTGGATATGCAACGTCAAGGTGTCTTTCATCATACCCGTACTGCACTCAATGTCGTTTTCGTATTAGACGGTCTTTAAATGAAATTAATTTTTTTATCCACTCTGTGTTACTTAGACTTATCGGGGCGCGTTATCTAAGGGCTATCACCCTTTTGTAGCCAGGCTGGACAGAGGGCTGTATTAAATGAGTTCGTAATCCAAATAAATTCCCATCCACCACGCGGGAATCGAACATCCACTTCTAAGCATACTAAGGGCATTACTACCAAAGCCTTTACTTACTTAGTAATTTTAATTAGGGGCTCACCTGAGCCTATAATTAAAATTTAAAACTCTTCCTGGTAATACTGTAAGCATTTGGAGTATGTTTCGTTTTTCTCTCCGTCCACCAACGTATTTCCTGTACCTTATGTATTTCCTGTTAAAATACATAAGGTTCATTTCGCATCATACAGGCTTAACCTTTCCCCCGACTTTCGTAAAAGGGAAATCTACACCAATTTCCTGCGTAAAACGATAACTTCATATCTCTCATCGATAGATTGAAAAGCTGCCCAAATCATTAAATAACATCCTAAAATCCCACCCTGGCTAGAAAAGGGTGGTAACCTGTAGATTCCCGTCCCAATTAGCCTGAGTTGCAAAAAGTGGACGTTAATGAATAATAATAATAATAATAATTATTCATTACAAAAATAACTTTTTATAGCATTTAACTGTATTGTACTAAGTTATAAATTCTAATATTACTTGGAGAATTACCTTAGATATAACGGATGAATTGTAAGTAGCGGATTCTATTACCAAATTTTCAAAGGGATTTATTTAGTGATATAATTAACATCCCAGGCCTCAGCCTAAATAAAATTGGTTCACAATATTTAATAACCAGTTCAAATTTAGATAAGTAGCACAAGGTACACATTAAGTATATGTATTATTATATTATAAATTGACAGTTACAATTTCAATCCATCCTAGGTTCATTTTTTATTAAATTGAATGAGCGCCTTTATACCCTGTATACAGGGTGACCCCAAACCAAACGGCCAAACTTCAGGGATCGATAGAGGATCGAAAAACTAAGAAAAAAAGTCCTCTGGCATATGCCTCGTTTTCGCTTCGTTTTTGAGAAAATCACAAAAAACTGAAAATAGTTGTGCAAAAAGTGTATTTTTTTTAATAATGTATTTAAATTACAAAATACTATTGGCTTTTTGAGTAAGCTTAATTTTTTAATTTACGAGGAGTAAATTTAGAAAACATGAATATTCTCACGCTTTCCTTATCAATAAAACGTCTAGGTTGAGTGTTTAAACTTAAAAAGAAAGGATTAAAATGTTTACTATCATTTTAATCCTTTTAGGGGGGAATCCAGCCTCGCATTCTCACATTAGTGGTGTTGCTAGTACTGTTCAGTGAAGTCAACAAATATGGCTAGATTTACCAACGCTGAATACGCGGACATAGTCTACGTCTACGGATTCTGCGATGGCAATGCACGTCAGGCAGTTCGGGAATATCGCAGACGGTTTCCTGACCGAGAAACCCCACACAGACTTTTTGTGTTTTTACCAGCACTTTCAGAAGGCTTCGAGAGACTGGGTCCTTCTCATGTAATCGTCGTGGAAACCGTATGCAGGCTCCGATGGAAGCCGACCTGAGGCGGAGGGAGAGGATACTGAGGCACTTCAATACCAACCCTGGCACAATCGTCCGGAGAGCTGCTTCAGTTCTAAGCATACCAAAGACAACCATTTGGCGCACATTAAGGGCTGACCGCAGGCATGTTTACCATGTACAAAAGGTACAAAATTTAATACCCGCTGATTATCCCCGCCGATTAAATTTTTGTAATTGGTACAAAGAACAATTGCAAAACGATGTAAACTTAAGTTCGAAAGTAATCTGGACGGACGAAGCGACTTTTACACGTGTGGGCATATTCCATCAAAGAAACTACCACCCTTGGGCACATGAAAATGCCCGCGCTGTTAGAGAATTTCACTACAAGCATGAGTTTTCTGTAAACGTGTGGGTCGGTCTTTGTTATAATCGCATAATAGGTCCCGTATTTTTACCTGCTCGACTTCACGCTGAAAGTTATCATCTATTCCTGGAGAATGACTTACGGGCACTTTTGGAAGATATCCCTTTGGAAACAAGGCTTGAGAGCTGGTTACAACTCGATGGTTGTCCTGCACATTACGGAAGGGCCGTACGAGACTGGTTGGACATCATCTACCCAGGTCGCTGGATAGGACGAGGTAGGCCGATGCCTTGGCCTCTCCAGTCTCCGGACCTCACGCCACTAGATTTCTTCGTGTGGGGATACGTGAAAGAAAATGTCTACCGAGAGCCCGTCCGCACAAGGGATGACCTCATCGAGCGCATCAGAGTGGTTTGGCGATGTGATGCGTGTATTGCAGCGAGAGGCCAGCACTTCGAACAACATTTACGTTGACGCTTTAGAAATTAACGATGTAATTTTAGAGAAGGTAAAACCTTCAAAATTTTCAGGTTTTTTTCTCTCACTAAGGTAGACCCATATAAAAACTGAAACATTTATGTTTTCCAAGTAAGAATATTTAATTATTTTATTAATTTTCTAAATTTTTAATCTTTTTTTATGTTTTAATCTTCAGTTATTGTTCATAATGTTATCTACTTTAAATAGGTAATTTTTTTTATACTATGAATATTTGAATAAAAAAGTATTTATTATTTTTTCTTAATAACATTTTTTTTTTCAATTACCTTTCTGTTAGTATAAGATTAGAATACAATAATTGTATTGGAATAACATTTATTGCTAAAATTCATTCAAGGAATAAAATCCGCTCTTCCATATGCCTTAACTAGTTTTTGCACAACTATTTTTAGTTTTTTGTGATTTTCTCGAAAACGAGGCATATGCCAGAGGACACTTTGTTTTAGTTGTTCGATCCTCTATCGATCCCTAAAGTTTGGCCGTTTGGTTTGGGGACGCCCTGTATATACTTATAGACATACCACGATCAAAAGACCTAGGCTAGGCGGATGCGTGGCCTCTGACTCGAGACCCACCCTATCTTCATTTCCCCTCCTGTTTATATCAATAGAATTCTATTTACGTCATTTCAATAATAAAATTAAAAAAAAAAAAAAAAAAAAAAAAAAAAAAAAAAAAAAAAAATAAAGGGAGGGCTCAGGTTGGCCGCGTGAGCTAAGGCGTTCATCTTAAACTCGTGTGGTAGACCTAGGGTGGCGGATTCGATTCCCGCCCTGGGCAGTAGAAATTTATTTAGTGACGGACTCATTAAATAAACTCCTTAGGCCCACCCTGGATAGAGTGGAAACCTGTAGATAACCCGTCCCGATTAGCCATAGTAGCATAAAGTGGACGTAAATAAAAATAAACACACAAACGTTATTAAAATAGTTATGTTCGTTCTTTATGCGATAAGTTCGGCAAATAGTGTTTAATAGTGTGTAGCCATTTAAAAAAGCAAAAAGAGAAGCACAAACTTAAATATACCTAACAGTCAAACGTATTGTTGCGAAAATTAAATACACCAGAGAAGGAACTGCGTGATTGGGGAGTTCGGAGGAGTTTAAAGAAGTTCCGCTAATTGGTCGCGTTATTACTAGTCCCTTCTAGTCCTTCTTGGAAAAGCGTCGGTGTCACCCTGCTCTCCATTTAAGCATGTACAGCTAAATCTAATTATAGGCGTCTCCCTGGAACTTCTAGACCTTTCTCGAACTGGAACCCTCTATGCCTAGACACTTCTACATGCATTTAAAAGGAAGCCTCACAGTACCCCACAGTCAGTTTACGGTCAGACGTCTTGATGGTCACATCAGTGCTACAGTGCGACTTAGTGCAGTGCGGTAAAGTGGTTTCATTAGAAGAACAGTGTTGTGCCGTGACTGTAAGTAACAGTTTAGTGCGTGTTTAAGACAGTGCAATGCCACGAAGTAAAGGACAGTGCAGTGCCGCGAAGTAAAGGACAGTGCAGTGTATTGCAGTCAAGGGTCCAACGAGAAGAAGTCGTGGCAAACTTCAGCAGTACAACGCTGGTGCCCCCTTCGAGCGGATAGTCATCGATGTTGCTGGTCCATTCCCTGTCAGTGAAGCTGGAAACCGGTATGTCCTAGTTGTAATGGACTATTTCAGCAAATGACCCGAAGTGTATGCCATCCCAAACCAGGAGTCCAAAACGGTTGTGGATGCGTTTGTGAATAATTGGGTGTGCCGATACGGGGTTCCAATAGAACTCCATTCAGACCAGGGGCGAAATTTCGAATCGGCCATATTCAAGGAAATGTGTGAATTGTACGGCATCAAAAAGACAAGAACGACACCGATTCATCCAAAATCTGATGGCATGGTTGAACGATTTAATCGAGTACTGGAGGAATATCTCAGGAAAGTGGCTAGTACACACCAAAGAGATTGGGATGTGCACATACCAAAATTTCTACTGGCATACCGGTCAGCCGTCCATGACTCCACCTCCCGCACTCCAGCGAAAATCATATTTGGAGCAGAACTAAGACTGCCAGCGGATTTGGAATTTGGGGCCAAACCCGGACGGTCCTGCGAAGACAATGGAAATACTTCCCAGGCACAGGAAGACCTGCATGAGCTCCATGAGTTTGTACGCAGCCGTATTAAAATGACAAGTGACAAGATGAAAGCCAGGTATGATAGAGCCGCAAACACGGAGGGATTCACAGAAGGACAAATGGTTCTACTATTTAACCCACAACGCAAGAAAGAACTATCACCTAAATTGCAGACGCACTGGGAGGGACCTTACAAGGTGATCAAAAGATTGAACGACGTGGTCTACAGGATTCAGAGATAAGGTCTAAAATGAAAGTGGTACACCTAGAGTGACTGACCAAGTATGGTAGCGGCGATAATGAGCCTATTCGGGACGAAAAGGCTTAATTGGGCTGCAGTGTTGCGAAAATTAAATACACCAGAGAACGAACCGCGTGATTGGGGAGTGCGGAGGAGTTCAAAGAAGTGCCGCTAATTGGTCGCGTTCTTACTAGTCCCTTCTAGACCTTCTTGGAAAAGCGTCGGTCTCACCCTGCTCTCCATTTAAGCCTGTACAGCTAAATCTAATTATAGCCGTCTCCCTGGAACTTCTAGACCTTTCTCGAACTGGAACCTTCTATGCCTAGACACTTCTACAAGCATTTAAAAGGAAGTCTCACAGTACCCCACAGTCAGTTTACGGTCAGACGTCTTGATGGTCACATCAGTGCTACAGTGCGACTTAGTGCAGTGCGGTAAAGTGTTTTTATAAGAAGAACAGTGTTGTGCCGTGACTGTAAGTAACAGTTTAGTGCGTGTTTAAGACAGTGCAGTGCCGTCGTTTTATGTGAAGTTCAGTGACCGCGAGTGAATTATTGGACTGTGAAATCTGAAGAACAGTGACACTATCAGTGTAATACTGTGAGTAGTAATAGTTAAACAAGAGTATTGTGTATTGTGAAATAAATTGTGCAGTGATAAACTGTGAAACCTGTATGTGTTTAATTTTGCAATCCAAAAGAACTCTTATTATTGACGTTTATTACTGGTTTTGTAATAAAATGTAACAGTATTATAGAAGAACTATAATTATAGAAATAAGAACATGCAGGGTCCTAGTGCTTCGAAATGTTTGTTTACAACTCCGGAGGTTGAGAAGACCGAACAAAAGTAGAAAATTGAGATTGGGTCATTTACAAAAGACGCCATTTGTTGAATTAAAAGAAGTGAGGTGGCGAGCGGTGGGGGGGGGGGGCTATCTCCTCTCCGGCCACGCCCCTGGTTCTTTTGAATCTGGTCAATCTGTATGTTTTTAGCAGATTACTTCAGGGAAATCAGTTATTGACGTCAAGACGACCTAACTTCCGAGAATTCTCTTCAAGTTTCCATCGATCGAATCTTGTTAACGAAAATGTATTCTGTTCTCAGCTTTATAGCACACACACACACACACACACACACACACACACACACACGATATAGTGACCGGAATGTTTGTTTGGTCAAATCTCATTACGAGAAAGGTGAGCATTGAGGAGGTGGTGGTCAAAAAATGCAGATAAATAATCATGTCTCGAATTTTCTTTAACTGTTTTTCTAAGTGTTTTTCTTTTTGCATCTCGATTATTAAGTGAGTGATTCGTATTTCCTTTCAGCCTTCATTAACCCCGAATTCCACCTCATCCAAAACACCATCTTCATACCAAGTAGAAATAGTAAATATTATTTTCTCTTGACTATGACTGATACTTGTAAATAAGTTTGGCGTTACGTCATCCTCTAATTTTTTACGTTCTGAACTATAAAATATTTGTATGATAACCTTTTCATGCGGATTAAGGATTTTATACGGTAAAGACTACGATAGGAACAGGTTTAGTTTAATTAAATTCAATTTTCTACAACGATTGTTTCTTTGATTTTCTCTAGCTCGAATACTAACCAAGCTATTTGTATACTTTTTTTTGTTTCAGCCATCAGTAAACCCCCAGTTCTGATTATCCAACTTTTCATGAGTAACTGAGTTTCTTACAAGGGGTGTCCACCTCATATTTCACTTTCCTATTCACATTGATTTCTTACTGCAGGAGAAACAGAGATTAGATGGTGATATAGGATCATCCGCGTGTCATTCGAGTACGTTGATAACCTGCTTAGTTTAAGATTTTTAAAAAGAAGACGTATTTTTGAACGGTCGGAATGAGACATTTGTGTTGACGTTTTTATGTTGATACATATTTATGGCTTTGCTAGAAAGTAGGAGTCACGTTAGGTTTGTTTCAGTGATTATAATTACGCATACAAATCACAGACGCAAAACTAAACCCCTGTTTAGTTATGAGACAATTATTCCGAAATGAAATTGTTGATAGAGTCATAAATAGCTGCAGGAAGGAAGTATGCGACATCCTTCCTGCCCCCTGCACTCTATGCCCCTTTCACGTGACGGGTAAATAACAAATTCCAAACATTCCACAATTTATCAGCTATTTATTCCTAATAATAAGTCTAAAAATCTGTATTTAACAAGGTATTTAGAACTAATATATGTAGATTAATATTTCAACCTTCCCGTAGTGAATCAATTCAACCTTCTACACAATTACTGAATATAGTTTTACATTTAACGTGATAGTTGCCCATTTCAGTTAAAACTTATGTTAATGTAGCAAATTTATTTTTTATTTATATAAAAATGTTACATCGGTTGAAGCGCCTAAAGAGTGGTTAATTCCGTAAAAAAAAATCCACTGTAGCCGATAGTTGAAGATACAATAAACCATGAATTTCCTGCACGAATCCTCCTAGTAACATAGAACGTAAAACATTTAAAGTCTTTGGGTATCCCACAATGTAAGAAACAGCACATTACGGTACACACAGAACATCTTAATGAATGAATCCGTCGCGCATGTGCTGCGTAAACTAAACAGATTTCCCACGTGCAGCAGTGATATGCTGCTGACAGTCAAATATTTTTCCTTAAGAGAAATCCTTGATGATTGACTTTATTATTATTATGGGGGAGGTTTATACTCAGTGAAAACTGGAGTAAAATCCATTTAGGGGGAAAATCCAACCGATATGGAGTTTGTGAGTGTGACATGTTATGGGGAATTTAAAAATTTTCGCACGATTCTAGCAGTATCAAGAAGTACCCCTTGCTGTGCTTCTTTTATAATTGCTGTTGGCAGATTCAAGTTCTTGGTGCCTGCTATCGTTGTTTTTGGCACTAGTCCATTTGAACTTACTATAATAGGCGTAACTATGGCAGATTTCAGTTTGTATACCTCTTTGAGCTCGATAGCCAATTCTTGATTATTATTATTATTATTATTATTTATTAACGTCCACTTTTTGCAACTTAGGCTAATCGGGACGGGTTATCTACAGGTTACCACCCTTTTCTAGCCAGGGTGGGATTTTAGGACGTTATTTAATGAATTTACTCACTAAATAGGTTTACCATGTGAGAAAAAGGTCAACATTTTGACTCGCATGGCTAACCTGAGCCCCGATGATTGACTTTGTATCCATGACAGGATTTTAGAAAAAAAAAATGTCTATTACCCATTCGTCCTCCATAGCCGACGGAGAAATTGAGGTCCGTTCAAAACTATATATATACTAAAAATCAAGTTTCACTCAAAACTAAAGAGTTAATGGTTGAAATAAGTCTAGGTATACTATGATGAATCCTATACTATAAATATCGTTATTAATCAATTTTCATTCTTGACCACTTTAGGTACGTATAACAATATTCTCTAATTATATGTTAGAGCCACTTTTATTCTTTTCATGGAGATAAATATGCTAACTTAGCATTCTTTTAAAATGCCACAAATTCTTAAGAGAATTATTTCTAATGGGATAAAATAGATAGATATGCCCTATAAATAAGTTTTGCCTCATAGTAGGAAGTACACTGACTCAATCAGCCTCTACCCACAAATGAGCATTAATTACAGTTAGGAATGTCTTCATTGTCATTGTTTTGTCCTTCATGTGGTGGTCATTTTCTTTCTTTAAGCGGATTTCCTACTGGTGAATAATACTCTAATGAGCTCGGCCCGACTAAGAAGTGATCCGACTAAAATTTCACAAAATCTACCCGATGACAAGTTAGCTCCGAAGATACAGTCTGCTCATGTTCAAATGGTTAGATAACTTTACAGATTATACAATTTCTCTAAACATTTAATTGGCATGTTTCAAGGAATTTAGTTTAAAATTTGTACCATCATTCTTAGTGAGTTTCATACAAATAAGCCAGATGATACCCAATAGTGCGGCCTGCATGGATATAATGCATCCCATGTACATATGGAAAATAGTACATTCGACAAACGGGTAAATACATAAGTGTGTGTACCTAAATTCCGTAAATAAATCCGCTCTGCAGAAAATGTCCATAACTGGATCCAAAAATTTTATAAAGTCAAAGCTTCATCCAAAGTAACCAGCTATCAAAAAAAGGTTTTCAGAGAAGACCTTCTGATTAAGAAAAATCCACATAATTTTAAAAGAGTAGCTGGATAGTAAACTAGAGTAGAATAGTAAACTATTCTAAGTTGCTAAGTCTGACAGGTGGAAGTGAATTCTAATGCAAGTAGACGAAAAATGGCTACACTTACACAGTAGCAATTTATTAAAGCTACAGAGCGCTTTCGATGTAGTTCATCATCATCAGTGCCCGAGCGTCCGGGGTGTGGCCTGGCGGGCCTTAGAACAAGACTCCTTAGATTAATCCTGAGGGAGGAGAAAAAAACGCTAAAGATTACGGAAGAATCCGATCTGGACTCACGGATAGTGCAACTTCGACCTCAGATTCCGACTTGGGATATATACTTGGTAAAAGATACGACAGCTGACCCTCATTTTCTATAGATATAGCCTGAAGAAGAATGCTGCAAGACTAGCGAAACGTTGGTACAAAATACCCTGACAACCTCAATTAATAGCAGCCTATCTCGATAATAGTGATATGGACCTAGGAAGAGAAAATTATTGTTCAGATTCAACGAAGACCAAAATCGGAAGGTAGTTTCAAGGAATGTAGTGCTATCCACAAAAAATTATGGCCATTACCCGTAAATTTATTTTTAAAAAAGAATATTAGAATTTCAGTTTTCTTTTTTTAAAGTATTCAGCTTTGCAACCATATTTTGCTAATAGCAAATTTTAATTTGGCACATGAGAGTTGCTTAAATTATCTAAATAAGACCTTTAATTATTTTGTCTAGTAACTATAAAACAAACAAATGTAATTTCCAAAATCAGCTACTAATTGTGGAGCAGGTTTTATTTAGAAAACTTTTTATGGCAGTAATTTATTTAATTATAAAAATCATAGGCTATTTTAGGCTCCTTCCTTGAACATTCACTACATCTGATTGGCTTTGGTCACTTTGTGTACGTTGCCACGATATTCCCTCTCATATTCCGTCTCTTGGCGGACTTATATCTTATTAGCAGGCAAGCCTTAAGGAAAATCAGCTATTGTGGCCCCACTCATTACAGGCACTATTTTCGAAAAATTTCATCAAACGTCGATCGATTCTACCCACGAGATGACAAAAATAAGGTCCGTTCAAAATTGTATATACACTCAACCGCAAAAAAAAACCGGACACTTAGATTTAGTCTTATAATTTTATTAAATACTTAATATATATGTATATTAATCTTTTTAATTAAAATAATTGGTTAATCTATAGGTTATTTAAACAAAATCTGCCAAAAGTGAATAATTTTTATTGATTATTTACACAAAAATACAAAATAAAAAAAAGAAAAAGATAAATTAACACAATTAAAAAAAAAATTATTCTTCATTTTTATTACAGTGAATGGTAGACTTCGCTACCCCAAGCGTTTCGGCAATGTAACGTAAGCTCTGGCCTTCCATCTAAGTTTGAAAGACCCATTATTCTGGACGGAAATAAAAATAAAACATTAATTAAAGAAAATGCTTGGTTAATAATTAAAGATGTTTAAATGTGCGAAAAACTACTTACAGTTTAGAATAGATCAACTTCACGACAAATAAATCTAATCTGAGTTTTATCTAATTGTTTACTAATCCTGAAGGGATTAGTTCAATGGACTTAGACTCTACATTCTCTGTAATAACTAGAATACCCACATAAAGAAAATTGCTGAAAATTAGCTTTTAATACGACAAAAATGAAGTGTCCGGTTTTTTTTTGCGGTTGAGTGTATATGTTTGTCTGTTAACAAACTTTTTTTTTTTTTTTTTTATCGTTTCCACAGTAGATATTTAAATTAAATATTTAATTAAAGGTCAAATTCGTTAATGGCTGAAATCAGACCAGTTTAAATAGGGAATATCGAAAAGTCAAAATATCTCCGTTATTATGCATCGGATTGAAAATTGTATATAACCAATCTTATTGCAAATTTAATGGTCTGCGAATATTTTTTGATCTATTTTTTTCGGTATTATGAATATTACGCGAGATATTTGGGGTTTTTAGTTTTCTGCTCTGAGTAAACGCCCACTCCTAGTCATGTCATATTAAATATAAGCTGTTTTATCGTGTACTACTTCTTTCCAAGGTTAACTACCAAACATAGTTTTCATTGAACTTTTACTTTGAGAGATACATACAAATTTGCAGCGTGAAGACGTCCCCAATTAAAATTTTACTTTCTTTGTCACGAAAATGTGTATTTGATATATGTAATAATCGATATTTAACCCTTTCGGCTAACACTAAAGATCATATTTGTTATTGGCTGAATTCGGAGCACGAATAGTGGGGGTTCAAATGGGGGGGGGTCCAAAATTCAAAATTCTAGGTTGTAATGACTCGGATTGCAAAATATTATAGAACCAATCCTGTTAAACTACTCTACAATTGTAGTTCTATGTTTTTTTTCGTAACTCGAGTGTTAAGATGAGTTATTCATACTTTCAGCCTTTCGAAGTCCTACTCCGCCCCCTTCTTTTAGGGTTTTTGTTTGGTGACATGAGATCAGTAGTGTGATCTACCAGCAATTGGGAAATCTGCTTAGCATACGCAGCCCCTGCGTGAAGGACATTTATTATCGACATGAGTCAACAACATTGCATGTACAACCAGCTGATGAAGCCTTCGGCAAGAAAATTTTCCGAAAGCGTTAACGACACCGCTGGGAGTCAAGCTGAGTTCTTAACCTGTAAAAGAAATTTCATACAGAAAATCAGGAATTTATGGATTAAGAAGTGGTTACTAAAGCCACTACGAAAGATTTTGGTAGTTCAATTTGACTGTAAATAGCCCATTCGAGGATTGCAAAAACCCAAACGCTCTTGAAACCCAAAATGGCGAAACTGTAGTTGCATTTTGTGCATACACTGTTGTCACGGCTCAGTGCATAGGCACAGGTGAAGTAGGCATGTGAAGGATGTATAAATAGGGCATAACACACTATTACTAGAGTTGATGTAGGTTACGTAACCGACACCTTATCCATTACATAAGGTTATCTTTCACTAACTAGTTCTGACCTCCCTTCACAGGTCACTGGACTTCATAAGTCTTCTTATTACTCACAATATCTTTTCATACAAATAACCATTCATTTCTCTAGAATTATCTAGAGGTTATCTGATCTTAGAGCTGAGGCATTATTATACATTATTCATCCGAACATTTCTATAGAAATAAATAAACGAGTGAGCTGGTGGCACAAGTAAACAAGACTTAGAGGAGTGATTTTGAAAATTCAAAATATCTCCGTTATGTGACGGATCATAAAACAGTATATTATCTTAATCTGTTAGAGGCTGAAACTATAACAAGGAGAGGAGGGGGGGGGAGTTTAGAGGGAAGGAAAAAAGTGAAAATTCTCAACATAAGGGTTGTTAGTAATATGCTAGAAACATTTATAGAACCGATCATCATGAAAATTTAATTTCCTACAAATGATGTTCTGAAGATTGATTCAGCATCTCAAATATCAACTAAAAAACTTGCAATTTAGCAAATTTATCTTAGTGGAAATCAGCTATTGAGTTGTTACTGATGACGCAATCTTCGAAAACATTTCCTCAAATGTCCACCGATCCTACCCCGGATATGAGGTCCGTTCAAAACTATATTTATTTGCTGTTAACGATAAAGGGGTCCCAATTTTTGTTGTATCGTAACCAAACTCGAGATTTAAACGTTTTATGTAAAAAGAAAGATCAAGTTTGTTAATGGCTGAAATCAGTGAGATGGAGGGGGAGGGGAGGGGAGGTTAGTGGGCGATTTCGAAATATCTCCGTTATCATACGTCGGTTCGAAAAAGTGTTTAAAACTAATCATATTGCACAATTAACGTTCTATGATTATTGTTGTATATGTTTTTTTTTTTTTTTTTTTTTTTTTTTTTTTTTCAATATCTTGTTTATTAACTGAGAAGTTCGCATTTTTTAGATTTCAGCCTTCAACAAACTCCTACTCATGTAAAACATATTAAATATATGCAAATATATGATGGTCCTTGTTATTCCAAGTTTAAATACCAAATATGGTTTCCATTAAACTTTTACTTTGTGAGATATGTACGTTCAAATACGTTGTGTGATGGGGTCATCAATTAAAATTTATCGTTCTTTACTAGAAAATGTTCATTTGATCTATACCATACTATTCATCAATGAAATCGGGCCTGAAATAGTGAAGGTTGAAAGGGGGGGAGTCTTAAATTCAAAATATCTTGGTTGTAATGAATTGGATTCTAAAATTTTTTAGAACTTAACTCGTTAAACTAATTATGCTCTGCAATTTTTATATCATTCAAATTTTTATTTTTACGAAACTCAATTACTAAGCAAGTTTTTTGTACTGTCTTGTTTTCTGTTCTGTTCCCTCCTCTTTGATTCATCGGTTTTTCACATATAAATAGAGAATATATGGTGAGATGAGATCACAAGAGTGTTATACCATTACGCGGGAAATCTGCTTAGTTTACGCAGCCTGTGACGGACTTTTTTAGTATTCAGTCTTAGTAAATTCCCACTCGTGCTCATACGAGTTTCACATAGAAACTGAGCTCATATCCAACTAGTTTTCGATATATATTAACAATGGAGAAGTAGAGAATAGATAGAATAGGTTTGTTGAAATCATCAGAGCTTCCTGCTTTTGGGAAATCTGCTTAGCTAACGTCGCGTGACTGACTTTTTGTATCGCTTATCGGTGTAAATGAATAAGATGGAACAATGTTATTAAGGGTATCAAGAAAAAATTGCATTTCGCACATAATCCAACCTCAATAAGTAATCAGACGAAGCTAATTGAAGCGAAAGTTGTTAAGTCACTTCTACTTGATTTAACAACTTTTAATTCTGAGTGGATGATTATAAATGAACCGCTCATTTCATTCAATACTTTCCCAGCCTTTTTATTTTTTTTTTTTTTTTAGATATGTAAATTGAGTTTGCGACGTTCAGTTTCTGTGTTCTTTCTAATTTACACCAACTCATTTTTTGACTACACAAATCTAATGACCTTGGGAAACTATAGACTATCAATGCCTAACTAGACAACTCACTAAATTTGACAGGTTAGTTTAGAAGGATCGGTTTATGAATGGACTCTAGGTTTACTTTTGGACTGTTTGCCAACCTCGACTCTTTCATTGACGAGTACAATAGAAGTCTATCCAAACAAATTAGTGAGTTGTCATCGTTCCTATTTAACAGAATTTTATACAATTTTCTATTGCAAAGCCTTGAGCCCACTTGACTCAATACAATCCAGTTTGTGGCAGCAAGTCAACACAACAAAGAAACCATCTTCTATGATTTTTTTTTTGCTCTATGTGTTATAAGATATCAGGGAGGTCTTATCTCTATTATGTAGTTCAATATTCATTTATAAGTTGTGATCCCGAAGAGGAGTCCTATGTTGAGAAACAGGTAGAGGCCATGCAGTTTACAATTCTAAGTGAGTAAAGCGCAAAGTAAGGTTCCTCTTTAGACCACAGCTGAGGCGACTCAATTGAAATTACAGAGTAATGTTATTATTATCATTTATTAACGTCCATTTTTTGCAATTCAGGCTAATTGGGACGGGTTATCTACAGGTTACCACCCTTTTCTAGCCAGGGTTGGACTTAGGATGTTCTTTAATGAATTTCGTCACTAAATAATTTCCTTTGCCCAGGCCGGAATTGAACTCGCCACAGAGTAATGTTAGACAATAAATAAGCATAAATAGAAAGAACGGCTTTAAATATATTTTCATTTCAGTTTTCTCGAAACACATAAAATACCATATTAACTCGTCTGTGTTTTGCATTTATGCGCATGAAGATTTAAACAACCTATGTTTTGTAAAACTACGATAAATAATATACATCATGGAATAAACATTGGGAAAAATGTTTATGCCTCATAAAGAGCTGTGTAGATTTCCATGTCTTTGCTTTGTAGATTTTTAAATCAGTGCTTTGTTCGTTACCGCACTAGCGGTCGCAATTATTGTTTAATCGTTACCAAACTCGATATTTAGGCGTTTTAAGAATAAAGAAAGATCAAGTTTGTTAACGGCTGAAATCAGACTAGGGGGAGGGAGGGGTGTTTAGAGGGGAAAGTTTTCAAAATTCGAAATATCTCCGTTACTATAGGTCGAAACGAAAAAATGTATAGAATCAATCGTATAGTAAATTAAATGTAATACAAAAATATTGTTTTATACTTTTCTTCCCAATCTTGAATATTAAATGAGATATTTGCATTTTTTAGTTTTCAGCAAACCCCCACTTATACACATGTTACATAAAGGATATTTGGTTATGTAATAAACCACACCATTTGAAGATAAAATACCAAATATTGTTTTCAAGAGACATTTATTATACGAGATACAAACGATGTTCTGGTTACCCCCCCTCCCTCCTTCTTACGTTTTTCGACTACTTAAATTTGATCAATTGAGAAAAAAATTATATTGGTTCATTATAAATTACAGTACTAGATATAGTAAATAGTTTTCAATCAAATTAATTGGTTATATTCAGATATATTACAGTAATTGTTTTTCGTTACGGTAAGAAGTTGGCCGAACTGTTTGTTTACATTTCATAAGTTTTCCGTCGAGAGGTTTCTTATTACTATTGTTTTTATTTATTCACTTAATACACACGGTGGTGTTGTGTTACCGGTATGTAGATTTATCTATTGTTAAACTTCACGCCGGAAATCTGCTTCGTTTACGCAGCCTCTACGTACTTTCAGAGATACAGATGTAATTTACGGGGAAAAGGACTTCGTAAGACATTTTCAAAAAAAGAAAAGAAATTAAATGAAATGGCTGAAAATTTTTTATAAAATTGCTTCTTTGTAATTTAAAATGATTACAAGGAAGTCATTTGAGGCCAACACCAGATTTTTTTTTAATGAGTAACTCATTTATCAGCTGGTTTTTTTCTTGGCAGAATATGAACGTAATTGTAAATATTTTCCATTGAATCATTATTTTTAAGAAATGCATTACTATTGAAGGTTATCATTTGTATATACGCATATAAACACAACACTTATTCGAAGCTGACGGTTCTAGACCACTGATAAGATGAACGTTGGCCCCATTATCTGTGCGAAAGATAATAGATTGCAGATATCAATGTCCCTCATCAGTTGATGAATTATCTCATAACTCTATTGTAAAAACCTGCTGATGTGGTGCCCTTCATCCAGATGATGAATGCAATCATTCTTAGTCAATAAAGTCAGTCACATTCGCAGTGAATGTCTTCATGATAAATAGTCTTAGGCATTAACTACTTATTTATTATACTTACTTATTGATTGAGTAAAATGATGATGAAGTGTATTTATTAAATAAAAGTCCGTCACCCAGGGCGTAAACTAAGCAGATTTCCCTCGTGATGTATAACAATAGATAAATATACACACTGGTAACACAATAGCGCCGTCAACATCAACTGAATAATACAAACGTTAATAAGAAACCTCCTGACGTGCAGCACTTGAAACTTAAACAAACAGATGTGCCAACTTCTCACAGGAAAGAAAAACAATTACGGAAATATATCAGAATATAAAATATTAATTTTATTGAAAACTATTTACTGTACCTAGTACTGTAATTTATAATGGATCAGAATAATTTTTATATTAATCAATCAAATTTTAGTAGTTCAAGAACTTAAGAAGGACAATATATTTGCATTTATCTCGTATAATAAAGGCCTCTTGAAAACAATTTATGGTATTTAAGCTTCGAATAATATGGTTTATTAACTAACAGAGTATTGTTTATGTAACATGAGTAGAAGTGGGGGTTAGCTGAAGGCTGAAAACTGAAAAAAAGCTAATATCTCGGTTAATATTCAAGATAGAGAATAAATGTATATAACTATATTTATAGTACACTTAATGTTCAATAAGATTGGTTCTATACAATGTTTTGATTCGACATATAGTATCGGAGATATTTTGAACATTCGAAAATCCTCTCTCTCAACCCCCCCCCCTCCCACTTGTCTGATATAAGCCATTAACGAACTTGATCTGTCTTTTTACATAAAACATTTAAATTTCGAGTTTCGAGCAAAGGAAATTATTTATTGATGGAATTCATTAAATAACATCCTAAATCCCACCCTGGCCAAAAGAAAGGCGGTAACCTATAGATAACCCGTCCCAATTAGCCTAAGTTGCCAAAAGTGGACGTTAATAAATAATAATAATAATCTTTTTGAGACATGTAAACATACGAACATTATAAAAATATATTGATCATTTAGTGATTCAGCCATATCGTACGATATGATCAAGTTTTGCCTTTGATGTCATTCAGTAAATAAGTGTGTAACCATCAAGCCTTTGTTGTATTGTCTATAAACTGGGCCATCTGTTTTCGTCATACTATTTTTATCCGGTTTTCCAGATATATATACTAACGGTTGAAATTGAGTCTGAGGGCTTAGATCAAAAAGGGGGAAATCAAAAATTAAAAATTCCTCAGACATTTTCAGAGTCTGTTCGAAAAATTATATAATACCAATCTTTTTGTGAATTTCATGTTTTATAAATGTTGTGTTATACATTTTTCCTCTAAGTAAAAGCGAGTTATTCGTGTTTTAGCAGATTTCCCGTAAGGGAAATCAGCTATTGAGGTCGTACTCATGACGCGATTCTCAAAAATTTCTTCAAATGTCCATCGATCCTACCCAGTAGAAGACGAAAATGAGGTCCGTTCAAAACTGTATATATATATATATATATATATATATATATATATATATATATATATATATATATATATAGATCTATCTATCTATATATATGTCTGTTACCGCTCTAGCGTTCGCAATTTTTTTTTAATCGTTACCAAACTCGATATTTAGTCGTTTTATGTAAAAAGAAAGATCAAGTTCGTTAACGGCTGAAATCGGACCAGTGAGAGGGGGGGGGGTTTAGAGTGGAGGATTTTCGAAAATTCGAAATATCTCCGTTACCCTACGTCGGATCGAAAAATTGTATAGAATTAATCTTATTGCAAATTACATTTACTATAAATATTGTTATATGCATTTATTCCTTATCTTGAATATTAACCGAGATATTTGCATTTTTATGAAGTTTGTGGTCGGGTATAGTTCGGATTAGGTCGGCCATTTCCGTCATTTCTCGGCTCAGGTGGAAGCTTCTTCTAACCTTACCTGTCGTTTCTAACCTTACCTTACCTTCCTTACTTTGTGAGATTTATGCAAATACGGTCTGTTCATCCGCCCCCCCCTTCTTTAGTACTTGGACTACTAAAATTTGAGTTGTTAAAATATAAATTATTCTTACAATTCAGAAGCCGTTTCAGTTGGGAATTTATTTTAATTAACTGAAATATTTCTCATTACCGTTTGTATTTAATCACGGTGGTATTGTGTTACCAGTATGCAGATTTCTCTATTGTAAAACTTCACATGGGAAATCTGCTTAGTTTACGCAGCCCCTGCGTGACGGACTTTTTTTTTAACATAATGTTCAACTTAAATTTCAATTTCTGTTTACATAGATTACATTCCATGAGCAAAATAGTTTATGTATATATGAGATCTCTAGCGTGTCAAACAACAATGAAGGAAATCTGCTTATTTTTCGCAGGCACTGCGTGGTGTACATTTTTAGAATAGAAGTGATTGGTTTAGAGACTTAATGATCTAATTGTTGATTTTATGACCTTGATTGAGTTCGTCAAAGTAGACTATTTGAGCAATATTAAATATGAAATTGTGTATTTTTATTTAAAAACTCTATAAAAAAATAGTGACGAAATTCATTAAATAACGTCCTAAAATCCCACCCTGGCTAGAAAAGGGTGGTAACCTGTAGATAACCCATCCCAATTAGCCCAAGTTGCAAAAAGTGGACGTTAATAAATAATAATAATAATAATAATATAAAAAAATATCAAAAGTAATTACTAAAATTCTTAAAAAATCGATTCATAGATTTGCGTTGTAATATTTAGATTGCGGTTTTTACGGCGTCTGTCATTCTTCAACAAATTACACGAGTTTATTTGTCAACCATTTTACTGCGCTTAAAGAAAAACAACATAAAAACATTTCCATTAATTTAATGCATATTCCAGGGACACTATACTACATTTGTTTTACTTATTGCATCATACCAAAGTGCTATAACTCTAGAAAAATATCTTTTTTCACTTGCCGCCAATCGAAATTATTTGGCAATAGTTTCAAATCAAATCCTTTTATTTTAAGAATTAATTATTAGATAGGGTACTTTACTTAAAAAGTAGTGATTTACTCCTTCCTAATGGCTGTCTAAAAAATGTGGTATTTAGTTTAAAGGCACTCAAGATGCAAGATTCACGTTAGTTACAAACCAAAACGTTCAGTAAAAATATTGTTGCGAATATTACGTGCTTGAAAATTGTGTATAGTTAATCACATATTTAAGAAATACCCTAGATATTACAGAAGTGCTGTCTGAAATACAAGTGGGCAATAGCCACTGTATAAAACTGTGTAAAATCTTAATAATTACTGACCTAAGTAAGAAAATCCGTCACGCAGGAGCAGATTTCCCTCCTGAATTATAACAATAGATAAATCTACATACTGTTAATACAACACCACAGTGAATATTAAGTAAATAGATATAAACAATAATAAGAAACCTCCTGACAGGAAGCGTTTAAAATGTAAACCAACAGTTCTGCCAACTTCGCACCGGAATTACTGAAATATGTCTGAATATAACGTATTAATTTGATTGAAGACTATTTCCTATATCTAGTACTGCAATTTATAATGGATCAGAATAATATTTATCTCAATCAATCAAATTTAAGTAGTCCAAAAACGTAACGGGGGGGGGGGGTCACCAGAACATATTTGCATGTATCTCGTATAATAAAGGCCTCTTGAAAACAATATTTGATATTTAAGCTTTGGATAACGTGGTTTATTACATAATCGAGTATTGTTAGTTTAACATGAGTAGAAGTGGGGGATTGCTCAAGGCTGAAAACTATAGAATCCAAAGATCTCAGTTAATATTCATGATACAGAAAATATGAATAGAACAATATTTATAATTATTTAATTTGCAATAAGATTGGTTCTATACACCTTTTCGATCCGACTAATAGTAACGGTGATATTTCGTTTTTACAGAATTACGAACTTGATCTTTCTTTTTACATAAAACGACTATATATCGAGTTTGGTACCGATTAAACAGACGGTACGGTAACAGACATATATATACAGTTTTGAACGGACTTCATTTTCGACATCTACTAGGTAGGATCAATGGACATTTGAAGAAAAATATCGAAAATTCCGTCATGAGTACAACCTCAATAGCTGATTTCCCTTAAGGGAAATCTGCTAAAATGCAAATATCTCGGTTAATATTCAAGATAGAGAATAAATGTATATAACAATATTTATAGTAAATTTAATTTGCAATAAGATTGATTCTGTACTATCTTTCGATCCGACGTATAGTAACGGAGATATTTCGAATTTTGGAAAATCCTCCCCTCTAACCCTCCCCCTCCCACTTGTCCGATTTCAACCGTTAACGAACTTGATCTTTCTTGTTAAGTAAAACGACTTAATATCGAGTTTGGTAACGATCAAACATAAATTGCGACTGCTAGAGCGGTAACAGACAAATATATATATATATATATATATATATATATATATATATATATATATATATATATATATATATATATATATATATATCCAGAGTTCGGGGCTTGTGTCCCAACCCGATGTGTGTGGTTCCAGTAGGATAGCTAGAGTATACGGACACAAGCCCCGAACTCTGGACGAATTGAAGGACGAAATTCGCGTGGAAGTCGCACAAGTTGAGGGAGCAATGTTGGAGAGAGTCTATGCGAACTTCCAAGAACGCCTCCAGCACTGCATCAACGATTTCGGTCACCACATGCCTGAGGTTATTTTCCACACTTGACTGTCTCAAATGCTATTTTCTTGTGAACCTTATTGCATCAATAAATTTGTTTTTGAGTAAAAATTAACTGTTTTATAACTTTTTAAAAACCGTCCGTCCTTTCTGCCGGACCCTGTATTATAGTTGTAGCAAGTGTGGAAAAAATTGAGGGTAAAACTTGATTGAAACCTGATTAAAGTTTCATAAGAGCAAATGGCAAATCAAAACTTTTCAGTACTGACAGTGTTCATATTAGTATTAAAATAAATGCACTTCGCATTTCTATCACATGTTCTGATAATTTACTCAGGAAGCGGAAACTTCATAACTGATCAGCTGATTTTATGGCAGATATATATTTCCGTTAAACACAGGGTCAGTTATAAATTCAGCCATTTCTGGCATTTTTCAATATAACTCTTCTGAGGTTAAAATTGATTTCTTTCTGAATTTCTACTTCTTCCTTTCTTGGGGCGTTACGATGCATTATTAAGTTCTTTCTTCTTTCTCCGAGGGTCTGAACTGAAACTGAAAATAATATAGAAATTATGCAATAAATATTTTAAATATATATTATAATGTGAATTACTTTGAACATAAAAATGTTTCAAAATTTTGCCAAATTATCTGGAATTTTTCACTAGGCATTAATGCAAAAAAATGTTATATTTAGAACATTGGATTTTATTTCTTGAATTTTAAAAGCATTATCATTTCTGTGGTTCCACTAATTTTATTAAATAATAAAAAAATAAATATATTCTAAACTTTTAAGTTTTAAATAAAGTAAGGATAAATAAAGCCTATAATAAAATATTTTCCCAAGGCTAATTTGGCATATTTATTCAGTAAACAATAAATCAGACGCTTTCTCCGATTATTATTGTTTTATGCCTTTTTAGGAAAACAGCTAGGTACTGACGTTGTTCACATGATGCGATTTTCGAAAAATGTCTTCAAATGTCCATCGATCCTACCCAGGAGATGACGAAAATGAGGTCCGTTCAAAATTATATATATATGTAAATATATATATATATATATATATATATATATATATATATATATTTGTCTGTTAACGCTTACTTTTTGTATGATCGTTACCAGACTCGATATTTACTCGTTTCATGCAAAAAGAAAGATCAACTTCGATAATGGCTGAAATCAGACCAGTGGGAGGGGGGTTAAAAGGGGGATTTCCGAAAATGTTAAATATCTCTGTTACTATACGTTGGATCGAATACTTGTATAGTACCAATCGTATTAAAAATTAAATTTACTATAAATATTGTTATTTACATTTATTCCCTATCTTGAATATTAACCGAGATATTTGCATTTTTATTAAGTGTGCACGGGTAACGGGCGAGATGAGATCGGCTGATGTCGGGTCTATTCCCCCGGAAGT
This sequence comes from Riptortus pedestris, assembly GCA_019009955.1. Classification (NCBI taxonomy): domain Eukaryota; kingdom Metazoa; phylum Arthropoda; class Insecta; order Hemiptera; family Alydidae; genus Riptortus; species Riptortus pedestris. The sequence goes on along the minus strand of CM032231.1, from coordinate 112,977,387 downwards.
TAGTTCGGCCGTTTCCGTAACAGTTCGGCTCTCGTGCCATTGGTTTAGAGACTCGTTACTACTACTGTTACTAGTATGCAGATTTCTCTATTGTAAAACTTCACGTGGGATTCGTCAGGGCCGTTTACGCTGCCCCTGCGTGACGGATTTTTTTTTTTTAAAATGGAACTTTACAGTTAATGCTATTGTCAGGCTCACATACAGATACATTAACCCTTTATTTTTGCATTAGTAAAATTTAATGGCATTTAATAATAATTGAAATTTAAAAATCTGGATGTATATGAGGCTCGGAAGGAATACCTGATGCCAGTCATTAGTTATGGCGTGCAATTAAATCTCAACCAGCCTTTTAAGTATCTGCTAAATACTTCCTTCCTCTAACTAGAATTGGCCTAGCAAAATTAATACATTCCTTTGTGCTGAGGTCTCATTTCCCTAGCGCAGGGTTCAGTAATACCCATTTGTCGTGGGAACTCACATTTGAAACTCCTTTAGATTACATAGTCCGCTTTAGTTTAGTCTTTGTTTAGAGTTGCATTGAGCATTCAGTATATCCGGTTTATCGTGCTTCGTAAAACGTGAGCTCTCATCAAAAGTAAAACGGAAGATGCTTATTGTTCTTGGTGAGATGATCCGACCAGGTGCAAGGCTCACGTGGGAGTTCATGCAAGGTCGAGCTAATGGTTTTTCAATGGCGAAATTGATACCATCTGTGTTATTGAGAAGTTGCTAACATGGTTGGGTCACCTTGATGTGCTGATGAGCAGATGGTTTTCCCAAAGATACATTTCTTATGGTAGAGCGAAAAGGATACTTAGGCTCAGGGATTGGTTGGTTGATAACCCAAGATAAGACTTGTTGCTAAAACCGTACTGAGAGTTATAAGAATGAAGCGTGACTTCCCTTACGGGTAGTCAGCTATTGATGGTGTACTCATGATGGGATTTTCAAAAAATTTCTTCAAACGTCCATCGATCCTACACAAGAGATATCCGGAATGAGGTCCGTTCAAAATTTGTATTATATAAATACATACATTTGTTTCTTAATGTTGTAGCGGTGGCAGTTTTTGTATGATCGTTACCAAACTCGATTTTAAAACTATTCATGCAAAAACGAAGATCAAGTTCGTCAGACGAGTGGGAGAAGGGGATTATAGGGTGTGTATTAAGAAAATCCAAAATATCTCCGTTGTTATGCTTCAGATCAAAAAATTGTATAGAACCAATCTTATTGCAAATTAAATTTACTAACGATATTGTTATATACATTTATTCTCTATCTTGATTATTAACCGAGATATTTACATTTTGTTAGTTTTCGGCCTTCAGTAAACCTCCACTCCTACACATGTCATATTAACAATAAGCTGTTATTATGAAGCACTTTATTTGAAGCCTAAGGACTTTTTTTAGTCTTAATTTGCACGTATGTTATATGGTTTAGTACGAATAAACATTTTCCAATTAAAAATGTAGAATCTTAAATTCTGACGTCATCAAACAACGTATTTGCGTGTACCTAACAGAGTATGTACCTCAATGAAAACAATATTGGTATTTAAGCTTCCGATAAAGTAGTTAATGATATAACAGCTTATTGTTAGTATGAGTAAGGGCTTACTGAATGCTGAAAATTAGAATATTCTGAATGTATCGGTTAATTTTCATGATTGTGAAAATATCTATATAAGGACATTGATAGGAAATTACATTTGTAATATGATACGTCCCATAAAATTTTTCGATCCGACATATAATAACGGAGATATTTCGAATTTTCCCTATTAAACTCCGCCTTTTAGCCTTCCGATTTAAGTTATTAACGAGGTTAATCTTTATTCTTACGTAATACGCTTAAACTTTGTGTTTTGTAACGATAATGCAAAAATTTCGACAGCTAGAGCGGTAACATATATATATATATATATATATATATATATATATATATATATATATATATATATATATATATATATACATATATATATATATATATATATATATATATATAGATCTAGAGGGAGAGAGAGAGAGATAGAGAGAGAGAGAGAGAGAGAGAGAGAGAGAGAGGGAGAGAGAGAGAGAGAGAGAGAGAGAGAGAGTTTTGAACAACCAAATTTTCGTCATCTAGTAGATTAGGATCGATGGGCATTTGAAGACATTTTTCGAAAATAGCGTCATGAGTACAACCATAATAGCTGATTTCCCTTATGGGAAATCTGCTAAATATATATCTCCACTATTTGAAAAAAAGTTCCACTTGTACTCATTTAGATGTTAATTATGTCATGAGTAACGGAAACAGTTGTAAGAGTGTAATAAATTGAACGGTTAATACAAGTAAACAAAGAAGGCCCTGAGACAGTGCAGTCAAATGATAAGAGAGACCGAGGTACAGGTTTTATCAGCTTAGCGGTTATCTCTGATACCCTGTCCCTGATAAAGTCCAACCTGATATTTGCCCCATATGTTTACAAACCATCGTTCACTCCCACTCACTCTAAACTGAAAACTTCGCAGTAAACGCTCAGCAAATTTCCCCAGAGGGAAATCAGCTATTGAGTTTCTCCAAAAATGTCCATCGATATTACTCAGGATATGACGAAAATGAGGTCCGTTCAAAAATTATGACATTACTAGCGTGTCATTCCAGCGCCTGGGAAGTCTGCTTAGATTACGCAGCCACTGCTTGAATCATTTTTAAATAATTGCAACAATAGTATACTCAATAGTATTACTCTTAAAAAGATGAAACATAGAAGTATTTAATGTGGGCGCCACAACATATAAACTCACCAGAAATTATATATACACTTTCTAAGGGATGCAAAACTTTAGAAGATAATGTTCTCTCCAGATATTATATTCAAAAACCAATTGATTAATACCAATCTACCATTTAAAATTTTTAAAATTTATACAGAAGTTGCAAAAGATTGTTTATAACAAGGATGATAACTTTAATTTATTTCATTTAATATGCATAGGGATTTGAATAACCGATAAATAGCTGGTTTTATTTTGGAGGAAATTCCCAAAAACAATATCACCACAGATAATCGTCAATCAATCTATTATAACCACAATAAAAATAACAGAAAAATTTAATATTTACAAATCCGTTAATCCTAACAATGATATGAATATCCTACACTAATTATAGAAAGATTTATTAGTAGTTCCTTTAATGACACAAATCCCAATTAAAAAAAGTTAGATAAAATTCTTTTTTATTTCTTATACTACCGTTTACTTGAGTTTGTTATGCAAAATAAAATGAGCCTTCCCTATTAACAATAATTTCACAATATATTTACATTTTTTTCGAACGATTTATATTTTTGAATCACATGAACATCTTATGAATTCCTAGAATTTCTTCATTCCTCCAAGCAGGTAGTACTATTAGGATATTTCAACACATATCCGAGAAATTCCGAGAGGTCTCACACACACATACGGACCTGATTTTTATCATCTCCTAGGGGGGAGTCATACATCCACAGATAATTAATGAAAATTTCCTAAAACCGCTTCATGAATAGAGGGGTCAAAAGGAAATCAACTGAGATAAAACGAGAAAGCCACACGGCTTTAGGGGAAGGATTTTCTTCTCAATCAATGCTCTTTCTTTTCTGGTAAAAAAATATAAATATATATTCTTCTGGGTATCTTCTTTAATGGCAAATACCTCAAAACTGAAAATTTTATTACCGGGTCTGCACCGACAACCCGTTATTTAACTTAGATTTTTACGGCCTGGAGGAAAATGCGGAGAAGTCCGCACTCATATTTTGCTGATGACTACAGTTCTAAGAGTATTACATTAAATTTGCAGTAAATGCGTGGTGTAATCTGAGAATAGAGCCCAATGAGAGGAAAAATCTGGCCAATCTATGCCGGAGCAATCAATCCTGGATGCAGTAAGAGATAATACGAAAATTAATGATGCTTTTGAGTACAGTCTTCCCACGCTTAATGGGGGAAAATGCAAAAAGTTTTCCATTAATATATTTCAATATAAGAACCAAGCATTGTTGGGAAAATTGGCTGAGAAAATAAATGCAAGGTCGGGTAAGCCTCATGCTCTATTTGAAAATTATTGGAGGACGTCAAATTAGCGGTATGGAGTATCGCCCTGACCAGTGCTGCGACCTAGAGCCTTCAACCCGCACTGATTATACCTGAGATTAATGTTTTTTTTTTTACGAAAAACTTAAAAAAAAAAGTCCATCACGCAGGGGTTGTGTAAACTAAGCAGATTTCCCAGGAGAAGGTTAACAGTAGAGAAATTTTACCAGAGCCGAACAGTTAAGGAAACGGCAGAACCAGCTTTCGACGGAAGCTCACGATTAGAACCGAAGTATAGAATATACATGCTGGTAACACCACCGCGAATAATTAAATAAATACAAAAGGTAATGAGAAATCTTTCAGTTACAACTTAATAAGTCAACACCGGAAAGCTTCTGAATTGTAAACAAATAGGCCAGCCAACCTGAATTCTACACGGAAAAGAAAAACCATTAATGAAATAAATCTGAAAATATTGTTTTATATATATATATATATATATATATATATATATATATATATATATATATATATATATATGAATATAAAACAATATTTATAGATGATTTAATTTTCAATAAGATTGGTTCTATACAATTTTTCGACCCGACTTATAGTAACAGAGATATTTCGAATTCGATATCAGCCATTAACGAACTTGATCTTCCTTTTTAGATAAAACGATTAAATACCGAGTTTGGTAACGATCAAACAAAAATTGCGACCGCTAGAGCGTTAACAGACATATATATATATATATATATATATATATATATATATATATATACTAGCAGACCCGGCCACGCGTTGCTGTGGCTAAAGTTATTGTTATATTACATTGTAGTAAACAATTTAAGAGGAACGGAAGGAGAACATCAGTCACGGGGTCCACCATGCTTTTTACATAGATGGTATTTGTAAAAAAAATATGGTGACCTCCATGACAGATTTTCTACGACTACAACCCTTTAGTACAATGAAATTATTTACGAACCAAGACGGAAATGTTGAAGTTGGTACACAAATTCAAGGGATTAGGCTTTGAAGGGGAAGGACGTTGAACACGATTGATTAAAATTTGAATCAATCTTTTTTTTTTTTTTTTTATTTATTTCCTCTACATAGTAACCCTATGTGGAGGGATTTTATTTTCTGCACATCCCATGCATATTTGCATTATATGTGCATTTTGTCAAAATTCTAACATTTTTTATATAATATATATACATATTAAATGTAAATAAGATTATAAAAATTTTACAAATACTTGATAAAATAAACAAAAAATATTAAATAGTACAATTAAATAACCAATAAAATTACATAATATTAATTTTATATTATTTTTTCCTCTCTCAGCTTAAGGATATTGTAGGATATTTCTTTTAATAAATGAATGTGTTTTGAAAATAAAATATCAGGACTAATAGGCCATTCGGGAATAAAAGTCTTTAACTGTCTTCGTATGTTTTGAGTCAGTCTACATTCATAAATAAGGTGGGTGAATGTCTGTTCAGTGTAACTGTCGCATTTACAAGTATTTGAGTCAGTAAGTTTGAATCTGTATTAGTAAGAGTTTGTATTACCGTGTCCTGTTAGTATTTGTGTGAGATAAAATGCATGTTGGGATAGTGGGATATTGGTTTTTAAAACTGGTATATATAATTTTAGGTGTGATCCTTTATCTGTATGATTCCATCTCTGTTGCCACAAATTCATACTTTTTTCTCTTAGTAAAGATTTTAACACAGTCGGAGTAATTTTATTGTAAATTACCTCTTCACTACTTTTAGAGGCACTTTTGGCGTGGATATCGACTATTTCATTGCCCATAATTCCTGCGTGTGCCTTGACCCATTTGAAGTGAATGAACGTCAGTCTGTTTTTTAATTGTGTTATAATATGGCGTATTTGTTCTATATGTTCGTCGTGGTTTGTCATGTTGTATAGTTTGTGTAAAAGCATTTGACTGTCTGTGTGTAGTAGAATGTAAGTGTTTGGTGGCAAGTCCATTTCAATTACATATTTTAGAGCTTGTAAGACGGCAATGATTTCTGCCTGGTTATTAGTACAATGGTGACCTAATTTAAATTTTTTACATTTTATAACATCATCAGTTTTATTTCCTACAAAAATGATAAAGGCAGCGCCTGTGTCCTGTCCATCTTTGCTACCGTCTGTGTAAATTGTATGCTGGTATGAATCAATCTTATTGCAAATTAAATTTACTATAAATATTGTTCTATACATTTATTCTTTATCTTGAATATTAACCGAGATATTTGCATTTGTATTCTGTGTGTGGTCGGTAAATCCTGCATATTTCTCTGCAATGCTTCAAGTGAATATTTGTGCGCCATTGTACACTCATCCCAAATTATTATAGAACTCTTCGGCAACACTGCAGCTATTCTACTATTCTTTTTGATGTTACACATTGCATCTGGTTTATAATGAATATCCAATGGCAGCTTGAATGTTGAATGTGCCGTGTATATAAGTACAATATATACAAATAAGTAAAAAGCAGGAATAATTTCACTGTATTATCGTCACTATAATTTGAATTTGATTTACACTTCGGTCTAAGTAACACGTGGTTGGCTATGCTAACACCAAAAATTAAAAAAGTAGAAATAATTGAATTTCACGGTATTTCGTTTACTACAAAATAAATTTAATTTATACTTTAGCCTCAATAACACGTGGTAATCATGCTATTGAATTGTAGGTTATATGACACGTTTGTCGGTTTACCATAGCAGTGCCATCTATTGATTACTTACTCAATCCAGTCGAAAAGTATCGACATCTGTTAACAGATAATTGTGACTGTCAATTAATTATAGACAAATAATTTGCAATAAAATAAAATTGCGACTATAATTAAAGATCTAAGCTATCCTAACTCTCAAGTTGGACCAGACTGCTCACGGTGTGGAAATTTAATTTAAAATCGGTTAAGTAGTTTAGGAGTTCATCGCGGACAAACATCGTGACAGGAGATTTATATATATTAAGATATATAAAATTTTCGAAGGACCACATTGTCGTCATCTCCTGGGTAGGATCGATGGATATATGAGAAAATTTTTCGAAAATAGCTGATTTTCCTTAAGTGAAATCTGCTTAAAAAAATGTGACCGTAGGTTATCTGCTTACCGTACGTGGATATTGGTTAATTCGAAATAGGGGGGGCTCAGGTTAGCGGTGTGCCTTAATCCCATACGGTTAATCTGGAGGGGCGAGTTTGACTCCACTCTGGGCAATAGGAATTTATTTTGAGAAGAACTCTTTAAATAAAACCCTCAGCCAGGAACCCACCTGGTATTACCAACTGCAAGGTAACCTGCACACAGTGTTACATTACCCCCATGCCATCCCACAAACACCCTTAAAATGGGACATTAGTTCAGTAGAAGGGGAACAATCGTTCTCACCCCTGACAGGGGACAATACCCTTATTACCATCTAATCTAATCAAATGTCCAAAAGTCCTGCCAAGGAAATGTCGAAAATATGATTAACTCAGAATGATATATATATAAATTTGTGTTACTTGACTGAGGTGGCGGTCGCCATTTTTTTTTATAGCTACAAAACTCAATTATTTATATACAGAGTCTCTGTAAAACATTAAGATCAAGTTCGTTAAAAGCTGAAATTGGACCGGAGAGAGGAGAGATTTAGTAGAGGAGAAAATCGAAAATCAAAATATCTCCGTTCCTGTGATCCGAATCGAAAAATCATTTGTATTCAATCTTTTAGTAAGTTTAATTTGCTATACGTATAATTTTATATGCTGGTTCTTGAAAATTATCTGTGTCTTTTTAGTCATCGGGCTTGAAAAATAAGCGAATATATCATGAAACGTTTTATTTCAAGCTTAAATATTGTTTTAAACAAAACTTTACTGGATGAGATACATGCAAACAAGTTGCAAGATTACATCATTAATTAAGATTTTATCAGTCCCCACTTCTAATCTTTCGATTTTAACAGATTTGATATATAATCGTTATATACAAAAAGGCTTAAAGATCAAGTTCGTTAAGCGCTGAAATTGGACCAAGGGGAGGGGGTGGTTTAGAAGGGGAGAATTTCGAAAATTCTTAATATCTCCGTTATTATGCGTCGGATCGAAAACGTGTATAGAATCAATCTTATTACAAATGTAATGTACTATAAATGTTATTATGTACATTTTTTCAGTATATTGGATTACTTTAGCTGTGAAACTTAATAAAAATGATATACTTAAGAATGGGGTCCCAGAATGACAACTTCAGTCGTTTACATAGTATTCATTTTACGATTTAAAATCTCTTCAAGAGAATTTAACAAGCCTTTTCAATGAAGTATTACAATATTGACATCATTACGAAAGTTTCTACGTCTCCCAATTTTTGGCATATGAAAACGAATTTTGTGGAAGCGACTATTTATCACGAACAAAAATGATGTAATATTCATTTCGTCAATTTTAAGCCCCCCCCCCTTAAACTTGTATCAGGTCATTGAAAAGCAAAAAGACAGACGGATAGTCGGACAGACATATTCGGGAATCTATACTACTCCTTATGGAAGGTAGAACGAACATAAAAATAAAATAAAAATCGAAAGTCATTCAAAATGTGCTACAACTTTCTTTCCTGCTGTATGTTTCGTACGTACGTTTTTTAATGTTTGTTATACACTATAATATCAGTGATAATCTTGTCGAATGATTTGTATTAACAGATTACAAAACATTTACACTATTTATATCTTATTGCCGTTGTGTCTAGAAAGTAAATTATCTACTATGTTTCAGTATTTGTGTGTTATCCCTTATCAATTATTTCCTTCCTAAATAATAGAAATTCAAAGACATTGATATTATTTATAGTCTCATTGGTATTATTTGTCTGATGAATTGTTACGTACTTTTATTTTTTTTTAAAAAAAACTTAATTAATGATTCAATGTATTAATAATATCAAATTGAAGAAAACAGTCCCTATTAATTCTTAAATAGAATTAATTTACAAGAAAATTAGACTGAATTTCAATATATATATATATATATATATATATATATATATATATATATATATATGTACACATATATATATTTGTAAAGGGGACTGGGTTCTTTTTGTAAAACTTGTTAAATAGATTTAAACTGATAAACATTTCTTCCCGATAACAGCTGAGTCAGCTATCGAACCTAGATAAGAAGGACTGGACGTGCATGAGTTTGGCACGTAGCCCTTTCTTGGTGAAAGGACCTCTGTTGAAAGTTTGCTTTCTAATCAAATATAAATGAAGGAAAACTTTATTTATTTATACGGTTCCAAGTCCTAAATCTTTAAAGGAGAAACGAGCTGTCAACAAATCTAGGAAAATATTATTTGAAAGGAGTCAATGATAGTCGGGTAATTATGGAGATTAATTGGTTAGGTTTATCATATTTGTTTTTTTTTGTTTTTTTTAATATTCACATTTATGCTTACATTTGAAGAATGATGTATACCCATGATTTTAGAATACAAATGTATTTATAATATTTCCCTTTTAAATTGTGGATTGTAAACTATATATTTTAGTTTAAAATGTTGAAAAGTATAATTATTTAAAAAAAATTAAATATGCATGTTACGCATTTTTAACACTTTTTAACAAACTTTTCTTCGGTAGAATTTTTTTTTAACTTTCTTGTACGAAATAATACAAGTATAGCAAATTGTCCTTTTTGGCCCAATTTAGAAAATTCGAAATATCTCCGTCATTATTCGTCGGACCCAAAAATTGTAGAGATTTAATCTGGCAAATTTAATTGTCTATAAATGTTGGCATATACATATTTTCTCTATCATAAATATTAACGGAGATATTTGCACTTTTTAATTTTTAGTCTTTAGTAAAACCTCACTCATTTCAAGCTTATTTAACTAATATTGTTTTCATTGAACATTTACTGTGTGAGGTACTCAATACGTAGTGTGATGACTCGGTTTAATATTATCATTTATTTATTTATTAACGTCCACTTTTTGCTACTATGGCTAATTGGGACCGGTTCTCTACACGTTACCACTCTTTTCTGAGGGACTAAGTATTTTATTCATTGAATTCGTCACTAAATAAATTCCTATTTGCCCAGGCAGGAAACGAACTCACTATTCTAGGCGTACTACTATGTAAGACTAAAGGCAACGCTTTAGAGTTAAGCTATGTGATTACATGGCTAACCTGAGTCCGAGTCAAGATAAGATAAGGTAATTAATTGTTTTATTTAACACTAAAGGTCGCATTAGTTAAATAGATGAAATAGGAGGGGTTTAGAAGGTTGGGGATTTGAAAATTCATAATATTTCCTGAATTATAAATCGTATAGAAAAGTTTTATAGAATCAACCTTCTTAAACGATTGATACTCTACAACTGTTTATATACATTACGGGGTTTACGGCCTTCAGTAAACCCCCACTACTACGCACCTCTTAGTAGTGTCTCATATCAGCACGTGGAAAATCCGCTTTGTCTGCTCAGCCCAGTGGCGGATTTTATTAAATAGTAGCTAAGGTACCCCGGCTTCGCCTGGGAAATCATTTGAGGCCGAATGATAATGGTACTTTTTTTTGTGGCTATACTTTGTACAATATTTTTACATTTTCCCGTCTATATGCTTAGAATTTAAACTCGAGTCTGGCGTGCTGGGGATACGTTAATAATAAAAGTATTTGTTATGTACTTAATTCTACAAAATACACTATATTTTTATATCACCCATTTCCTGTGCATGTATCTTTTTTATAAATAACATCATCATAGATTATCATATTATCATTGGCAAAAATACGGAGTTTCGTTGATTTCGATTTAGTCTTTCGCGCCCATAACATTGTTAAACCCTTCTGTAGTTTTCCGTGTATACCTCATTTAATGTTCGTCATAGGACAAAAATTCATGTAACAAAAGTTACTTTAAATAACAAAACAAACAACTTTTGGGATATGCACATTTGCTGAAAAATGAATATGTTACGAAATATCGCGATTTTATATTTCAGATCTTCCTTATAACCCCCCTCCTGTTCATACCTCGAAATTTAAGTATAGCTTATAATCTGGGAGGTGTTAATACCAAATCACATACGGAGTTTCGTTTATTTCGTTTGAGTCTTTTGTACCATATAAAATTGTTGGATTATAGTTTTTAGAGTATATTACAAAAGAGTATATTACAAAAGTTACTCTAAATAACAAAGTAAACAACTTTTGTTATGTGCATATTTGCCGAAAAACCAATAGGAGACGAAATATCGATATTTTTAATTTCAGGCCTCCCATTATAACCCCAACTCCTCTTCGTCTCAGTCAATATTAGTATAGCCAGAAACCTAACCTGTTTTAGCAGGTAAATACATACCAAGTTTCATAAAATTCGGTGCAGCCGTTTACAATTCTATAAAGGATGTACAAACAAACATTCATTTTTATATATATAGATTTAACTTAGGTGTATTAAAAAAAAAAACATTGAAGGACCTTTATTTCATGTCTATTTTAATACAACAAAAATCGCTTTGGACGCCAGTGTTTGCCCATAGCTTTAATACATGTTTGAAACGATAGTTGAGACAATGATCTGTCAGTGAATAGTCATAAAGCAGAGGGCACTGACAGTTGGCTGACATACATCAATAGTAAAAGTGACACACTTTCCAAAAGGAAGACCTATGATGGAATCTAGTAGCATTGTCTAGATATCAATTAAACCAGGCACAATCACAGATGTCGTGATACACCAGAGGCACAATTGTCACAGCTATGGGCTCAATACTTCTCGAATTATCAAGACAATGGTGCTCGGAATTCTCTGTCAGCTCGTTAACTATTTCTATAGGAGCCTAAGAGAAGAATTTAAAAAAAAAATGTTGAGTTCTTTAATTTAATTAAGGACACTTCATGAGGATTATATTTCATAAAACAAGAGGTCCAGTATTTAGATGCAGTCTAAGAAGTTGCAGACAAGAAAACAGCCGTTACAAAGATAGATGGTTCAGCAATTGTAAACTTGCATTAAGGAAGTGTATTTTGTTGATTTATGCCTGGCGAATGGCTATGCAACGACGAAATTTACATTTAAAACTTGTTAAATGCATTATTTCAAACATATGTTCATTACTTTTATTTAACGATAACGTGAATCACTGTTTTAGAAATAAGTAAAGTAAAAAAGGCTCGAAACTTTTGGGTAAAAATAAGGTTGAATGTAAAAAAAAAAAAAAAAAAAAAAAAAAAACAACCAACATGACTATTTAAGGGTAGATTTGCAGTTTTTATAACCGACAATAAACAACTTTTGTCATGTGCATATTTGCCAAAAACTCAATAGGAAACGAATTATCGCTATTTTTCATTTTATGGCTCCATTCCTGTTCGTTCCTAAAAAATGTTAATATAGATTATAATCAAAGAGAAGTTAACTCCAACCCACATACGGAGTTTATTTGAGTTCAGCTAAGTCATTTGTACCATTTAAAATTTTTGACTCCCGCAATGAATATTCTTTTAAAGAATATATAGTTTATAATAAGGTATACTACAAAAGTGTACGTAACCAAAGTTAATTTAAATATCAAAACACAACAACTTCTGTTATGTATATGTTTGCCGACAAACCGTCGGATGAAAAGAATATAAAGATTTTTCGTTTCAGACGTTCCATATAACCTCTATTCACGTTCGTCTCTGTGAATATTAATATAGCATGAAGTCTAATTTGGGTTACCATTAATACACGTACCAAGTTTCGTTATATTCGGTTAAGTAGTTTCGGCGTGAAAATGTAACAAACAAACAGACATAAAAGCCAAAAATTGCAGATATCGAGTCAACGGCATTTGAAACAAAAAAGTATAATGAAATTTCGAGGAAAAAAAATCATTGAACAGATAGATGTTACAATTATATATATATATATATATATATATATATATATATATATATAAACTAGCGGAACCAACTAACTATCAGCTATCTCTAGCTGATCCACACATTTCTTCAGTGGAGTTTACTAATGCGGACTATGCGAATTTTTCAAGGCTTTCAGGATATTCAGCATAAAAGCAGTAGATAATATAGCTAATATTTACAATTTAACAATAATAATTGTAATGGTTGCGACAAGTTCATAGGGTGATGGATCTGGGTTATCAAGAGTAAAAGTAGCATAGTTGTCATTTGTGATAAGAAAGAGTCAGTGGAATGTTCTGAGTGTCATGGAGATGATAACTGACTTGTGACACGCAGCGACCACGTAGTCCAGAGCAGATAAATCCCATCTGTTATGGAATTGATAAATGACGTTAACAACGGTCTCATGCGGACCCTTCATGACATATTTAAGCCGATCTCTTTGTTTCCAATTACAAGGCCATATTTCCTACCTCGCTGTTCCCTCCAAACATAGCTTCAAACGTCGTTTACAGTTAACCGTTGCTGTCCCTGGCTACGCATTTAATTGATTTAGAAATGCTATAAGCGTAATACAATGGCATGCCACTAAATAAATGTCCGGCACGTAGTGACTGCGTAAATTAACAAGGATTTTCCATGTGAGCGGGTATGGCACACTATAGATCTCGTCCCACCATATATACAATTTTTAGCAAATACCCTTTACAGGAAATCAGCTATTGAGGTCGTGACGCGATTTTCAAAAATGTTCTTCAAATGTCCATGTATCCTACCCAGGAGATAACAAAAATGAGGACCGTTCAAAATTATATATATATATATATATATATATATATATATATATATATATATATATATATAATATATACATATTTGTTTGTTAACGATCTAGCTGTCGCAAGTTTTGCTTGATCGTTACCAAACTCGATATTTAAACGTTTTATGTAAAAATAAAGATCAAGTTCGTTAATAGCTGAAATTGGACCAGTGGGAGGGGGTTTTTAGAGGGGAGGATTTCCGAAAATTCTTAATATCTCCGTTACTATGCGTCGGATCAAAACATTGTATAGAATCAATCTTATTGCAAATTACATTTACTGTAATACTGTTATATACATTTATTCTCTACCTTGAATATCAACCGAGATATTTGCATTTTTATTAAGTGTGTGCGGATAACGGATGAGATGAGCACGGCCAATTTCGGTTCTAGTCGTGACAATTTCGGCCGTTTCCGTAACAGTTCTCCTCTCGTGAAATGTCCCTATTGTAAAACTTCACATGGGAAATCTGCTTAGTTTCCGCAGCCCCTGAGTGACGGATTTTTTAATATTTTTTGTTAATATTCTTTATACAGTAAAAGTCCGATGAGTATTAGAGGGGGTTCGTTATTGTTGGAGGCTGAAAATAAGAAAGTATGAATAACTATATATATGGTCTACGATAAAATGTGTAGACAATTGTAGAGCATCAATAGTTGAACAAGGTTAGTTCTATAACATTACTTGACACAACTCATAAGGGATGGATTTTCGACTTGCCCCCTCTAACCCACCAACCCTTATTCTTTTTAACGTTTCAGCCATTACCTAAATATGGAGTACGATATTGGTATATATGTATGGTATTGGGTGATATGATATGGGTAAAATATTAAATGGAGCCGTCATCTCACAACGTACTTGCATGTACCTCAAGCAGTAAAAGTTCAATAAAAACAATATTTGGTATTTAATATTCTAATTTAGTGTGTCATGATATAACAACTTATTACCATAATAATATGGCATGAGTAGGAGTGGGGTTTACTGAAGGCTGATAACTAAAAAAGTCCGTCTCGCAGGGGCTGCGTTAACTAAGATTTCCCACGTGCGTCAAATAAATTCATTTATCTCAAGACTTAAAAGTTCAATGAGAAGGATATTTAGCATGTAGGCTTCAAACTGCTTCATAATATAACAGCTTATTGTTAACATGTAGTAGTGGGATTATATTGAAGGCCGAAAACTAAAAAATGCAAATATCTCGGTTAATATAAAAGGTACTGAAAAAACGTACATAACACCATTTATATAACATTACATTTGCAATAAGATTGTTTTTTATACAATATTTCGATCGACGCATAATAACTGAGACATTAAGAATTTTCGAAATTCTCCCCCTCTAAGCCCCCCCTTTCCCCTATCCGGTTTCACCCATTAACGAACTTGAGCTTTATTTTCGCATTAACCGTTTAAATATCGAGTTTGGTAACGATCAAAAAAATTACGACCGCTTGAGCGTAAACAGAAAAATATAAAATTAAAAATATATATATATATATATATATATATATATATATATAAAATTTTGAACGGTCGATGGAAATTTGAGGACATTTTTCTAAAATCGTGTCATGAGTACGACCTCAATAGCTGATTTCCCTTCAGGGAAATCTGCTAAAATGCAACACTCTTAGTCACTATTCATGATAGAGAAAATAGAACTGGCTAATTGGTTTTACACAATTTTTCGATCCGACGTATAATAACGGAGATACTTCTCGAAACGCTTGCCCACTAAACCCTCTCTCCCCCAGTCCCGCATCAGCTGTTAACGAACTTCATCTTTAGTTTTTAAAAAACCGCGTACATATCGAGTTTGGTAACGATACGTCAATAATGGCGACCGCTAGAGAGGTAACAAATATATACATTATCTATAATTTTAACCTTATTTTCTTCATCTTCTAGGTAAGATCTGTGGACATTCAAGGAAATGTTTCGAAAATTGCGTCACGAGTGCAACTGCAATAGCTTATTTCCCTTTAGAGTAATCATCTAAAAAGATTTTAAACGAATAATAGCTGCTCAATTATGATGGGAAAAACATCCTGAAACACTTATGTTTAGAAGGGTCATGTTTACATAATCACTCTCGTTATGGTTAAATGTAAATAAATTATGGATAATTAACTAAGCAACTAAAAGGCTCAGGGAAAATTCATCAATGTTATCTTCGCAGTAATATATATTCAATTATATGGACTGATTCTTCCAGTTCTCATGACTTTATTCGGTATTATTATAGTCTTCACGTTTTTCTTTTTGTGAAATAACCTTATAAGATACCATCGTTTTTCTTCATAAGAAAACTACATACTACTTGTATTCGTCCATTTTCAAACTTGTACTTTCCTTGGTGTTAACAGAATATGAGTAATAAAAAAAAAAAAAAAAAAAAAAAAAACTTAATTAAATAATACCTTCTGTTTCACTGAAGACATACATTTGAACTCATGAAGTGATTTTTGAAAAATGTCTTCAAATGTGATCCATTGTATCAGTTTAAACTACCCAGGAAGTTTATGACAAAAGCTTCAAGTATGATCCGTTTTCAAACAATAATGTTGCTTGTAATGACCGTTTAAGCAGATTTCATTTAAATGAAATCAGCTATTGAGGTCGTACACATGACGTGATTTTCGACATTTTTCTTCAAATGCCCATCGGTCCTACCTAGGAGATAACGAAAATGAGGTCCGTTCAAAATTGAATATATTTGTCTGTTACCGATCTAGCGGTCGCAATTTTTGTTTAATTGTTACCAAACTCGATATATAAGTGTTTTATGTTAAAGCTGAAAATCGAACTAGTGGGAGGGGTGGGTTTAGAGAGGAGGAATTTCGGAAATTCTTAATATCTCCGTTGTTATGCGTCGGAACGAAAAATTGCATGGAACCAGTCTTATTGTAAATATAATATTCTGTAAATACTTTAAGTACATTTTTTCATTATCTTTAATATTAACTGAGATATTTGCATGTTTTGGTGACGGCCTTCAGTAAACCTCAAGTCCTACTCATTTCATATCAACAATAAGCTTTTATATTATGAAGCACTTTATTTGAAGCCCACATAACAATTATTGTTCTCATTGAACTTTTACGTCTTGAGATTAATGCAAATACGAGAGGCAAGTGGGAAATCTGCTTAGTTAACGCAGCCCCAGCGTGACTTTTGTATATTTACATTCGTCATTCTGGAGGAACTCTTGAATCGACCGATCATTAAAATATAAATTCTTGTTATTCTTACAATTCAGAAGCCGTTTCAGTTGGGTATTTATTATTAATATTAACTGAAAGATTTCTCATTATCTAATCACGGTGGTATTGTGTTACCAGTATTCAGACTTTTCTATTGTAAAACTTCACAAGGGAAATCTGCTTAGTTTACACAGCCCCTGCGTCCCGGACTTTTATAATATCAAGGGAGGGATATATTGAATTGACTCACTCTTCTTTTAATGAAGTAGGTGTCATATTACTCTTAACGTCTCTAAAAAGGAATATTGAAGTTTATATATTTTTCTTCTTTTGACTAGTTCTTCTTCTACAAAGGAAGTACTGATGTCTGGAATCATACTAGTTACGAAACATAAGACAGTAACACACCGATATATCCTGACTTTAGACAAATGTCAAAACTCATCCAGTAAAAGACCCAAAATTGCTAGAAATTAAAATAAAACAGATAACGCCATAAAAGAAAAACTGTTCCTTGATTAGACGAGAAAAATTAATTTTAACACAACTATGAATTGGTCATACATGAATATACCAGTAACATGCACTTACAACAATTAATAACACATGATATCTAAACGTCAGAATCATATTTAAGTACTTCAAGGAAGAAGGACTCCTTAATTTATGCTGTATATATATACACACACACACACACACACACACGCACGCACGCACGCACGCACGCACGCGCGCGCACACACACACACACACACACACACACACACACACACACACACACAGTCTAGGGGTCGCAGTTTTGGTTTGATGGGTGCCAAAGTAAATATTGAAACGTTTTATGATCAACTTCGTTATCGGAAGAAATCGGACCATGGGAATTTCGTGAAATCAGAATATCTCGCAATTTATTTTATTGAGTGATTTATTTCATTGAGGGATTTTTTATATTCTCCCAAGTCCAGCCTCACCTTTTCCTTCTAGCCCTACTTAAATGAAAGATATTTAATAATACCTCATTTCTGCGTAGTTTTTTCAGACCCAGCGTCGCTTATTTTCATTTTCTGGTGTTTTGTTGCAATATACTAAGTACCACTATCTATTTTTGTTGCCAAACAGCTTTTTGTTGAAACATTTCTGTTCTAGATAGCGACGTTATGAGTATAGAAACCTCTTGCTCAACCTCAAAGGTTGCCGTATGATGTTTAGTTAAATAAAGGAACTGGAAAAAACTGGTATTCCCTCCTTATCACTAAAGGACAACGTAACTGGCATATACCACACAGCGATGTGTCGTTTTAGCAGATTTCCCTTAAGGGAAATCAGCTATTGAGGTTGTACTCATGACGCGATTTTCGAAATTTTTCTTCAAATGTCCATCGATCCTACCCAGGAGATGACGAAAATGAGGTCCGTTCAAAACTGTATATATATATTCTATATATATATATATATATATATATATATATATATATTATATATATAATATAAAATCTATCTATCTTATCTATCTAATATATTTGTCTGTTGTAAACAAACAGAACACCAACTTCGCAGCGGGGTCGCAATTATTGTTTAAAATCGTTAACAAACTCGATATTTAGTCGTTTTATGTAAAAAGAAAGGTCAAGTTCGTAACGGCTGAAATCGTCCAGGGAGGGGGGGTTTTAACAGAGGGGAGGATTTGTTCGAAAATTCAAAAATATCTAGCTTTGTTACTCCGTTGTACTTATAAGTCGGATCGAAAAGATGTTATAGAATAAATCTTATTGTAAATTAATATGACTAGTAGTGAATGTTATATACATTAATTCACTATCTTGAATATTAACCGAGATATGGCAGTTTTCAGTTTTCAGTTCACCATCCAGCAAACCGCCACTTCTACCAATGATTAAATACAAACGGTAATGAGAACTCTTTCACGCTACATAATAAATCACATTATTCGAAGTTAATTTAAATACCAAAAATTTGTATTCCAAGAGACCTTTATTATACGAGATACATGCAAATATGTCCTGGCGACCCCCCCCGCCAATCTTAAGGTTTTCGACAGTAAAGGTTTAAAGAAGCTTCCACCTGCGCAAAATTTGATTGATTGTGGATAACAATTATTCTGACTCACATTTTTTAATTAAAAAAAAATTACATTACTCAAGATAAAGTAAATAGTTCTCAATAAAATTAATATGTAATATTCTGATAAGGTTATTTCAGTAATATAGTTTTTTCTTTCCGGTGTGAAGCAGGCAGAACCCGTTTTGTTTACTTTCGAAAATCGCACCTAACGCTTCTCTGTCGGCAGGTATATTGAAATTGGGATGGAACCATTGATCTTATTTCCGTTTGTGAGTTAAACGATCCCCGGTGGTGTTGTGTTATCAGTATATATAGATTTATTCTATATACTAAACTTCACGAGGGATAATCTGTTTAGTTTTACGCAGGCCCCTGCGTGACGGACTTTGGACATTTTGAAGTACTATTGTCTCACAATCTGCCAAGTTCTTATGATCTCTTGGTTAAATTTGCTAGATTGAAATTCTTGATAAATAATCCATATAGAGCAATCGTCTTATTACTAAATACTAATTGCAAGGGGGGGGGGGTGGTAGAAGGACTTTCAACATTTTTGTTGCTGGCCTCAACAGTAAAAAAAAAATTAATAACATTAATTTAATAATTCTTTTGGTAGATATTGTATTAGTATGTGCCTACACCTATGATATATTTATTTAATATAATTATAAATTGCTATTTAGATTTCTGAAGTTAATTTATATATGACACATACAGTTTAATGAAAATCATGGATATCTTGGAGTAGAAAAAATGTAGAAAATCCCTAAGTACGAATAGCTAAAAGTCATCTACCCTGAGAATTGGTAATTCTAAATATTCAGAGCAACTACATCCGTTAACAGGTAATAATTCTCGTTTTTCCATACTGTAATATTACAATTAGTGTAGTTGACTGAATATTAATATTCCAAGTCCTAATTATGTGTCGGAAAACGAAAATATATTAATAAACTTAATCCTATTTAGTAGTCGTCTGGCTCTCACTATCGGTATCTGGCTCATGAACACCGCGAGATTAAATTTCTCCTTTACACTAAAATTTCCAAACACCGCCAACGCTTTAGTGTTATTGCAACCGAGGGTAGGGGTATTTTCTAAACTGTTCTAACTTTAGTATAAAACAAGAGTACTTTACATCCACATTTTTAGGGCGATTGGGTTGAAAATCAGATCTACAGCAGAAGTGACCTCGCGTCGTTCAATGAGCCAATGTAATACCGATAGTTGCCAATCTGACCAATTTAATGAAACCCTAAAAAAGAAAATGTGATGTACTCTTGTTTTATACTAAAGTTAGAACAAGAGTTAAACCCCCACCCTCGGTTATAACCACCGATGGCGTATTAATCTTGGAAATAGATTTAGTGTTACAAAAGATATATCTCGCGTCGTTCATGAGCCAGATAACCGATAGTGGCCAATCTGACCAATCGCGCTCTATAAAGTGAAAGTGATTACTCTTGTTGTTTTAAAGAAAGTTAGAACAAAGAAACCCCCAACCCTCGTTAATAATAACCACCGATGGCGTATTTTGGACAATTTTAGTGGTTACAAAAATTTATCTCGCGTCATTCATGGAGCCCAATAACCATGAGTGCCAAATCACTTGGACCAATGATTTCTTCAAAAGTTTGTATGTACTCTTCTTTTATACTAAAGTTTTAGAACCAAGAAATCCCCCATGTACCCTCGGTTATAACCACCGATGGCGTTTTTTTGGAAATTTTAGTGTAAATAGGAGATTGGTTTATTTTACATACTCGCGTCGTTCATGAGCCAGATACCGATAGTGCCAATTCTGACCAATCGCCCTAAAAATGTGGCGATGTACTCCCGCCTGTTTTTTAGTACTAAAGTTAATGACAAGAAAACCCCCCCACCCTCGGCTTATAACCACCGATGGTCGTATTTTTGGAAATTTTAGTGTTACATAAAATAAAAAAATACTTCGCGTCGTTCATGAGCCAGAATTAACCGATGTGCCAATCTGACCAATCGCCCTAAAAATTGGATCATGTACTCTTGTTTTATACATAAAGTTAGAACAAGAAAACCCCCACCCTCCGGTTAATAACCACCGATGGCGTAAATCAAATTTTGCATTGAGTAATTTTCAAGGACTCGCTTCAATACTAAATTTATCTCGCGTCATTCCATGAGCCAAAAGATACCGATTAGAATGCCAATCTGACCAATCGCCCTAAAAATGTGATGTTCACTCTATAACATTTTTGAGTCCTTCGGAAGGAGTTAGAAACAAGAAAATCCCCCCAGCAATTCACCCTCGGTTATAACCACCGATTGGCGTTTTCCTTGGCAAATTTTATTGGAATAGTGTTACAAAAATTTATCTCGCGTCGTTTATAACCCTGAGCCAGATACCGATGGTGCCAATCTCATTTCAGCCAATCGCCCTAAAAATGTGATGTACTCTATATTTTATAGCCAGATTTCCCATGTAGGGAAATCAGCTATTGAGGTTGTACTCATGAAGGAATTTTTCGACATTTTTCTTCGAAATGTTCCAGTGATCCTACCTAGTAGATGACGAATGAGTCCGTTCTACAAAACTGTAATATATAATATCTATCTATATGAAATTAATATATAAATCTATCTATCCGATCTATTAGCAGATTTTCCCTTTAGGGAAATCAGCTATTGAGTTTGTACTCATGACGGAATTTTCGAAATTTTTCTTCAAATGTCCATCGATCCTACCTAGTAGATGACGAAAATGAGGTCCTTTCAAAACATGAGTTATATAATATCTATATAATATATATATATATATTAATATATATATATATATCTAATCTATCTATCTATCTAATCTATATCTATCTATATATTTGTCTGTTACCGCTCTAGCGGTCGCCAATTTTTGTTTAATATCGTTACGAAATTCGATATTTAAACCGTTTTATGTAAAAAGACAGATCAAGTTCGTTAATGGGGCTGAAATCGGAACCAGTGGGAGGGGGGTTTAAAAAAAAAAATCAAATAAAGTCTATAGAAAATAATATTATGGTAAAGGGGGGGATTTTTCGAAATTCCAAATGTTATTATATACATGTTAATTCTCATCGCGGATCGAAAAAATTGTATATTTAACCAATCCTTATTGTAAAGTTAAATTTACTATAAATATTGTTATCAACGTTTATTCTCTATCTCTATCTATTAAACCGAGGTTAACCGAGATATTTGCAATTCTTTCATTTTTTAGCAAACCGCCACTTCTAATCATGTTACGTAAACAATACTCTGCTACATAAATCAATCCATTACATAATTGGGAAAATATAAATTCCAAAAATTGTATTCAAGATACCCACCTTTATTATAGCGAGAGTACATGCAAATCAGATGCCCTGGTGACCCCCCCCCATCTTTAAAGTTTTTGGACTACTAAAATTTTATTGATTGAGATAACATTTATTCTGACTCATTATTAATTACAGTACTAGATATAGCCAAATAGTTCTCATAAAATTAATGTGTTATATTCTTATATAATATAATATTTGAGTAACATAATTGTTTTTTCTTTCCGGTGTGAGCCGGCCCGGCCCGTTTGTTTACATTTCTAACCTAACGCTTCCTGTCGGCAGGTTATTGAAATTGGATGGAACATTTCTTATTTCCGTTTGTATCTTATTCACGGTGTCGTTGCCGTTACGAGCAGTATGTATATTTATCTATTACTAAACTTATCACGTTGGAAAAATCTGCTTAGTTAACTGCAACCCCTGCGATTTGACGGACTTTCTATTTACAATCGCGATTGCATAACATGAATATACATTTAAAGTAGCGGTTAATGTTATACAAACAATTAATTACCTTTCATCCGATTTCCCCTAAGCGTTGTACTCATGACACGATTTTTGAAAAATTTATTCAAATGTCCATTGAACCAGCCTACTAGAAGACGAAAATGAGGCCCGTTCAAAATTATATATATATATATATATATATATATATATATATATATATATATATATATATATATTTGTCTGTTACAGTTATAGCGGTCTAAAATTTTGTTTTATAGTTACTAAAATCGATATATAATCGTTTTATGTAAAAAGAAACATCAAGTTCGTTAACTAGTGAAATCGAACCATTAGGATGGGGGGGGGGTTAGAGGGGGTGAATTTCGAAAATTCGAAATTTCTTCGTTATTATAAATCGGATAGAAAAAGTGTATAAGGACAATGGGATTGGAAATTTATGTGCCTATGAAGGTTACTATACACAAATTTTCTCTATAAAGAAAATTACCCGAGATATTTATATTTTATATTTTCCGGCTTTCAATAAACCCCCTCTCCTCCTCACGCCATATTAATAATAGGCCGTTAATCCTGAACAACTTTATTCGAAGGTTATATATCTAATATTGTTTTCATTGAACTTCATGTTTCTGAGATATATGCAAATACGGTCTTTTCATTCCCCCCCCCCCACCCGTCGTTTGTTTTTGGAGATAAAAAATATTCTGATACATTATAATAACGGCACTAGTAAATATTTTTCAATCAAATGAATATGTAATATTACGATATATTTCAGTAATGTTTTTCTTACCGGTCTAGAATATTTCTATCTATCTGTTCAGAACTCAGAGGTTGGCTAACCTTTTTGTTTACAATTTAGACGCTTTTGTTGTAGAGGTTATTAAATGTGAATTGACCAAAAGATTTAACATTACCGTTTCTATTTATTGAATTAATATTCACGGTGGTGTTGTGTTACCAGTACGTAGATTTATATATTGCAAACCTTCACGTGGGAAATCTGCTTAGTTTACGCAGCCCCTGCGTGACGGACTTTTGTCTTTGTCAGAGTGGTATCGAACGTCGACTTTGACATGGGTTTCCCTGGGGGTGCATACGGCGCCGTGTTCATCGATTCAAGAGTGACAATAATTGTCAATTAACGGGCAGATGTCATGTCTGTAGAGTTCCAGAATAGATATCCAGGATGCCACTGTTCGACTCCGGGTAGATCCGAAAACATTTTCTCTTTAATAAACAAAAATTTTAAATAAATAAAATTCCAATATTATATCGAAAACGGACTTACCTTCACGTTTGAATGACTCAATTACATTCTAATACATTTGTTTTAATTTAAAAAAGAATTTCCATCAAAAATGTATGTATTAATTTTAATCACTAGTGCACTTAGTTGATTTGAAAGAAATGTGCAAACTAAGGAGCTTAAGAAAAAAATTTTTTGTGAAGTCGGTGATCAGGTATTGAGAGCAAATTTACACAGAAATTAATAATTTTCTTAAATATAACTACATTTAAGTGAGCTCGGCCAGTTTCCAAACGGAGTAATTCGGAGTACTTCTTGGCCAAGAATACATATACTTCAAGAACCTCAGCTGTACTGATTCCACAAGGTCCAGGAAATTTGGAGCCCAAATCTCTGCTCCATAAAGAAGAGTAGATGAGACCATGGAATCAAACAGGGCTATTCTTGCTTCCCACCAATCACTCTTTCCTCTTCCCAGTATTTCCCTAACCTTTGCACTTGCCACATTTGATCTCCGGCAGAAATGATCGGCTGCTTTAGAAAATCTTCCTGATGAGCAAAAATGCACTCCAAGGTATATGTAGGTTTAAGTGTGCTCCAGTTCTTTATCCTTCCAGTACAGAGGTTTAAGTTTTTTAATTCGGGGTGACTTGTGGAACACAAGTGTTTTGGATTTCTCCGGATTCAATATGAGTGAGTTTTGGTCACGGTATGCTTCTAATATTTTAAGCAATGCATCGGATAGAAAAATATCATAAAACACAAAAATTATATTCTAAGTTGATATTCTGGCAGGTGGAAGTGAATTCTGTTGCTGACAGAGGAAAAATGGCCACCCTTCCACAGAAACAATTTATTAAAGCGACAGAGTGCTTTCGATGCAGTGCATCATTATCAGTGTCCTGTTTTTACACCAAAAAAACAATACGTAATCTATCTATAATACAATATAAAAACAAAAACTTTTTTAGAGAGTCGAATACATACATAGTCATAAAACAATAAAAAAAACTATCTTTCCTAAAACTAAATAACAACAGATTAAACCCTTTCACACACCAACAGGCACATGTATTTGATAAATAAATAATAATAGTCAGAAGAATAAAATGTATTGTTTTAAAATTTTATTGGTTTAATTTATTCATTTATTAAAAAAAATTGCCTGTTGATGTGTGAAAGGTTTCATGTGTTGTTATTTAGTTTTAGGAAATATAGTATTTATTGTCTTATGACAAAGTTCGAATCTGTATTATAACTTTTTTGTTTTTTAAAATACTCTAATAGAGATAGGTTACTTATTGTTTTTTGGTGAGTCAACAAGACACAGATGATGATGCACTGCATCGAAAGCACACTGTAGTATTAATATTAAGAAATTTTTACTGTGGAAGTGTGGCCATTTTTCCTCTACCAGTAATAAATATTATATCTTTTTATACATGTTTTTCTGTATCTAATAAGTGAGGAAAGTTTTGTAATTTTTTATTTCTATCCTAGTCGATATCTATGAAAAGAGTATCATAACCTAGACTTTACAACAATCCCTAAAACGGAATTTCAATTTTCAAAGGATTGCCGTTTGGGACATATGCAAGACATACACTCACGTTCGTACATAAGTACAAACGTCGCACCGATACTATTCAAAACGGGCCAAGGAGCGGATAATTTTGCTGAAATATGAAAGCCGATAATGTTCGCAATTAAAATACTCCCTTTGCTACACAAAAATGTGTGCTACTAAGCCTAATTTGGACAGGTTATCTATAGGTTACGATCTTTTTCTAGCTAGGGTGGAACTGAAGATTTTATTTAATGAGTTCATCACTAAATAAATTCCTTCTGTCCAGATGAGAATCGAACTCACGACTCTAGGTATACCAAGTGAGATTAAGACCAACGCCTTAAGTCGCATGGCTAATCGGAACCCCTCTTCAAAAAAGGAAGTAAAAGTGTACCGTCAAATGGGCAAGACTTCATAATAAGGAAAGCTACATCACTTCATAATAATAATGAGTATAGAAAATAATGCAATTTATGTAGGCGACCAGAGCCATAATATTTTTAGCAACCTGTTTGGTAATTCGGGGTTGTTATTTTCCTCCTTAAGAAATAGCCATTAAGTTATTTCTTATTGAGGAAAACGCACATTACACATTTTCCGCATATTCCCGTGACTTGGTTATTTGAATCTAATGATTTATATCAGCGTTTTGAACCCCCCATTAAATTAGTGTTGGAATATTGCTCGACTGCTTATTAACAATAACATAAAAAGTTAAATTACACTTTCTTATACAGATTAAAAAGTTGATGGAATCAGAAAATTATATTTCATTATCATTATATACTTTAATATAAGACTGAGAAGAGTGGGTGTAATAATATAGTCATTCCACTAAACTTTGTTTTGTTATACTAGTAA
This sequence comes from Riptortus pedestris, assembly GCA_019009955.1. Classification (NCBI taxonomy): domain Eukaryota; kingdom Metazoa; phylum Arthropoda; class Insecta; order Hemiptera; family Alydidae; genus Riptortus; species Riptortus pedestris. Next base: position 112,950,754 of record CM032231.1, on the reverse strand, counting down.
TTATAACTTTTACAATAATGGGATTCAATTTCTATAATTGCACTAGAAATACGTCGGTATGCATTGAAACACTTCTCTGAATCGTTCTGAGAAGTTTTCTTTTAGGCGGATACAATTATCTTCAAAATAATGAGAATTATTTTAAGTTGGCGGATAAAACAAAGGTTCCATGAACAAAATTCCAACCCTCAAGTAAAAATGTCCCTCACGCAGGGGAAGCGTAAACTAAGCAGATTTCCCACGTGAAGTTTTACAATAGAGAAATTTCACGAGAGCCGAGCCAGTGAAGGAAACGGCCGAACTAGCTTTTGGCGGGAAAGTAACTCTCGTCCGTTAGGCGCCCCGATTTAATAACAATGCAAATATCTCGGTTAATATTCAAGATAGAGAAAAAAATGTTTGTTACAATATTTATAGTAAATTTAATTTGCAATAAGATTGGTTCTGTACAATTTTTCGATCCGACGTATAGTAACGGAGGTATTTCGAATTTTCGAAAATCCTCCCCTCTAACCCCCCCCCCCTCCCACTGGTCCGATATCAGCCGTTAACGAACTTACGACTTTGGTAACGATTAAACAAAAATTTCGACCGCTAGAGAGGTAACAGACAAATATATATATATATATATATATATATATATATATATATATATATATACAGTTTTGAACGGACCTCATTTTCGTCACCTACTAGGTAGGATCGATGGACATTTGAAGAAAAATTTCGAAAATTCCGACATGAGTACAACCTCAATAGCTGATTCCCCTTAAGGGAAATTTGCTAAAACAATTCAGTAAATATTACAGCCCCATTAATTCTAAACCACTATATACTCCAAAACTTAGATACCATGTATGGATCAATTTTAAGTAATCAATTAGTTCAGCATTTTAGAGATATTGTTAATGATAGAGGATAACTAAACATCCATCAATTTTTTGAAAATCAGTTCTTTAAGTCCACTTTGAAGCATTTCTCACTCCCTCTTTATTACTCCTATGTTGCCTAATAAGTCAGTTATTAGTTAATGTAATAATTAATCTGCTCTTTCCTTTAATTCAGAATATGAATTTGATATTAGTCTTTAAACTTCAGACATTTAGTTTATAAGAATATTTTTTTTTTAACACTCTCAAATTTTACTGATATTTATTTTAAAATCAGACGTGTTACGTTTAAAAAATAAAAATTATTTTCCATGGAAACAAAAAGATTTCATACTGAACATCATCCCGTTATATTCACCAATCACACAAATGTCTAGTAACACGAACATTTAAATTGGAGCTATTCATGTTTTACTCGAGACGTAAGGAGTTAGACGAATGTATCATTAAAACTGCTGTTATCCAGAAAATAATTCATATAATAATGGTATCCCGTCGAAATATGAATAATCGATAACGGAAGCTCTAAATAATTTATTTATTGCCTTCAAATTAGTAGTATTTATAGCTTTGAGCATGAGGCGTGGAATGTCTATTGACGAATATATTATCGTTCTCAGGATCAAATTAATCTAGTTTACGGTCGAAATAAAACTATTATATTATCTTAGGAAGTTGAAAAAACATATGATACAATTTTGTTCAGACATTCTGTTGCAATATGATAGAAAAATGTATGAAGTGTAATGTATCAAATCGCTCATGTTACCAATACTCAGTCTCTTAATACAATTTACCAATTTTATTCAGGCACTTCCATGAAACACCCCCAGAAGTGGGAAGTCAAAATTTCAAAAGTCATAAAAGTAAATAAAGATATAGAAGCAAAATTGTAATTCTAAACGCAACTTGTTCTTTACGTTTTTTTTTCTCGATAAAATCAATGTTAACGAAAATATAGATGAGTAATATCTTCACGTCAAAGTAACCCTCCCCCAACCTCCTTCTCCCCCCATGTTGATGTACCTTGGAATATTTGACTAAAAAATATAAAAATTCAATGACATCTTAAGAGCCATTTTTGAGTAATTGAGTTCCTAGAGGAGCGTAGCATTGTACACCTGTCAGCTCCCCATTTAGTATCATTTAGAATCCTTAATAAATTCAATGATTTCCTACATTTATTAACGATATCATTGATATAGAGTGACCATTTAAAGTTCTTATCAAAGATCATGCATACAATTTTATTGTTGTGCTATAAGATATTTTGATGGAATCCAGTAATAAATTTGGCGGAATAATGTTACGTTTTCTATAGAATATTTCTCATTTTGTTTTTTACTAATGAAAATTGGAATCCAGTTCTATTGCACATAATCTGTAAGGAATTTATCGTATCCTGGAGATTCTCTTCCACGATATTCATGTCTTCAGACGAAAAATAAAGTAATACATCGTCAGTAAGTAATATCTTTATATATATAATTCTAGCGTACGTATGTATGTCACTGAACTCCTCCCAGACAGCAGGACCAATTTGAATGAATTTTTCTGTACACGTTTGGGTGCCGCCCCGGACGGTTTACCGCCGCAGATCGGCCCGCCAGATGGAGCAGGAGTGGGGGTCGTGAGGGAGGCCTGAAATTATAAATAGCCGTATTTCGTTTCCTATTGGTTTTTCGGCAAATATGAACAAGGTAAGAGTTTTTTTATTTTCCTGTTTAGAGTAACTTTTGACATATTCATTTTTGTCGTATAAGAAAGTATAAACGAGATATACACTAAAAAAGTACGGTGGGGGGCAACAATTTTATTGGGCTCCAACGATTGAATCGGACTTAAGAAAACTCGGTATGTGAATTAGCATTAGTTCTTCCGTGATTACAAGCTGTATTAAATTTTTTAATAACCTAAAAATTTTAATACTGGTTTACTGAGGGCCAAAAACTAAAAAAACGCCCATATCTCGGTTAATATTGAAGGCAGTGAAAATTTGTACATGACAACATTTATAGATCTTTTAATTTGCATAAAGATTGGTTTTATACAAAATTTCGATCTGACGTACAGTAACGGAGATTTTCCGAATTTTCGAAAATCCTTCCCTCTAAACCCCCCCCCCCCTCCCAATGGTGCGATTTCAGCCGCTGGAGAACATGATCCGTCTTTTGACGTCAAACGTTTAAATACGGAGTTTGGTAACGATCAAGCAAAAATATCTTTATATATATAATTCTAGCGTGCGCGTGTATCTCACTGAACTCCTAGATGGCGTTTGGGTGACGCCCCGGATGGTTTAACGCCGCAGATCGGCCCGCCAGATAGAGCAGGTCTCCGGTCGATGGGCGAAGGGCGAGGTTATTGGAAATGTAATGAAATGTTAATATGTTTATCTAATTTTTTTTTTTTTTTTTTTTTTTTTCTGAGGGCCTAGTCTGCTTTTGCCTTGGTCGGTGGGATTGGCTGTCAAACCTAGAGGGTGAAGGCAGTTTCCCTTTGCCTGAGCAGAGAGCTCTATTATAAGGGGGAGTTGTAAAGGTGATGGGTTGTAATAAGAGCTTGGGTGAGGAGTTCTCGGCAACGGGCGGTACCGAGAGGGGTGGTTTATCTAATGTTTTTTTTTTTTTTTTTTTTTTTTTTAACTGAGATCCAGCTCGTTCAGAATGATGGTATTAAGGTGGTGTAACCCACCGGGGGTGAGAAAGGATAGTTCCCCTGATACTGAACTCTAGTTCAATTTGAAGGGAGATGGTATTTTGTAGTGGGTGTGATGGAACTAATAAAAAGTCCGTCACGCAGGGGCTGCGTAAACTAAGCAGATTTCCCACGTGAAGTTTTACAATAGAGAAATCTGCCTAATAACAGCTGTAGTAGTAAGTAACCTATAAACCTATTCACGAGAGGGACGAATAATTACAAAAACGGCCGCCAGAGCTCACGGCGGAAAGTCCGAACATAGCCTGCCGAGCACATGCAGAATACAAATGCAAATATCTCAGTTAATATTCAAGATAGAGAATAAATGTATATAACAATATTTATAGTAAATTTAATTTGCAATAAGATTGATTCTATAATATTTTTCGATCCGACGTATAGTAACGGAGATATTTTGAATTTTCAAAAATCCCCCCCTCTAAACCCCCCCTCCCACTGGTCCGATTTCAGCCATTAACGAACTTGATCTCTCTTTTTACGTAAAACGCTTAAATATGAAGTTTGGTAACGATTAAACAAAAATTGCGACCGCTAGAGCGTTAACAGACAAATATATATATATATATAGATATATATATATATATATATATATATATATATATAGATATATATATATATATAATTTTGAACGGACCTCATTTTCGTCATCTCCTGGGTAGGATCGATGGACATTTGAGGAAATTTTTCAAAACTCGCGTCATGAGTACGACCTCAATAGCTGATTTCCCTTAAGGGAAATCTGCTAAAAGGTGGGTGACTCGGTAGCTGGCGATACCGGGTGGATTGGGTTTATCAAGTTTTTTTTTTTTTTTTTTTTTTTATATGAAACCCATCGTTCAAAAAAGGGTTGGTGGTAAGGTAGTGCGACCTACCGGGGGTGAGAAGAGTTCCCCTTCTGCTGAACTACGTTCCATTTTAGGGGAGGTGGTAATGTTGAAAGGGTGAAATGGAACTCGATAAGGGTAGGTGACCCGGTAGCTGGTGATACCGGGTGGGTTGAGTTTATCTAATGTATGTCCTTAAAGTATGTCATCTAAATAAAGCAGGTTGCAGCTCCGAGAGGTTTACACTTTCAGACACTGTCATTTATTATCCAAATTTATTTTAATCTAATTTGAATGTTGCAATTTTCTTTTCTTTATTTATATTTGTGTATTTGCATTATTATTGTTGAGGATTTTGATTTATTTCAATTATTGGTCTACAACTATTTGTTTTGTAAAGACATGTAGTACGCATGCTACCAGATAATCATAGAACTAAAACGTCTTCTTTTCCTTCTCTCAAGTTTCCTTTTCAATAGTAGCTGGTCTGATGATGATTAAGAGTACCAATAGTACCTAATTCCGTGATTATCAGGAGTACCAATAGTAGCTGATCTCATGATGATTAAGAGTACCAATAGTACCTAATTCCGTGATTATCAGGAGTACCAATAGTAGCTGATCTCATGATGATTAAGAGTACCAATAGTACCTAATTCCGTGATTATCAGGAGTACCAATACTAGCTGATCTCATGATAATTAAGAGTACCTATAGTACCTAATTCCGTGATTATCAGGAGTACCAATAGTAGCTGATCTCATGATGATTAAGAGTACCAATAGTACCTAATTCCGTGATTATCAGGAGTACCAATGGTACCTAATTCCGTTATTATCAGGAGTACCAATAGTAGCTGATCTGATGATGATGAAGAGTACCAATAGTACCTAATTCCGTGATTATCAGGAGTACCAATAGTAGCTGATCTGATGATGATTAAGAGTACCAATAGTACCTAATTCCGTGATTATCAGGAGTACCAATAGTAGCTGATCTGATGATGATTAAGAGTACCAATAGTACCTAATTCCGTGATTATCAGGAGTACCAATAGTAGCTGATCTCATGATAATTAAGAGTACCAATAGTACCTAATTCAGTGATTATCAGGAGTACCAATAGTAGCTGATCTCATGATAATTAAGAGTACCAATAGTACCTAATTCCGTGATTATCAGGAGTACCAATAGTAGCTGATCTCATGATGATTAAGAAAACCAATAGTAAAGATTATAAAAGGTTATGTAAGAAAAAGCTTCTGCAGCTTATATTGGCTGTGTGCTTGTTCTTACACACTATTATATTTCTTCACTATCCAAAATGCCTCACGTTCATAAAAGATTAGAGGGGCAGGCTGCAGAATGGATCACGGATGTAACCACTGTGCGCGACAGGACAAATGTGTAAAGTTAATTTGTTGGAGATGTTATTGGTCCGATAGATATTCACATAAGAGAATCAACATAGTATAACACACTCCGAAAAAATGCGTGAGAGCAGTTGCTTATGATAATGGTTGATAGTTTGTTAAATTAAAATTATTTATTAACGTCCACTTTTTGCAACTAAGGCTAATTGGGGCGGGTTACTACAGGTTACCACCCTTTTCTAGCCAGGGGTGGGAATGAGGATTTTATGTAAGAATTCATGTTAAAATAAGCAAACAACACGCAAGTGTTTACATTTTATTATAACCTAAAAAATAGAAACATATGTTCATATCACAGGGTGATGTTGCCATTATGACTGTAACCTTTACATCCTCCCTCAACATCAACCGTAAAAATGGATATTCCTATTTTTAGGAATGATAAAACGACATTTCCGACGGAATAGTGGCTTCGTCAATAAATTTACTTCGATTACTTTCAAATGACGGCATTCCAGTTTTTGCAGATTTCCCTCGAGGGAAATCAGCTATTGAAGTCGTACTCATGACGCGATTTTCGGATTTTTTCTTCAAATGTCCATCGATCCTACCCAGGAGATGACGAAGATGAGGTCTGTTCAAAACTGTGTGTATATATATATATATATATATATATCTATATATATATACAGATATATATATATATATATATATATATATATATATATATATATATATATATATACTAGCTCAGATACCCGGCTTCGCTCGTGAATTCATTTGAGACTGAATGGTGATGGTATATTTTTGGCAAGGCTTTACTTTGCACAATATTTTGAAATTTACCCGTTGCAGTGTTTAGGGTTAATACCCGTTGTTGGCATTTGTTAATTATAAAATTATTTTTTTATGTAAGACTTCACTGTCCTGCATATTGTCATATTTCCCGTCTCCTGTACATTATGAATAGATTTGCATTATTAAGGAGAAAATATTGACATACATTTGAATTAATTTTTTCAGGTGAGGTACCTGGTAGTTCATATTGAAAAGAAGTGTTGAGCAAATTTCTCTAAAAAACTAAATAAACAACTTTTGTTATGTGCATATTTGCCGAAACCCCAATAGGAAATCATTATTATTAATTTCAGGCCTCCCTTATAACCCCCACTCCTGCCCATCCCTAGAAATGTTATTATGGCTTATTATAAGGAAGGCGTTAGTGTTAATACACATACTGAGTTTTTTATTTAATTCGGTTGAGTCTTTTGTGCCAAATAAAATTGTTGTCTCCCGCTATAATTTTTAGCGTATAACGCCTTTATACTTCGGTATACGATGATAGTGTATATAAAAAAAAAGTCTCTCTAAATAACAAAATAAACAACTTTTGTTATGTGTATATTTGCCGAAAATGCATTAGGAAACGAAATATCACTATTATTAATTCCAGGTCTTCCTTATAACCCCCAATCCTGCCCGTCCCTAGAAATGTTAGTATAGCTTATTATAATGAAGGCGTTAGTACTAATTCACATACCGAGTTTGGTTTAATTCGGTTGAGTCTTTAGTGCCAAATAAAATTATGGACTCCCGCTATAGTTTATAGCGTATAACTCATTTATGCTTCCGTATGCGGCAAAAGTGCATATAACAAACGTTACTCTAAATAACAAAATAAACAACTTTTGTTATGTGCATATTTGCTGAAAAAGCAATAGGAAACGAAATATCGCTATTTTTAATTTCAAGCCTTCCTTATAACCCCCACTCCTGCCCGTCCCTAGAAATGTTTGTATGGGTTATTATAAGGAAATCGTTAGTATTAATTCACATAGCGAGTTTGGTTTAGTTCGGTTGAGTCTTTTGTGCCAAATAAAACTGTGGACTCCCGCTATAGTTTTTAGCGTATAACTCATTTATACTTCCGTATACGGCAAAAGTGCATATAACAAAAGTTACTCTAAATTACAAAATAAACAACTTTTGTTATGTGTATATTTTCTGAAAAAGCAATAGGAAACGAAATATCGCTATTTTTAATTTCAGACCTCCCTTATAACCCCCACTCCTGTTCTTCTTAGAGAATATTAATATAGCCTAAAGTCTAAGTTGGGCTAGTAGTAATATACATACCAAGTTTCATAAAATTCGGTTCAGCCGTTTATGCGTGAAAAGGTAACAAACAAACAAACAGACACGAATGAAACAAAATGTAGTTATGGTGTCTATGACATGTGAAACGAAAAGTTATCGTGAAATTTCGCGAAAAAATCAATGTACAGACAGAGGTTACAATTTTATATATATATATATATATATATATATATATATATATATATATATATATATACTAGCTCAGATACCCGGCTTCGCCCGGGAATGGATTTGAGGCTGAATGGTGATGGTATTTTTTTGGCAAGGCTTTACTTTGCACAATATTTTGACATTTACCCGTCCCAGTGTTTAGGGTTAATACCCGTTGTTGGCATTTGTTAATAATAAAATTAATTTTTTATGTAAGTCTTCACTGTCCTCCAAATTGTCATATTTCCCGTCTCTTGTGCATTATGCATAGATTTCAGTTATTCCCGCTTTAGTTTATAGCGTATATCTCGTTTATACTTTGTTAAAAGACAAAAATGAATATAACAAAAGTTACTCTAAATAACAAATTAAACAACTTTTGTTATGTTCATATTTGCCGAAAAACGAATAGAAAACGAAATACCGCTATTTTTAAATTTAGGCATCCCTTACAACCCACACACCTGCCCGTCCCTAGAAATGATGGTATGGCTTGTTATAATGAAAGCGTTAGTGCTAATACACATACCGAGTTTTATTTATTTTGGTTGGGTCTTTTGTCCCAAATAAAATTGTTCACTTCCGCTATAGGTTTTAGCGTATATCTCGTTTATAATTCGGTATACGAAAAAAGTGTATATAACAAAAGTTACTCTAAATAACAAAATAAACAACTTTTGTTATGTTTATATTTGCCAACAAAACAATAGGAAACGAAATACCGCTATATTTATTTTCTGGCCTCCCTTACAACCCCCACTCCTGCCCGTCCCTAGAAATGTTGGTATGGCTTTTTATAATAAAGGCCTTAGTCCTAATACACGTACCGAGTTTTATTTAGTTCGGTTCATTCTTTTGTTCCAAATAAAATTGATGACTCCCGCAATAATTTTTAGCATATAACTCATTTATATTTAGGTATACGACGAAAGTGTACATAACAAAAGTTACTCTAAATAATAAAATAAATAACTTTTGTTATGTGCGTGTTTGCCGAAAAAACAATAGGAAACGAAATATCGCTATTTTTAATTTCAGGCCTCCCTTATAACCCCCACTCCTGTTCGTCTTAGAGAATATTAGTATAGCCTAAAGTCTAAGTTGGGCTAGTAGTAATATACATACCAAGTTTCATAAAATTCGGTTCAGCTGTTTATGCGTGAAAAGGTAACAAACAAACAAACAAACAAACATACACGAAAGAAACAAAATGCAGTTATGGTGTCTATGACATGTGAAACGAAAAGTTATCGTGAAATTTCGCGAAAATAATCAATGTACAGACAGAGGTTACAATTTTATATATATATATATATATATACACTCATATCTATCTATATATTTGTCTGTTACCGCTCTAATGGTCGCAATTTTTGTTTTATCATTACCACACTTCTTTACCAAAATCGTTTTATCCAAAAAAAAACAGATCAAGTTCGTTAATGGATAAAATCGGACCAGGGGGAGGGGGAGAATTTCGAAAATTCTTAATATCTCCGTTATTATGCGTCGGACCGAAAAATTGTATAGAACCAATCTTATTGCAAATTTAATTTTCTATAAATGTTGATATGTAAATGTTTTAACTATCTTGATTATTAACTGAGATATTTTCATTTATTTAATTTTCGTCCCTCAGTAAACCCCCACTCCTACTCATCTCATATTAACAATATACTATTATGTTACGAAGTACTTTATTTGAAGCTTGAATACCAAATATTGTACTCATTAAACTTTTTAGTTTTGAGATAAATGCAAATACGTGGCGCACGTGGGAAATCTGCTTAGTTAACGCAACACCTGACGGACTTTTTATTTAAGAATTCATGTCAAAATAAGCAGACAATACGCACGTGTTCACATTTTATTATAACCTTAAAAATAGAAACATATGTTCATATCACAGGGTGATATTGCCATGACGACTGTAATCTTAACATCCTCCCTCAACGTCATCCGTAAAAAATGGATATTCCTATTTAAATAATAATAATACATGACATTTCCGACCGAACTGTGGCTTCGTCAATAAATTTGCTTCGCTTTCTTTCGAAAGACGGCATTCGAGTTTTAATTCTTTGCTATTAATAAAATCCCGAATGAAACACCTTAGGAAATCAAAGTGCTTGATCCTAGTATAAACTTTCTCATTTTTTATAAATTTCATACAACTGTGGTCGTCTTCAAAGAGTGTTGTTCGAGTTTCTTGACAGTATCCCAAATCCTTGAGAAGTATTCCAATCCATTAAGCTTCCTGAGCAGCCTTTGATTCTGCGTCACTGAGTGTTGCCTTTTTGTTGAACCAAGACTTTCCTCGCATGAAAAGATAGCTGCTGATTGACTTACGGTTACCTGTCTGCATCCGCCACTGTAACATTAACAAGTTTGATAATGATAAACTAACTAATGAGAGGTATCAGCCAATATGGGTAATCAAACTACAGCCCATGTACCTGTGACATGGCTCCAGAGAGAAAATTCAACGAGCAGGATGAAGAAGAAAAAGTCCGTCACGCAGGGGCTGCGTAAACTAAGCAGATTTCCCTCGTGAAGTTTAGTAATAGATAAATATACATACTGCTAACACAACACCGTGAATAAATACAAACGGAAATAAGAAATGTTTCATCCAATTTCAATAGCCTGCCGACAGGAAGCGTTAGGTTAGAAATGTAAACAAACGGGTCCCGCCTCACACCGGAAAGAAAAACTATTACTGAAATATATCAGAATATAACACATTAATTTTATTGAGAACTATTTACTATATCTAGTACTGTAATTAATAATGAGTCAGAATAATTGTTATCTCAATCAATAAAATTTTAGTAGTCCAAAACTTTAAGATGGGGGGGGGGAGTCACCAGTGCATATTTGCATGTATCTCGTATAATAAAGGTCTCTTGAATACAATTTTTGGTATTTAAACTTCCAATAAACTGATTTATTATGTATCAGAGTATTGTTTACGTAACATGAGTAGAAGTGGTGGTTGGGTGAAAACTAAAAAATGCAAATATCTCGGTTAATATTCAAGATAGAGAATAAATGTATATAACAATATCTATAGTAAATTTAATTTGTAATAAGATTGATTCTGTATAATTTTTCGATCCGACGTATAGTAACGGAGATATTACGAATTTTCGAAAATCCTCCCCTCTAAACCCCCCCCTCCCACTGGTCCGATTTCAGCCGTTAACGAACTTGATCTTTCTTTTTACATAAAACGCTTAAATATGAAGTTTGGTAAGGATTAAACAAAAATTGCGACCGCTAGAGCGGTAACAGACAAATATATATATATATATATATATATATATATATATATATATATATATATATATATATATATACAGTTTTGAACGGACCTCATTTTCGTCATCTACTAGGTAGGATCGATGGACATTTGAAGAAAAATGTCGAAAATTCCGTCATGAGTACAACCTCAATAGCTGATGCTAAAAGACAGGTTAGTATCATCACTATTCAGCAGATTTCCCTTAAAGAATTCTGCTATCGAGGTACTCATGATTACCTTGGTTACTCACATGATGTGATTTCCGAATTTTGAACATTTTCTTCCTATGTCCATTGATCGTAGTCACAAGACAAGAATGAGGTCCATTCAAAATCTATATATATATACATATATATATATATATATATATATATATATATATATATATATATATATATATATATAGATACGTCAGTTAGCTATCAATTTTGGCGAAATCACATCATGACATTTAAACGTTTCATGCAAAACTAAAGACCAAGTTTGTTAATGGCGGAAATCCAAAATATCTCCGTTAGTAAAAATCAGATTGATAAATAAATTCCATATGCATATTGCTTTATAAATTTGTTCCCTATCTTGAATATGAATTGAGATATTTGAATTTTTAAGTTTTCAGCCATCAGTAAACTCTCACTTGTACTCAACCGATTTTCACTTTAAGTACCTCAGTCACTAAACCTCCAAAGTCCAACTAACTTTCAAATCCCGTTTTACATAGAGTTCTTAAGGCCCAAATATAGAATAGATTATGTGATGAGATCATCAGCTCATCATATTACAGTGTATGAGAAATTTGGTTAGTTTACGCAGCACCTGCGTGAAGGGTTTCAATTGTCACTTTCTGCACTGAATTTATGTTTATTTTTTTCAAGTTCGCTTGACTTCCACCCATGTGTTTACAGAGCTGATGACAGATCTAATATGCATGCGTTTACTATACACCATAAGCTGTTGCTTAGAAGCTCTTGGAGGTGGAGAACACAGTCGATTAATTTATTGAGCTTCAGTCTTCAAATCGATGCCAATTTAGATATTGAGGTCAGCATGAGCCGTGTATGTAGTAAGCATCTTGACACTTTCCCATCACGATCAGTAGTAACCCAAACATCGAGGTAACTAACTGACTATTACCATTCACTGTGAGCTTTCTCTTCCTCTTTGCTTTCTAAGTTAACTGACAATAAAGCCTTTCTCCCATCAAACTTGAAGAAATTATGTCAAATGCCTTTGGTAGTATCTTCAAGTTTCTTGATACTCCTTGTGTTATTTGAATGCCTTGAATACTTTGGGAATTCATTTGGTTGTAAACCTTGTGCTTAAAGGGGAAATATCATAAAGTACAGTTTAGTGAAAAACTAACCGACACTTGTAGCAGAGAAGTAAGTTCAGCCTTTTTTCAGTTCAATATGCTGGGTACAAACATGCCTAAATAGCAACCCAACTTCACATATTTCACACAGATCACATCACAGCTCACGATGCCATTAAACGTATAAAAAAAAAAGAGGTCGGCATAAAATGGTAAGTGGAATGGCGCCAGAAACACACAGAATCACGATAAATAAAAGGCACCATTCGTGAACTCTAGAAGAGAAGTAGTTCTTGCTTGTTTGAGGCACGGCCATTCACGGATAACACACGGACACCTCATGACTAGGACTGTACCACCATTATATACACTGTGCAATACACAACTGACTATCAAACACTTATAGACTGCAGACTAATAATAATCGACAAGTCTTTACCTCGACCTTTAAGAACTACTACACGACAACAGCCCAAATATTGCTACAATCATGAGGCACCTCGAAGAGACACAATTTACCAATCAAATTTAGCACTAAAAGATTGAACTTTAGGCTTACAAATAGGATTTCCGCTCCCAATAAAATCCACCGGCCAACAACCGTGGTTTTACATACGACAATACATATTTTAAAATATATATATATATTTTTTTTTTTTTTTATAATAAGTTGGTTTTACCATCTATTTTATTTTTATAAGAAACAGTGTGAATCGCTCAACTTGCGACACATCTAAATAAGTAAATCACTCCAAGTGGGTTATTGAGTACCAACTAAATGAATAGAGAACATTTGTCACTTAAGCCAAAAACGTGACGAATTTGGAGTTGATAGAGCGAAAATTGAATCAATTTATATTCCAATTTTGTGTATTAGCAGATTTCCCTTGAGGGAAATCTGCTATTGAGGTCGTACTCATGACGCGATTTTTGAAAATTGTCTTCAAATGTCCATCGATCCTACCCAGGAGATGACGAAAATGAGGTCCGTTCAAAATTATATATATATATATATATATATATATATATATATATATATATATATATATATATATATTTGTCTTTTAACGCTCTAGCGGTCGCAATTTTTGTTTGATCGTTACGAAACTCGATATTTAACCGTTTTATGTAAAAAGACAGATCAAGTTCGTGAATGGCTGAAATCGGACCAGATGGAGGGGGGGGATTTTCGAAAATTCAAAATATCTCCGTTATTATGCATCGGATCGAAAAATTGTATAGAATCAATCTTATTGCAAATTAGATTTACTATAAATATTGCTATATACATTTATTCTCTATCGTGAATATTAACTGAGATATTTGCATTTTTATGAAGTTTGTGGTCGGGTATAGTTCGGATTACGTCGGCCATCTTCGTCGTTTCTTGGCTCAGGAGGAAGCTTCTTCTAACCTGTCGCTTTTAACCTTACCTTACCTTCGTTACTTTGTGAGATTTATGCAAATACGTTCTGTTCATCCGCCCCCCCCCCCTTCTTTAGTTCTTGGACTACTAAAATTAGAGTTAATAAAATATAAATTATTCTTACAATTCAGAAGCCGTTTAAGTTGGGAATTTATTTTAATTAACCGAAAAATTTCTCATTATCTAATCACGGTGGTATTGTGTTACCAGTGTGCATATTTCTCTATTGTAAAACTTCACGGGGGAAATCTGCTTAGTTTTCGCAGCCCCTGCGTGACGGACTTTTTGAATTCACTGCAGTAAAGGTGTCAAAATGTGTTTTTCACGGTCAGCATCAATTTCTTTGGCCCTTACAGTACCACGCTATTATCCTTGTCAATACTAATACATACACCGAGCGGTTTAGTAATTATATCGATTACGACATCATTCACTTTCATTTAAGGATATAATCATTGGGGGTTGTAGTGCAATGAATATTTAAAAGCTTCTAGGTTTATCTTTCCTTTCGGTTTTCCTTATAGGACTAGGACTGGTCATTCATTGCTATCACAAATTAGACATTAACAGACAATGAAGATTTTAATGTTCAGGGTACCTTCCATGAACTTCATCATGATGCCCTTTTGTGCAATAAACTAACTCAAGCATTCTTTCGTTCAATGCAATTTAGCAATATGATTGTGAAACTATTGCATGGAATATACATTTGCAAATATGTTGTTATTCACTAATCATAACTGAGGCGGAAATGTAAACGGACGTATAATTTATTCTGGCACATCTCAAGGTTTAATATACATTGGCGAACAACTAACTACACAAACTTTTATGGCAACGATATTAATTAATTTGATAGTGAATGATTTAAGAGCATAATAGTGAACTTTGCTTAGTTAGTGAAAATTAATTAGAAACTAAGATATACTATATTAGTTAGTGAATGTAATTGTAGTTAATTAGAATACGCTTAGGCTATTACGCTAACGATCTTTCACTAGTCTCGTAATTACTCAATTTTCTAATCAATTATTATGCTCAGCTTCTAATAGTCTTTTAATAGACTGCTCCAAGTAAATATTTAGTTTTCCCATTTGATTGATTTCTATTATTAGAATAGCTTTCTTTATTAGCGATGTCTATGTTTGGAAGTGCCATGACAAGTTCTAGGTCCGTGACGAATATAACTTTTAATTTGGATGTCCCAAGATATCAAAGACGCCCGTTATGCAGGTGCTGCGTAAACTAAGCAAATTACCCACGTAAAATTATACATTAGAGAAATCACCATACGAGGGCCGAACAGTTACGGTAACGACCGAACATGCTTTCGGTGGAAATGAATGGAAGCGACCATAGCTCGTCCGTTACACTTATCAAAAATGCAAATATTTCGGTTAATATTCAAGATAGAGAATAAATGTGTATAACAATATTTATAGTAAATTTAATTTGCAATACGATTGGTCCTATACAATTTTTCGATCCAACTTATGCTAAAGGAGATATTTTGAATTAATGAAATTTCCCCCTCTAAACCCCCCTCCCACTGGTCCGATTTCAGCCGTAACGAACTTGATATTTCTATATACATAAAACGATTAAATACCGAGTTTGGTGACAATTAAACAAAAATTAATTAAATTTGACTAGTGTTAACAGTCAAATATCTATATATATATATATATATATATATATATATATATATATATATATATATATATATACTAGCTCAGATACCCGGCTTCGCCCGGGAATTCATTTGAGGCTGAATGGTGATAGTATTTTTTAGCAGGCTTTACATTGCACAATATTTTGACATTTACCCGTCCCAGTGTTTAGGATTGATACCCGTCGTTGTCGTGGATTTGCTAATAATAGAATATTTGTTCGATAAGGCTTCACTGTCTTCAATATTTTTATATTTCCCGTCTCTTATACATGTAAATATGGTTAATTTTTATTTCAGGCCTCCCTTATAACCCCCCTCCCGTTCGAACCTAAAAATTTTAATATAACTTATAATTATGGAAGAATTAATGCTAATTGACATACCGAGCTTTGTTAAGTTCGGTTAAGTCGATAGTGCCCAATAACATTGTTGGCTCCCGCTAAAGTTTTAACGTATAACTCATTTATATTTAGGTATACGACAAAAGTGTATATAACAAAAGTTACTCCAAATAACAAAATAAACAACTTTTGTTATGTGCATATTTGCGGAAAAACCAATAGGAAACGAAATATCGCTATTTTTAATTTCAGGCTTCCCCTATAACCCCCACTCCTGCCCGTCCATAGAAATGTTGGTATGGCTTATTATAATGAAGGCCTCACTGCTAATACACATACCGAGATTTATTTAGTTCGGTTGAGTCTTTTTTGGCAAATAATATTGTTGACTCCCGCTATAATTTTTAGCGTATAACGCTTTTAAACTTCGGTATACGACAAAAGTGTATATAACAAACGTTACTCTAAATAACAAAATAAACAACTTCTTTTATGTGCATATTTGCCGAAAAACCAATAGAAAACGAAATATCGCTATTTTTAATTTCAGGCTTCCCCTATAACCCCCACTCCTGTTCGCCTCAGAGAAAACTAATGTAGCCTAAAGTCTAAGTTGGGTTAGTAGTAATATACATACCAAGTTTCATAAAATTCGGTTCAGCCGTTTATGCGTGAAAAGGTAACAAACAAACAAACAAACAAACAAACAAACAAACATACACGAAAGAAACAAAATGCAGATATGGTGTCTATGACATGTGAAACGAAAAGTTATCGTGAAATTTCGCGAAAAAAATCAATGTACAGACAGAGGTTACAATTTTATATATATATATATATATATATATATATATATATATATATATATATATATATATATATATAGTTTAGAACGGACATAATTTTTAGCAGATTTCTCTTAAGGGAAATCAGCTATTGAGGTTGTACTCATGACGGAATTTTCGAAATTTTTCTTTAATTGTACATCGATCCTACCTAGTAGAGGACGAACAGGAGTTCCGTTCAAAACTGTATATATATATATATATATATATATATATATATATATATATATATATATATATATCTCTATATTTGTCTGTTACTGCTCTAGCGGTCGCAATTTTTGACTTATCGTTACCAAACTTGAAATACAATCGTTTTATACAAAAAGAAAGATCAAGTTCGTTAATGGCTGAAATCACCAGCCAGGGGGAGGGGGGTTTAGAGGGGGAGAATTTATAAAATTCGTAATATCTCCGTTATTATTCGTCGGATCGAAAAATTGTATAAAACCAATCTTATTGCAAATGTAATATTCTATAAATGTTGGTATGTACCTTTTTTCACTATCTTGATTATTTACTGAGATATTTGTATTTTTTTAGTTTTCGGTCTTCAGTAAAGCCCCACTCTTACTCATCTCATATTTTCAATATTCTATTATGTTATGAAGCACTTTATTTGAAGCTTAAATACCAAATATTGTTCTCATTGAACTTTTACGTTTTGAGATAAATGCAAATACGTGGCGAACTTGGGAAATCTGCTTAGTTAACGCAGCCCCTGCGTGACGGACTTTTGTCATCTCCTGGGTAGGATCGATGGACATTTGAAGAAATTTTTCGAAAATCTCGTCATGAGTAAGACCTCAATACCTGATCCCTTAAGTAAAATCTTGTTGTTGTTGTATAGGGTTTAAGGGCGAAAAACTGCCAGGTTATCATCGCCCTGTAATATTTATAATTGACATTTTGGTATCCCCATCCATATCGCCATTTTAACAATATAAACGAAGATACAAACAATTGCTCCAATGAAAGGTATGATAACAGTAGCATATACAACATATGACGGGCTTGAAGATGGTGCTATCCCATCGAAAGTACTTGCCAACTGTACTTGATCATCAACCAGTGATTCCAATGAAAGGTATGATAACGGTAGCATATACAACATATGACGGGCTTGAAGATGGTGCTATCCCATCGAAAGCACTTGCCAACTGTACTTGATCATCAACCAGTGACTCCAATGAAAGGTATGATAACAGTAGCATATACAACATATGACGGGCTTGAAGATGGTGCTATCCCATCGAAAGCACTTGCCAACTGTACTTGATCATCAACCAGTGACTCCAATGAAAGGTATGATAACAGTAGCATATACAACATATGACGGGCTTGAAGATGGTGCTATAACATCGAAAGCACTTGCCAACTGTACTTGATCATCAACCAGTGATTCCAATGAAAGGTATGATAACAGTAGCATATACAACATATGACGGGCTTGAAGATGGTGCTATAACATCGAAAGCACTTGCCAACTGTACTTGATCATCAACCAGTGATTCCAATGAAAGGTATGATAACGGTAGCATATACAACATATGACGGGCTTGAAGATGGTGCTATAACATCGAAAGCACTTGCCAACTGTACTTGATCATCAACCAGTGATTCCAATGAAAGGTATGATAACAGTAGCATATACAACATATGACGGGCTTGAAGATGGTGCTATAACATCGAAAGCACTTGCCAACTGTACTTGATCATCAACCAGTGATTCCAATGAAAGGTATGATAACGGTAGCATATACAACATATGACGGGCTTGAAGATGGTGCTATCCCATCGAAAGTACTTGCCAACTGTAC
The DNA here is from genome assembly GCA_019009955.1 of Riptortus pedestris. Taxonomy (NCBI): domain Eukaryota; kingdom Metazoa; phylum Arthropoda; class Insecta; order Hemiptera; family Alydidae; genus Riptortus; species Riptortus pedestris. The sequence continues at coordinate 112,931,920 of CM032231.1, read as the reverse complement.
TTGATCATCAACCAGTGATTCCAATGAAAGGATTTTCATTTTTTGGGATTTCAGCCTTTACTAAACCCCCACTTCTACTCATCCGATATCCACTTTGAGCAAGGGATTCACTAATGATATAATGTCCAGCTTATATTTTAATCTCTTTAATACAAGGGTTTATTTCTATAGAAGATATAGAGAATAGATGCTGAGAAGAGGTCACCAACGTCATATTCCAGCAAGCAAAAAATCTACTTACTTTACGTAGCCATTTCGTGACTGACTTGTTAAACTCTTCCAACCACCTACAGTAGACACTTGTCCTCCATTTATTATTGACCAAGACGTCAGAAGTATCATAGATCTGTCAAAAGATTGAAACTTTTTGTGGAGTATTTGAATTTTCCTCTTCCCAAATCTCATATTTCTTTTTCTTAATACTCTTTACAAAAAAGAACATCAAGTTCCTGGCGTGTATCATTTATAAACATAACTTAATTTGAACTGTTTGAAAAATTCCACTTATTAAAATGGCCTAGGAGGGCTGGGATTGATTGCATCCTTAGCTTTACCTTATATTCATATAATATTATATGAACTCAATTAGCTTTTTAACGAATGCAGGAAAAATTATACATGTTTTGTTATTGTGTTGTTTGAAAAGAGGCGGTGTTTTGTTATCGAAAGGATACAAAAAACTCAATAATAAAACAAATTATCTTTACCAGCTATTTCTGCATACTTTAAAGAAATCTGTTTATTTTTATTCACGAACATATCCTCCTTTCGCAACAAAGGAGTCAGTCTTTCTTTTACACGCTCCATCCAGCTAGAAGAAAATCGATGGCTGTTTATATTATACTTATATTAGAATTTAATATTTTTTTTAGAAAGGCTATAATTTGACCCAATAAGCAGTCATTTCTTTAATTATCTCCCTTTTTCAAACATTTTTTATCACTGTAAAATGTTGTGTTTTGACATTACTAGCTATTGCTTTTTTTGATGGAGCCTGGAGCTTGCTGATACAAAATTCAAGGATTTCCTGGCTGGCCGCTTCAGCAATATTAATTGTTGAGTAGTAAAATTTAGCCTTTTATGCGCAACTATCCTGGAAGGTATGAAGCGTATTATAAACTTTATAATATATAAGATACCGATCTTTACGTACGCTCATCGTTTTTAATTTTTTATTTTATTGGTTAACTATTTTTTAATTTATTTGCTTTTATCATGTATATATTTTGATTTTTATTGTTTTGTGACTGTTTTTACACTGTTGACCATGCTGTGTTTGTTCTTTAGTCATAAGGTTTATGTTTGTCAGCGGGCACTGACGATGGAGCGCTGACTCTGAAAGTACACTATGGATAAATTATAACACCAATAGAGGACTAGGCCTTTTTGTTTATCCTGATCAACTGGTTCCTCTACCATCCAGAATTTTCGGGAGAAATCCTTTATTATTCGTCTGTTCGAAAAAGTGTATAGAACAAGTCATGTTGTAATTTAAATTTGCTGTATATATTGTTAAATTAGTTTTTCCACTATCTTAATTGTTAACTGAGATGTTTGAATTTTCGGCCTTCAGTAAACCCCCACTCCTACCCATGTCATATTAACAATAAGCTGTTTTATAATTGAGCACATTATTTGAAGCTTAAATACCAAATATTCTCTTCATTAAACTTTTAATTTTGAGATAAATACGTGGCGCACGTGGGAAATCAGCTTAGTTAACACAGCCCTGTGTGACGGACTTTCATATATTTCTGGAAATCAAATATTTGTCTGGAACTTAATCAAAAAGTATAAATGAATCACAAATTTGGTATAAGTCGATACAGGAGCTCAATTGAACAGCTGAGTCTGAACTTCAGTATTTCACTTACTTAATGTAAGTGAACGAGATTCTTACCGCCACTTAAGATCACAAAGCAACAGCCCAACTCTTCATCCAGACTCAAAGGCTACACCTGCCTGGTTGTGTTCTATTTTGAACCATTAAGATCTGATGATGAGAGTTAATAGCTGACACATCAATCATAAAATCCCATTTCGGGCAACTTCATCAGACTCATTATATCAGCCGATGTGTCTCAGAAGACTTCGATTAATAAGAACCTTGAAGAATTCGCTATTAACTGGACTAATGAGATGCCTACAACATGATTTTCACTTTCCTGTGATGTCAGTATAATGAGTGCAGGATATAACAATTTATTAGAATACATATTAATATGCTTATTCGCATTATTATACAAACTTCGATTACAGGATTCCCACGATAGGGAAAAAAGATAACCATAAAATTTTTCGCTTTTAGCAGATTTCCCTTAGGGGTTCAAAATCATATATATACTTGTCTGTTGCCGCTCTAGCGGTCGCAATTTTCCTTGGTCGTTAACAAACTCGATATTAAAGCTTTTTATGTAAAAATAAAGATCAAGTTCGTTCGGGAGGAGGGGGTTAAATGGGAGGTGTTTTCGAACATTCGAAATATCTCCGTTACTTTACGTCGGATCAAAAAATTCCATAGTATCAATCTTATACCAAATTAAATGAACTATAAATATTGTTATACACATTTATTCTCTATCTTGAATATTAAACGAGATATTTGCATTTTTTTTAAGTCTGTGCGATTAACAGACGAGATGAGATCGGCTAACTTTGGTTCTAGTCGTGTCTATAAGTGTGTACGTATCTCACTTAACTACAAAAGTACGTCACGCTGGGGCTGCGTAAACTAAGCATATTTCCCAGGTGTTTGCATTTATCTCAAAAAATAAAAGTTTAAAGAGAACAATATTTGATATTTACGGTTCAAATAATATAGTTCATAAGACAACAGCTTATTGTTAATATGAATAAGTAGTGGGGGGGGGGGGTTACTGAAGGTCGAAAACTATAACATGGAAATATCTCGGTTAATAATGAAGATTTATATACCATCAAGGTTCGACATATATAAACCTGAATTGATTAAAATTCCAAATAGTCGTCCAACATTAAATTCTCAACAATAGCCTTTCCTTCTCTCTCGTCTTCCATTCTTAAAACTGACTTTTGGTTTCTAATTAGTACGGTTTTGCTAGTCAAAAAAAGAATAAACTATTGCAATTCCTCACGAAAATATCTAAAATACGAAGTTGAACAATAAGGAGGGTCAAAGTGACAATGAATAATTATAAAATGAGATACTGTGTTCAGGGCTGTATCAAGTCACTCCTAAGTTTAAGTATTCTGGTTGTGGCTACCTGGTTTAAGTTGTCAGGTTGGGACTAATTCACGTAATATTTTGGACATATTGAAATCGAAAATTTGTTCAACGATAAAATAATGTAGGATTATTATTTATTTTACATATAAACATGAACAAAAACATCTTTTTTTAGAAAGTTTCTAAAAAATCCATTTTCCAGACTGAACTTCGGACTGAAAGTTTTAATGAGCAGATAGACTGTGATGATTATCAGTGTCTGGAAAATATAACTAGAAATCATAAACACGATATTCAGTCACGAATTCATAATAAACAGCCACTCAAGTATCATATGAATTATGCAAAATGTAAATAATAATAACAATAATAACTCCAGAGAATATATATATTATTATATTCTTTCCGAAATCTAGGCGGTAATGTTATATTATTAACAATGGGAGCTAACAAAGAAAATCGTGCTGTATTTTATATGAAATTCACAGAAACTATTTTTTCGCTTGTCACTGTACTGTTAGGTGAAATTATATATTATTAAACCACTTCATTGGGGTGAGAGCGGCTTATATCTTTTCAAAATATTAATGTTCTATTTTTAATTATATATATTTAGCATTTTCCATAGTATGTCAAGTAGTGGGTTGGCTTGAACCATTATAAGAAAAATAATTGTCCAATCTGTAGTTAAATGACATCATTACTGGCTGATCTTCGAGAACATGTGGGATGTGCTTTCAATGCGATGGTACCATTTTCATTCCTGTCACTAGATTTACTGGACAGTTCTTGAAATCCCGGTATATATGTTTCATCCAATGATCAGGTATTGGTTGGTTACCTTCAATTCGGGCCAGATTCTTTATTTTATGGTATAGTTGTTAAGATGTTTGTAAACTTGAACTGTCCTTTCTATGTAGTCTCTGTACCATGAAGCTCTTCTTTATCGCCTCGTGATGGACGTGACGCTCTACGTCTGTCATCAATGAAGAACATCACGTGTTCGATTCCGGGTTATATTGTTCTAATTAATACTGTGGTGAAAAGGACAAAACACTAAATACCAAATAATATAATTAATTAATGAATGAAACTTTATACCCGATTATCGTTTCACTTACGAGGTTAGTCTCCATTTGCCTAGCTACTACCATCTTAGAAACAGAAAGAAACGATGTTTATATGTTTAGATTCCAATCAACTAGTTACTACAATCTTAGCGATAGAAAGAAAGGTTGCAATGAAGATTATATACCAGTTGTTTGGCCACTATCATAGAAACGTTAGAAAGACTGGGTGTAATGAGAGTTGAACCCCAAGCATTCTAGAAGTAAAATAGTAATACTCAATTTTTCTGACAATAATCCTTTCACTACTTTTTACTTTGTACAAATTCAAGAAGATATCCATAATTGAAAACGTCGGCCAATCCACAGAAAGTAAATTTATTAAACCCAAAAATAAAGTAGTGGGCCTAAGGTTACGTCTAATATAACAAATGTAGCCTATATACATTAGCATTTTCCAAAATGTCTTTTAATGAGATTATTTTTGTATGTATAAAATTTCTTGCACTCTCCTTTTTGTCAACGGATTAACTAAAATAAAAGTCCGTCACGCAGGGGCAGCGTAAACTAAGCAGATTTCCCACGTGAAGTTTTACAATAGAGAAATTTCACGAGAGCCGAGCCAGTCAAGGAAACGGCCGAAATTTAATTTGCAATAAGATTGATTCTGTACAATTTTTCGATCCGACGTATAGTAACGGAGATATTTCGAATTTTCGAAAATCCTCCCCTCTAAACCCCCCCTCCCACTGGTCCGATTTCAGCCGTTAACGAACTTGATCTTTATTTTTACATAAAATGGTTAAATATCGAGTTTGGTAACGATCAAACAATAATTGCGACCGCTAGAGACAGACAAATATATATATATACAGTTTTGAACAGACTTCATTTTCATCATCTCCAGGGTAGAATCGTTGGCATTTGAAGAAAAATTTCGAAAATTTCCCTCAAGGGAAATCTGCTAAAACGCAATTTGATAAGACTCGTTGAAATTGAACGTCTTTATAATATTCCATTTCAAGGAAAGTAAACATTGTGTTTATATTTTAATCGGAATGTCGTAAGCCTATTGCTTCATGGAAATATGCTTTTAACATCAATAGTAACCGAAGGCGAATGTGAGTCATATGATCAGTTTCATTTATTCACTTATTTCGTCCATTTTTGATGTATTTGTTTATATTGCTTGTTTTGCTACAATGTATGATAAATGCTATATTGATAATCCATTGTAGATGATCAATGTATTAAGTGTTTTGTTTTTCGCACACCAGGGAAATTCACATAGCCTTGACTTCTTAAATTGAATAATTGACAAATAATGACTTTGCTCGAGTAGGATAGAATATCTAGAAGTAGCCATAGATGATAAGAGGTAATCTCTTATTTCCTCATTGCCAATGAGGAACAAAATATTTTGGTTTTGATATTTATTTTTTATTTTGTAAATTTTCAGTTAATCTTTGCAAATTATCGTAAATAAATATGCGCGTGAGTGTTCGGATAGTTTGAAATACGTTCGTTGATCACTTAGGACTAAATGATTTTGAGCAGATTTCCCTTAAGGGAAATCAGCTATTGAGGTCGTACTCATGACGCGAGTTTCGAAAAATTTCTTCAAATGTCCATCGATCCTACCCAGGAGATGACGAAAATGTGGTCCGTTCAAAATTTTACCATTACCAAACTCGGAATTTAATCGTTTTATGTAAAAAGGAAGATGAAGTTCGTTAATGGCTGAAATCAGAGCAGTGGGAGGGGGGATTATAGGGTGAGAATTATGAAAATCCAAAATATCTCCGTTGTTATGCTTCAGATCAAAAGATTGTATAGAATCAATCTTATTGCAAATTAAATTTACTGTAATTATTGTTCTATACATTTATTCTGAATCTTGAGTATTAACCGAGATATTTGCATTTGTATTCTGTGTGTGGTTGGCTGTTCCGGACTTTCCGCAGAGAGCTCTGGCGGCCGTTTCCGTAACTATTTGTCCATTGTGAATAGGTTTAGAGATCCCTTACTACTACAGTTGTTATTGGGCAGATTTCTCTATTGTAAAAGTTCACGTGGAAAATCTGCTTAGTTTACGCAGCCCCTGCGTGACGGACTTTTGTTGTCAATCTCCCCACTCGATATTTAACCAATGCATGCACAAATCGGATGCAATCTTTGCCATAAGCTTAAATCTGACAATGGGGAGCGTTCCGTAAGTCAATTATTAATCTCGTTATTCGTACTAGTTTTCTGTCGTCAGTAACCCCCCCCCCCTCCTGCTACTCATCAGTTTGTTCTGTATTACCAGCACTTGGGAAATTTGCTTAGTTTACGCAGCTCCTGAGTGACGGACATCTTCAATTCTTGTTTAACTAAGTTAATTTTTAGGGGAGAAATATAGAATAGATAGTGATACTTGATATCATCTCCGTGTGATGTACCAATTCGTGGGAAAAATGCTCAGTTTACTTTTTACGGAGGGCTGTTCATCATTAATGATGAGGGCCCCTATGCCAGTTCGTACATGAGACTAACCAACAATTAGGGCACAATTAGGCTCAATAATGCAGATGAAACAACCGCCACTCTGTAGAGTTCTCCACTCGATAACAAAATTGCTTGAGAACCATGTCTCTGTAACAGATTAATCATCATTATTAATCATAGGTATCAGCTAGTCCATGAGAGTAAACAAAAATTTAATATACCAATGATTTGGTTAATTTGCCCCTTTAGGAATCACCTGATGTCCATTCGCATTATTATTAAATTAAACCAGCTGCTTTTTATTCATTTTAGCAGATTTCCCTTAAGGGAAATCAGCTATTGAGGTCATACTCATGATGCGAGTTTCGAAAAATTTCTTCAAATCTCCATCGGTCCTACCCAGGAGATGACGAAAATGAGGTCCGTTCAAAATTATATATATATATTTGTCTGTTAACGCTCTAGCGGCCGCAATTTTTGTTTGATCGTTACCAAACTCGGAATTTAATTGTTTTATGTAAAAAGAAAGATCAAGTTCGTTAATGGCTGAAATCAGACCAGCGGGAGGGGGGGGGGTTTAGAGGGGGGGATTTTCGGAAAATTCAAAATATCTCCGTTATTATGCGTCTGATCGAAAAATTGTATAGAATCAATCTTATTGCAAATTAAATTTACTATAAATATTACTCTATACATTTATTCAATATCTTGAATATCAACCGAGATATTTGCATTTGTATTTTGCATTGGTCGGCAGGAGTGAGCTGTTTGGTACTTTCCAAAGAGAGCTCTGGCGGCCGTTTTCGTAACTATTCGTCCCTCGTGTATAAGTTTAGTGATCCCTTACTACTTACTACACTTGTTGTGTGGCTGATTTCTCTATTACTAAACTTCACGTGCTCTGCTTAGTTTACGCAGCCCCTGCGTGACGGACTTTTGTATTTAACACATGGTTTATAAAAAAAACAACAACAATAAAACAGTAGAACAACTTCAGCTAACGAAGCAACATCTCAGTTATTCCAAGTTTAATTAATCTTAATCATTACGTCGAGCCTTCAGCTATACAGTCTTGAACACCTATTTTAGCAGATTTCCCTCAAGGGAAATCAGCTTTTGAGGTCGTACTCATGACGCGAGTTTCGAAAAATTTCTTCAAATGTCCATCGATCCTACCCAGGAGATAACGAAAATGCGGTCCGTTCAAAATTATATATATATATATATATATATATATATATATATATATATATATATATATATATATATTTATATTTATATATATTTGTCTGTTAACGCTCTAGCGGTCGCAATTTTCACTTGATCGTTACCAAACTCGATATTTAAACGTTTCTTGTAAAAATAAAGATCAGGTTCGTTAATGGCTGAAATCGAACCAGTGGGAGAGGGGGTTTAGAAGGGAGGATTTTCGAAAATTCAAAATATCTCAGTTACTATAAGTCGGATCGAAAAATCATATAGAATCAATCTTATTGAAAATTAAATTTACTATAAATAATGCTATATACATTTATTCTGTATCTTGAATATTAACCGAGATATTTGCATTTTTCTGTTTTCAGCTTCTGAGATGAGATCGGCTAACTTCGGGTCTAGTCGTGAGTTTCCGTCAAGAGCTAATTCGGGCCCTTCCCGTAACTGTTTGACTCTCTATTCTGAAATTTCTCTATTGTATAACTTCACGTGGGCAATCTGATTAGTTAACGCAGCCCCTGCGTGACGGACTTTTTTGATTAACTTAGAGCATGTTATGACTTCGATTTTCCACCACTACAAAGATATTAGGTCTGAAGGATGGATAAAACTATGAAACTATTAGGATCCCTTTTGGAAGACAACGATAACTTTTAAAAATGACATGTGCATAGAAATAATACTTAAATACTTTTTTCTGTGATTCCTCAAGTACTGCCAATATAGAGGCTTTCAATTAGATATATTTATAACTACTACTAGACTGGGAACAAAAATGGCAACAAACAGACAATAAATTACGACAAATTAAATCTACAGTATTCACACGGAATAGTAAAAATTCAACTTATACACGGAGGGAAGAAGTGATGTTAACAAGGCTCCGCATTGGCCACTCTCTCCTTACTCATAGTTTTTTAATGAAAAAAAGAGAGCAGCCCAAATGCCATGTATGCAATTTGACTCTTATAATAAGACACATACTGACAGACTGCAAGAGACGAGATCATTTACAAATACCCCACGACCTACATGACTTACTCACAGAAGGTAGCCCATACATACCCACTATACTACAACATCTAAAAGACATTAACAAATACTCAAAAATTTGAATATACAATACTCACAATTAATACTTGCATTTTAAAAGAGATTTTATAATTTTCTAATAAATGTATGCTGCGATTCTAGTCTTTTTGTGAATGTTTTGTCTGTGTGTGTGTGCGTGTGTGTGCTTGTATGTTTGCTGAGCTCTTTATAAACTCTTTGAATATATGTAAAGTAAATATTTCATCGTTTCTATTTGTCTAGCAAAAATGAAGGTTTTTCCCCCTTCCCGCCATAATGCAATTCATGACTTACGTTGTTCAGTAACTCATATTGAGTATACAACTCCGCTGATACGAGCTTTATATCTGATCTAAATCTCAATTATTTTAAATTAATTTTAGACACATATTCCATTTTATTCAACAATTTATATATTTTATTATATCTTGTTTAATATTTTTTGTTTTGGATTCTATATTATGTTGGTCAATTTGTTGTGTTGGATTTCCATTTATTGTTTGATTTCTACTTATTGTTCAATTTCTATTATTTGGGTTCCATTTTTGTTTTCTATTTCTGTTTTGCGTTCCATTTCTGTTTTTGTTTTTCCATTTCTGTTTTTATGTTTCATTTCTGTTTTTGTTTCCCATTGTGGTTTTGTGTTCCATTTCTGTTTTTGTGTTCCATTTCTGTTTTTGTTCTATTTCTGTTTTTGTTTTCCATTTCTTCTTTTTTTTGTTTCCCATTTTAGTTTTATATTCCATTTATGTATTTTGTTTTTGTGTTCCATTTCTGTTTTTGTTTTCCCATTTTGTTTTTGTGTTCCATTTCTGGTTTTTGTTTTCCATTTTGTTTTTGATTTCCATATCTGTGTTTTGTTTTTCCATTTGGTATTGTGATCCATTCCAGCCCTGGTTTTCGTATCAGTCCTGTTTGTTTCTGTTCTTTGTTCCATTCCTGTTTTTGTGTTCCATTTCTGTTTCGTGTTACTTTTCTATTTTTCATGTTATATTTCTGTTATGTTATTTTATGTTCGTTTAAATTAATTTTGTTGCGTTTCGTTTTTTCTGTTTTGTTTTTTTTTATTTTCAATTTTATACAGGTTTTTTTTCCCCGAGCAACATCGCCACAGCTGCGAAGCTCCAAATAAATAAATAAAATATAACTGAAATATAAGATACTCGATGAAGTAATAGCTTTAACATGCACTCAGCTCAAGAGGGAGACCTCCCATCATGCTTTTCATGAATGTCATGTGAATGTTGGGAAGATTTTGAGAGTGTTTGTATTGTCATCGATTGTTATTGATAGTCAATAGTTTTAAGCCAAGACAACAAATTGATGTTCTTCATATATTGAAGTGATAGATTAATTTTTATTTTATGATAAGTTATTAACGTTATTTATAAATGGTAATTTGTATTTTCAATACATTTATTTATTTATTGATTATCATAGAGAAACCATATATTCATGATTTATATATTTGAATTTCAATCAATGAACATGTGTAATCTCTTAATTTTGTATTGAATGCATGATTGTTTCTTATTTTCTTTAATTGGTATTCAAACTGTTTCTCAAGGTTCTCTAATCTATATATATATATATATATATATATATATATATATATATATATATATATATATATATATATAATTGTAACCTCTGTCTGTACATTGATTTTTTTCGCGAATTTTCCGTATAACTAACTTTTCGTTTCACATGTCATAGACACCATAACTGCATTTTTTTTCTTTCGTGTGTGTTTTTTTGTTACCTTTTCACGCATAAACAGCTGAACCGAATTTTATGAAACTTGGTACGTGTATTACTACCTACTAACCCAACTTAGACTTTAGGCTATATTAATATCCTCTGAGAAAAACAGGAGTGGGGGTTATAAGGGTAGCCTGAAATTAAAAATAGCGATATTTCGTTTCCTATTGGTTTTTAGGCAAATATGAACATAACAAAAGTTGTTTATTTTGTTATTTAGAGTAACTCTTGTAATAATCATTTTTGTCTTTTAACAATGTATAAACGAGATACGAGTATACACTCTAAACTAAAGCGGGATTCAACTATTTTATTGGGCGCTAACGATTGAACCGAACTTAACAAAACTCGGTATGGCAATTAGCATTAATTCTTCCATGATTATAAGCTATATTAAAATGTTTAGGTTAGAACGGGAGTGGGGGTTATAAGGGAGGCCTGAAATAAAAATTCGCGATATTTCATTCTCTATTTGTTTTTCGACAAACATGCACATAATAAAAGTTGTTTACTTTGTTATTTAGATTAACTTTTGTTTTATACATTTCTCCAGGAACAATGTGTGGAGCAAGTAATTTTCGTAGAAATATTGATATGCTCAACAATTCATTCCAATTTGAACTATCAGGTACCTCACCTGGAAAAATTAATTCAAATCTACGTTAATATTTTGTCTTTAATAACTGAAATCTATGCATAATGCACAGGAGACGGGAAATATGACAATATGGAGAACAGTGAAGTCTTACATAAAAAATTAATTTTATTATTAACAAATGCCAACAACGGGTATAAACCCTAAACACTGTAAATGGGTAAATGTCAAAATATTGTGCAAAGTAAAACCAAAAAAATACCATCACCATTCGGCCTCAAATCAATTCCCGGGCTAAGCCGGGTATCTGAGCTAGTTTATATAAAAGGTCGTCACGCATAAACTGTGTAACAAAGCAGAATTCACTAGCACTGAAATATGCTACGCAGACGAAGTCATCTCTCCATCTATTTTCAATTTCTTCCGCAGCAAGAAGCCTATATGAACAGGAATTATAATATTAATTAAAAATAGTTGATCTTGAATGTAAAAATCAAATGAGTAGAAGTGGGGGTTTACAAAAGTCAGAAACGAAAAGAACACAAATACATGAAATTTCGTTAATATTCATATCAGAGAAAACGTATATAAAACACTAGTTGTAGAAAATTAAAATTCCAACAATATCGATTATAAAACATTTTTGGATGCGACTAATAGTATAATAACTGATAAATTTCAAATTTTCAATTATTCTCCCTTTCTAAACCCTTCCTCCCCCGTGTCCCATTTCAGCCATTAACGAACATAATCTTTAGTTTTACATGAACCAATAATATATCGGGTTTGGTAATGATCAATCAAAAATTGTGGAAACATAGAAGTATTAACGAACTTGATCTTTATTTTCACATAAAACAATTAAATATCAAGTTTCGTAAGAAGTAGTATTATATATATATATTTGGATCCCTGGACATTGGAAGATATATTTTTGAAAATCGCGTTAAGAGCACTACCTCAATAGCTGATTTCCCTTTTAAGGTAAATCTTCCAAAAGAAATTGTTATCCCGACTTCCGCAGCCCATGCCATGAATATCAATGTATTTAGTAAACGAAACAGTTACGGAGTTTCCTTCTACGTTTCCTCAGTACTTTGCAAGTTTCCCAGGATATCCCAACTGAAAATGATTATTGGAGCTATTGCCATAACCGATCCATTTATACCTATATTTTCCTGTTCCTCCACAGAGTAGCATTACCAACGAATTTTTCTTGGACCCCTTATCCGGAACAGATATCTGAGAATTTTTTTCTTCAAGGATTATCAACTGATTTTACGAAATAACAGGTGCCAATACTACTTCAGTTTAACCGTATTCCCTGCTGAAATCAAGTAGACATTTCGCTATTTTGAGTTCTAAATTTGCTTAGGGAAATCAGCTAAAAAGTTAAAGAGTAAATGCTTAATACACGAAATACTTCAAGAATTTAAACACATACTTGACCAGTGTTTTTGAACTGTTTTGAATATGTATATAAAAAACAAAAAATAAATAAAATGCAGGTTAACTTAGAAAGAATCTTACTCTTTGAAGTATTTTTAAATTTCTTCAACAGGCTTTAAGGAAAAATTTTTAACGAGAACTGCGTTTTACGATTTTATAACTCAAGAACATCTTCCTATGCTAATTAATTGCGTATTATACATTTTATTTCTTCGCCTCAAAGCACTAACTAATCAGAGCTATTTGAATAAATGAATTCATAATACAGGATGCTGTATTATATCACAAGTTAGTTTTAAATTGTTTATTCCTTTAATTTAGCCATACGCCATCTAATTATTATTTATTAACGCCATTTTTGTGCTTCTAAGCCTAATTGGAGAGGGTTATCCATAGCTTACTACCCTTTTCTATCCAGAACAGGAGTAAGGATTTTATTTAATGAGATCGCCACTAATTGAATTCCTATTGCACTAGTGATAAACGTCCGTTGCGCAAGGGCTGCGCTAACTAAGCAGATTTCCCGCGTGCGTCAGGTAATTGCTTTTATCTCAACTAGTAAATGTTCCATGAGAACAATATTTACTATTTAGACTTAAAATTAAGTGCTTCAAAATTTAACAGTTTATTGTTACTATGACATGAGTAGGAGTGGGGGTTTACTAAAGACTGAAAAATAAAAACGTCCGTCACGCAGGAACTGTGTAAACAAAGCAGATTTCCCACGTGAAGTTATACAATAGAGAAATCTCCATACGAGACCCGAACAGTCGTCAGTTACGGATCAAATTTAATAAAAATGCAAATATCTCGGTTAATATTCAAGATAGAGAAGAAACGTATAGAACAATATTTATATTAAATTTAATTTAAAATAAGATTGGTTCTATACAATATTTTGATCCGACGTATGGTAACGGAGATATTTCGAATTTTCGTCATTAACGATCTGTCTTTTTGCATACAATGTTTAAATATCGAGTTTGGTAACGACCAAAAAAAAATTGCGACCGCTAGAGCGTTAGCAGACAAATATATATATATATATATTCGTCATCTCCTGGGTAGGATCGATGGACATTTGAAGAAAGTTTTCGAAAAATGCCTCATGAGTACGATCTCAATAGCCCTTAAAATGAAAATAGCTCAATTAATAATCAAGATAGTGAAAAAATGTACATAATAACATTTTTTTGAACGTTACATTTGCAATAAGATTGGTTCTGTAACGTTGGATCCGACGCATAACAACGGAGGTATTAAGAATTTTCGAAATTCACCCTATAAACTCTCTCTCTCTGGTCAAATTTAAACGATTACTTTCGTTTTACATAAAACGATTACATATTGACTTTGGTAAAGATCAAACAAAAATAGCAACAGCTAGTCTTATTTGCAAATAAATTGTTCTATAAATATTGTTTTATATTTACTGAATCATGAATATTAACCGAGGTATTTGGATTTTTTAGTTTCTGACATTCAATTTAACCGTTTCATTCCGCACTAAAGATCGGGGGGAGGGGTTTTGGGAGTTGGTAAACTTTGAGAATTCAAAATTTCTCCGTTATTATGAGCCTAATCGCAATAAGTTATGCTATTGAAGTTCTACAATTTTTTTCCGTGGATTATTATTTATTATGCTCCTTTATTTATGGAGTTCTTTGTACTTTCTTGTTCTCAGCCTTTAGTAACCCCCTCCCTCCATCCCTAAGGTCATTTTACTCATCTTACGTGATAATTTTTTTTTATATTAAAGCAATGCATGTCACTGTTCATCAATGACAAAGATAGGCCTAGACGCACGGAATCTCACTAGGGATGAGGATCAAGAAGGAGAACAAAATCACGGCTATAATTGATATCAAAAGAGAGTATTCCAGTATAGGAAAATATTTGTTAGAGAGCCATCCCTTAGTAAAATGCAAAGACTCACTTAATTACAAAAAATATAAAAAGAACACAGCGGATTTTTGTCATATCCAAATCGAGTAGTCAACCGAAAATAATTTTAGTAACGCAGGAACGAATCACCTGAGTTGTTGCTGGCAGAATTATATAATAGAAGTATATCGAATTGTATAATTGTGTAATCTCTTGGTGAATGTGTTTGCTGTAATTCAGTGTTATTGTTGGATATCACTCAGAAATAGGTAAACTCCTTTGATATAAATGCAGCACAACTCAGCTATGTTTTGACAGTAAAATTATAGACGAGTCTCTGTTTCCCTAAAATGTATTAGTTTTTGCAATGATCGGGAGTGACAAATTGATTATGTATAAAGTTGGTCCACGGGAAACAGACGGTTTATGTAATCATAATTATTATTCATTGATAAGACGGTTATTATTCATTGATAAGACGTTTTGTCATGTCCGTTTCCCGTGAACCACCCTGTATTTGGGCTTGCCATTATTACTCTAATATAAATGTATGAGATTGAGATACTCACTCTATTCTATTTATTATCGTCCGGTATTAGCACCTTTCCCTGCAAGTATTAAGGATGTACTATTGACGACATTTTAGAAAAAATGTTTTCAAGTGTCCGTCGATCCTACCAAGTTGAGGAAGAAAAAGACGTCCATTAAAAATTGTATATATATATAAATATATATATATATATATATATATATATATATATATATATGTCTGTTACTACTTAAGCGGTCACTATTTTAGCAGATTTCCCTTGAGGGAAATGAGCTATTGAGGTTGTACTCATGACGGAATTTTCGAAATTTTTCTTCAAATGTACATCGATCCTACCTAGTAGATGACGAAAATGAGGTCCGTTCAAAACTGTATATATATATATATATATATATATATATATATATATATATATATATATATTTGTCTGTTACCGCTCTAGCGGTCGCAATTTTTGATTGATCGTTACCAAACTCGATATTTAGTCGAGTTATGTAAAAAGAAAGAACAAGTTCGCTAACAGCTGAAATCGGACCACGGGGAGGGGGGGGGTTTAGAGGGGAGGATTTTCGAAATATCTCCGTTACTATTCGTCGGATCGAAAACGTCTACAGAATCAATCTTATTACAAATTAAATTTACTATAAATATTTTTATATACATTTTTTCTCTATCTGGAATATTAACCGAGATATTTCCAATTTTTATTAACTCTGGGTGGCTAACGGATGAAGTGTCTTTTCCGCCAAAAGCTAGTTCGGCCGTTTCATTAACTGCTCGGATCTCGTGAAATTTCTCTATATTGTAAAACTTCACGTGGGAAATCTGCTTAGTTTACGCAGCCCCTGCGGGACGGACTTTTTTTTGTCTTGCGGTTACCAAAATCGATATAAAAGAGTTCTATGTAATACGAAAGTTCAAGTTCGTAACTGCTGAAATCGGACTGGTTATGGAAATTCATAATATCTTCTTTAATATACATCGGATCGAAAAATTGTATAGTACCAATTTATGTTGTAAATTTAATTGCCTGTAAATGTTGTTACATATTTCCTCTAACATAAACGTTAATCGAGATATTTGGATTTTTTAGTTTTCAGCCATCGGTATACCCCCCCCCACTCCATTTCGTGCCATATTAACAATAAGCGGTTATAAAGTTAACCATTTTATTCTAAGCTTAAATACCAATTATTGTTTTCAAGAGACCTTGTTATTAGAGATTAATGCAAAAATGCTGTCCGATGACTGCATTAATTAATGGTATATCAACTAAGGGGTAGGTTCCGCCAGTATATATGATACTGTTGTCATACCAATAGGTGGAGACCTATATCGTCACTGGTTGATCTTG
Source organism: Riptortus pedestris (assembly GCA_019009955.1). Taxonomy (NCBI): domain Eukaryota; kingdom Metazoa; phylum Arthropoda; class Insecta; order Hemiptera; family Alydidae; genus Riptortus; species Riptortus pedestris. Next base: position 112,915,282 of record CM032231.1, on the reverse strand, counting down.
GAGTACTGTTGTCAAGCACTTTCGATCATCTTCAAGCCTGTCTAAAGTTGTACTTTAAAGGAGTACGAGCAGGAGGCCAGTGACGACGGTCTCCACCTACAGGTAAGACAACAGTATTAATTAATATTCTACCTTGTAGCCTCAAAAATGTTTATTTGATCTCGAATTCATTTTTTTTGGAATTCGAAAACCCCAAATATCTGCGTTATTATGAGTCGGATCGAGAAATGTTATTAAACACCAATCTTGCTAAAATCTTCATTCCATACGTTTGTTGTTCCATGCATTTTTTCATAATTCAAATATTAAGTGAATAATTTGTCCTTTTTGGTTTTCAGTCAATATATGTGGTGAGATGAGATCACTAGTGTGTTATACCAGCAAATGGGAAATCTGCTAAGTTCACGCAGCCCTCGAGTACTTTTCCACCATTGCAAGAGAAAAATGTCTTTATTATTAAAAAATTCCTACTGAAGAAAATCTTATTTTTATATCTATTCATCTGAGTATCACGTGGTTCAAGACGAATAAGCAGTGATCAAACTATCTGCACTGGTATATTTGATTGAATCACGTGAGATCTTATTAAAAGCAGAAGTGTTACAAAAATAACCTGAATTGAGTACGTAACAATCTATTTGTGGTCTTCTGCTGAATAAGCGCCAACATCTCAGTTGGAATTAAAAATAACTGGTTGACAGTTATTATTGATGATTGGTATTAATTTGTTACACATTGACGCTAATTGAATTCCTAGAAACTTATTGTTAAAACTCACAAAACTCAATATTTTTTAAGAAATATATATTTTGATACAATAATAATGTTTATGGGGCTGAGTTAAAGCGTTGACTTTAATCTCTGGCGAGCTCGATTTATTTAGTGACGGAATTCATTAAGGATATAAAATCCTCCCACCCTGGCTAGAAAAGGATTGTAACCTGTAGATAACCCGTCCCAAATAGCCTTAGTTGCAAAAAGTGGACGTTAATAAATAATTTTTAATAGTGTTTATAATAATTGGTAATCGATGTATTCATCTAAGTGTTTGTGTGTGTTTACACACGACCTGACAGTTTTTAATATTTTCATTACACATCTCTGCGGAGACTAACTCCCAATCTTAAATAGATGTTAACAACCCAACTGAGGTATGTACGGTACCTCTGCATGTTTTGAGGTTATCACTGCTAACAGTTACTATTATCTCAAATAATGTACCAAGGAAATGAGCTTAAGAGAAAGTAGGAAAGGAGCCCTTGCGTGGCAGTCCGTTTCCGCAGACTTCTCTAAAGCTACTGGAAATCAGCTATTTAGATTGCACACAATGACACGACATTTGAAAATTTGTCTTAAATGTCCACCAATCCTATTCACATGACGAAAATTATAGTAATTTTTGTTTGACCGTTGCCAAACTCGATGTTTAAACATTTTATGTGAAAAATAAAGATGATGTCAGTGGAAGCGGGGGGTGTGTTACGGAAAGTCGTAATATTTCTGTTATTCGACCGAACTTATTCATTTTGTACTATAAAAATTGTTATACATGCTTTGTCCGCTATTTCGTTATTACCGAAGTATGTGTATTTTAGCAGACTTCCCTTAATCTCCGTTTCTATAAGTCAGATCGAAAAAGTGTATATAATGAATCTTATTGCAAATTAAATTTACTATAAATATTATTATATAAATTTATTCTCTATCATGAATACTAACCGAGATAATTCCGTTTTTCAGTTTTCAGCATTCAGTAAACCCCCACTTCTACTCATGTCTTATTAACAATAAGCAATATGCGTGACGGGCCTTTAGTATAATTGGATCGAATAATGTTATAGAAACAATGTTATTAAAATATTAATGCTCTACAAGTGTTGTTCTATACTTTAATTTGAAGCTCATATATTAAGGGAGTTATTCGTTATTTTCAGCTTTCTGTAAAGCCCCACTTCTATTCACCGGATTTTTAATTAGAAATAGAGAATGTATGGTGAGATTAGAAGTGTGTCGAACCAGCGCGTGGAAAATGTGTTTAGTTTCTGCAGCCCCGTGACGGACTTTTTTCGTCGAGTATAAATAATTGAAATAGCATTATTTTAACTGATTGCATATCGCAATTAATTTCACCATTCTTCAATTCTTTTCCCTCGGAATTAATTAATAAATGAGTATAATTGCGTGGTTACGTATTCAACTCTAGGCACTCCATTGTGCATTGAGTACCTGCCACAAAACGTGACATTGGATTAAACGTGTTAATAGACAAAGTCACTTACCAGATGACCTTTAGGGCCTATGTGGAGGACACAATGGCCAGCGAGTTGAGTACATCCTGTTCCATTCATTGAAGGGATGAGTATTGGACATGGCGGTATGTAGGAACTCATTGAGTCTTGTTAGACTCACTTACTCCTTAACCGACTCGAGTCGTGTTCCATAGAGTCATTCATAGTAACACGGGCAACTATATATGATTCATGGTCAATGGGGCCGATTCATTAGTTGTAACACAAACGTAATATACCAGGACAACATGGTCATCTTCAAAAAAAGTCCGCCACGCAGGGGCAGCGTTAACTAAGCAGATTTCAAACGTGTTGGTATAACACAGTTGTGATGTCTACAATAGAGATCTCATCTCACGGCATATTCTGACTGAAAACATTTAATGGAAATAAAGACATTTCATTTTAGGTAGATCTCCGCTCACCATAAAATCTATACTTCTAAATAAAAATCCAATTGATAGAAGTGGGGATTTAATGAAGGCTGCTAACCAGAAAGTACCAATAACTCTCTTAGTATTTGAGATACGACAAAATGTATAAAACAACAAATGTACAGAATCAATTGTTTAACAATAGTGGGTCCATCCATAACATTTTTGATCCTATTCCTTATAAGTGATATATTCTGAATGTTTGATTTCCCCTCTACTTAACCCCCCCCCCCCGATTTTTTGTCAGACTTCAGCCATTGAAGAATATGATCTTTAGTCTTAAAAGAAAAAGTTAAATATCGAGTTTGGTATAGATTAAATATTTCTTTTCGAGTCAATAAAAAAAATCTTAATTTATGACGTCATTGCTCAACGTATTTACATTTCATCAAGTAAATATCCGTTGAAAAAAATATTGGGTATTTATGTTACGAATAAGATGCTTCAAGATACTTGCGCATATTTATCCGCATTTATGGAAATTAAGATTTTTGTGTTCATCAAATTTGGTGCAGCATGTAGGAAACCTTCTTAGTTTTGATAGTACCTGCATTACAAAATTTTTAATAACTCATGTGGATTTTTTTTTCTTTTTGTATAAATTAATAAGACCAACTTTAATTAATTTCAATATTTAAAATAACGCTAGTAAAACTTCTTTCTCCATTTAATTACATCCCATGAAGACATAAACTTAAATAACAGCTGAGTCAGCTTGACAGTTACTAGAAATAGTTTAATCATCACTAAAAATTACTCAAAGTTGCTAAACGATGTTAAAAGCTGCTAATTTGATTAGGACTGTACGTCAGCTATTGCAACTTAAAGAGAGACACGTGGGAGAGTATTGCATTATTTGAACTCAGAACGACTTTAATTGGCGAGGCAACAAAATGCATTGAGAAATATATGGAAATTGTGAATTTTGTTGATAAGGATATGATGGTTTTGGTTGGACAAAGAGCAGGGCATCAATGTTGTTATGTAATTTGGAGTTATAGGAATGTTGTCCGTAAAATCTGGGATTATGCAGATTTCTCTCTGATAATTTTTCAAAACTTTCTTCAAATATCCACTGATCCTGGAAGAGTAATCACTTTATTTATTCTTTTAAATCAATTGAAATAAAAGAATAGTTCATCAGAAAGACGTACCTTAAATTAAGCAACTAAGGTTCCTCACGTGAAGGAGACACGACGGATTAACCATATTTCTTTCAATAATAAGATTCCTATTTGGACAGGACATAAAGTTTAAACTGAACTTATGATGTGAAGTGGCTCAGGAGCTCCAAGTAAAAGTATCATTATTGTTAGTGTGAGTTAACAAAATAAATAAAATAATTCGAAAATTGCAAATATTTCGGTTAATATACGAATTTGAGAAAAAAATGTTGAACCAAAAATTGTAAAACATTTAATTTGCAACAAGATTAGTTACATAACATTTCTCGGTCCGACTCATTTGTTAGAGATATTTAGATTAATTTAATATTTTAATCTTCGCCCTTGTTTTATTTTCAGTAAACCCACTCTGTTTCATATCCGGTGAAAATAATACGTTACATTAGGTTTGATGTAAGACCCATCTTGATATGTTGGCTCATTGCTCACGTGAAAAGAGTGGAAGTGAGATTTTACTGAAAAGCGGAAACTAAAAATTGTAAATATTTCAGTATTTGCATCAATTGAAGGAATTTAAATTATCAATAAGATTCTTTGTCTGTTAGTAACGGAGATATATTGAATAAACGTTGATTGTTATTGTTCTTTTGGATTCGCAAAATTAAATACATAAACTTAGTGTTTTTATCACTGCACAATTTATTTGACGATGTACTACACACTTTTCTACAATTAAATTATTCCTTACTACTAATCACAATATGCACTGATGACTTCACTTCGTATTGCACAATATAATAACTTACGATCACGCAAATCTCTGAAGTTCACGAGACACGGCACTGCACTGATCTTCACAAGAACACGGCACTGCACATGAACGTCCGATGTTCTTTTTGCTGGAGTAAGCCAATCTGAAGGTTTTGTCATTCAGGCTCGTCCAAAACTACTTTCAGGACCTTCTGCGAGACAATATTTGAGAAAAAAATATTAATACATTGTCATAGAAACCAAAAACTCACTCCCCTAACTGACAAAAACAATGAGTGTGGGAGATTAACCTGTGAGTCTGGTTGAGAAATGCCAAAATCAGAAATATGCTGTGGCGAATATTACTCCCACTTAAGAGTTTCTTTTATTTCCCTGTACAGTACATTTTTAAACTTGTGCCTTAGACTTCCATCATCCTCAAGCCAGGATTTATTGCAGGACTATAGTTTTACATAGTTTTATTCTATTCCTTAGTTTTATATATAGCTATATTTCATATTATGTTTTAATAATTTTGAAACCAATTTTCTTTATTTCTTTATTTTAACATTTTAATTTAAGGAATTGAAAATAAGTGATACTGAGCGACATCGCCTATTTGAGGAGCTCACCAAATAAATAAAAAAATATATTTTCCTTGACTAAAAATTCAGTGAAAATGGAATTTATTTCATACTTCATGACTTCATTGATTCATAACTGTGCAGCATAAAAGTCAACCTCTGGACCGATATAGTAATGACAGGGCGGTTGAAGATCACTGGCCTGAGCAAGGCCATACTCGGGAGCTTGGATAATTCTTCAAGGATGTTTTCTTCAGTAATGGAACGCCGTTCTAACGGGTTTCCCAGTCACCCGACAGCCTTTCTTCACGGTTAGCTCGCAGATTGCTGGGATCTTTGGCACATTTTTGACAGATTGTAACTTCTTCACGTGCAAATTGCTATTATATTTATTTATGAGATGAATTAGAATTCCGCTGTTACTTTCCTTGGCGAGGTTCTTGGTGTTTCTCCCACTTTTAGGTTCAATCCTCTATTCTGAGAAACACCTCAGGGGTGATCTCAATTAATAATCATGACATATTATCAGTGCTCATGATAAAGTTTTTAGGATTGACAGTGAACAAACGCCTTGACTAGTCCAATCATATTGAAGTATTGAGTAAGAAGTTAAATTCGCTTTGCTTCTTATTAATATGTGTAATATCTTTCAATGAAAACGTTATTAATAATTTACTATGGACATTTCCATGGTCGGTTAACATATGGTGTTACGCATTGGGGCTACTCCAAAAACCATATTTCAATTTTTAAACTACAAAACAGAGCAATAAGGTTTGTATACAGCAGAAAGTTGAGAGACTCCTGTCGTCTACTTTTAGTAAAAAATAATGACTTTTCCTTCAACATATACATATGTAACAAACAATATTGTTTGTGAAACAAATCACAAGTACATGCTCCAAGCCCCCAACCACAGACATTAGTATTTCGAGAAAAGCGTATCTTTTTCAGGAGAAAACTCTTTAACGCTCTGCCCAAATCAATTAAAAAATGCCATTTGTTTAAAAATAAATTAAAGAACTTCATGTATGACGGATGTTTTTGTAGACAAGATGAACACTTTCAAAAATGTTCAATTATTAAATAAAACTACTAAACATTTGTCATAAATATCGGTCTAAAATAATTTGAAATCATGCACATTGTCTCTATAAGGTGGGACAAGTTTCTCATGAAAAACTATTCATCGTTTAATGAATTTCCATGTCAAAAAATAAAATGATGTATGTTAGCAGATTTTTAAGGGAAATCAGCTATTGAGGTTGTACTCATGACGGAATTTCCAAAATTTTTAGATTTAGATGACGAAAATGAAGTCCGTTCAAAACTGTATATATATATCTATATATATATATATATATATATATATATATATATATATATATATATATATATTGAGGATTATTGAAAAAACTGTACGTCGGATCGAAAACTTATACAGAATCAATCTTATTGCAAATTAAATTTACTATAAATATTGTTATATACATTTATTCTCTATCTTGAATATTAACCGAGATATTTGCATATTTCAGTTTTCACTAACGGGACCCGTTTGTTTACATTTCTAACCTAACGCTTCCTGTCGGCAGGCTATTGAAATTGGATGAAACATTTCTTATTTCCGTTTGTATTTATTCACGGTGTTGTGTTAGCAGTAGGTATATTTATCTATTACTAAACTTCACGAGGGAAATCTGCTTAGTTTACGCAGCCCCTGCGTGACGGACTTTTATTTTAGAGTTGTAAAAATAATTGTACGTATTTAGAGTTTCATTAAGATTTTTAATGAAACTAATTTGTTGTATATAATTATTTAAATTAATGAATTTTATACTGTGTATTCTTACAATTTGACCTATTTCTTTAAAAGAATTTATTAATGTTAATCAATCATTTGTAATAAATTTAAATGGCATAATATTAGAAAAAAATCGATTTGACTTATCCTATAATGTTATAATGACATTTAATGGAAATAAACACATTTCATTTCACCTTGAGAGGTCTCATTTGCTAGGCTGTTTAGTGAATCAATGACTGAGTATAATTCGTCGAATAAATATTTGTTATTAATAAACTAAAGCTAATTAATGTTGTCATACTACATGTTTTCAGGTCCAGTTGCTGACTTCTCATCTGAGGTAGAATGAAGATCCCCTGATCTACATGAACGAATCGTACCTGAAGTAGGGAGTGACTAAGTACTGTGTGACTTTGCTACGTCACATTTTAACTTTCAACTTTTCTATTTGTATCTCACAGCTTTCTTCTCGGCGCAGGTCTGTCTTCCTTGTCCCTTGGTTTTGGTGTCTGTCCCTGTAACGCAGCTTAACTGAACGTAACTCTGTAATGGAAGAGGAATTATGGGTAGATGAGTTGCGTTATTTAATATACCGGGCCGAATCGATTTAGAGCTGTTCATTGTTGCTTATTGTTGTTCATGGTTCAGGAATGCCGCAGTCAAACCTAGCTGCATTTACCTCCGCCAATTATTTCAACCAACTAGCCTTCTTTTTTCCCACAGTTTAATTTGTTATGTAATGAATTAGCGTTTTACATTTTGACTACGTCAGCTCTTTAAGGAAAATTTAATGAAATTATTAGAGTTACCAAGATTTGTATTAGGATGTTTTTCGATCAGAGATAATGTTGGGTATTTTATTTTTTTATGGGAACAATATGTCTAAACAAATTTGTGGTTGGTGAATAGTACAACATTAATAATAATTTCAGTTCGATTTTTATTTAAATTGATTTCTGTACTGCCCAAAACTGAACTTCTTCCAGTTTGCTGCAGAAATTTGTAAATTATAAATTGAATGTCAACGTAAATATTTACGATATCTAAATAACTATAATACGGAATAAATTATTGTTTCATTATTAGCAGTTATACTTAAATATTTTTAGAAATTAAAAGTGAGAGTTTGAGAAAGAGCAATCATTGATTTGTGAATGGAGTATGTTGTTTATAAAGTAAAATGGACCATATAAATAATAATTTAATCCTCATATATCCATATAAATATATATACGTCGCTGTATAGTTTGTGTTGAAGTGTAATGAACCATAAATTATATACTTAGCTTTTCCTGATACTTAAAGATAACTATTAATTTCGGTCAGTGGACTATTGGAAGGAATATTTCCTTTCAGCCAAGAAATAAGTCTTCTATATAGATTGTAATTATCTACTTGAATGTGTAGAATATTTCATTTCATTAGTCATTAGTTTTACATAAAACGTTTAAATATCGAGTTTGGTAATGATCAAATAAAAACTGCGACCACTAGAGCGTTAATAGACAAATATGTGTATAAACATTCAGTTTTGAACGGATCTCATTTTCGTCATCTCCTGGGTTGGATCGATGCGCATTTGAGGAAGTTTTTCAAAAATTGAGTCATGAGTACGTTCTCAATAGCTGAATTCCCTCAAGGGAAATCTGCTAAACCCACTTGTGTTAAATTGGATAGTATGAATTATAATTTATTCCCTCATATATATGCTTATAAGTACATATACATCGCTGTATAGTTTTTGTTGATGTGTAATGAACTGGTATTTAAAGATAAATATTAATTTCTGTAAGTGGAGTTATTATATTGAGGAATATTTTCTTTGAGTCAATGTAAAAAGTCTTAGATATAAATTGTAATATTTTACTTAACTTTGCAGAATATTGCATTCTATTTGGCCCAGTTCCATATATATTTTGATAATGTGCAATTGAAACATAGCAATCAGCGTGAATTCTCAAATAACAACAACCCTTCTATTGAGAGGAAGTGAGAGGCCTTTATTGTTGATAGCTTCATTAAATCATGTTATTTTGAAAATGGAACCTACTATTATTAAGTCACAAAGTCATCAATAATATTAAAACTAATACTTCATCCCTTACGTTCACCCTTAGCCTAGTGTTTCTTAAGCGAGATGTTGTCTCCAAGGTGTTTGTTCGGAGGGATTTGAACTAGTAACACATAAACTGCTTGCTGCGAGGTTTTCTTCGGTCCAATTCAGGTCAGTATTTCCACTGAAGGTAACTGTACCTCAAACAAGATGTTTAACCATTAGCTCTGCCTTTAAAAGGAAGCCCGTTCAGCGATGCTTTTATATACGGCTCACAAAATTCCATTTACAGTTCATAATTCAAATTGTTTTTTTAATTTGATTAGGGAAACTGGAAATAATTTTTAAAACAAAAATGTTTAAAAAACATAGCCAACAAAAATAAAATGGTTGAGAGTTAAATTGGGTACTTGGGAACTACACACTCAATCGTCTTCAGTCATAGAGAGTAACAAATTCTTCTCTATTTGAGGAATAAAAAACTGTCAGACTGCATACTTACATAAACCGCATATTATGACACTATTCCGAGAAAACCTAATCTGTGTTCTCTATTTATTTATTTATTACAATATAACGCATCTACTATTGTCATAAGCTGTAGATGGGTCTATATTTTTTGGAACAGACAACTTTCAGTTAAAAATGCAAAAAGCCTTTTTAGGTCTTCTTCATCGTCTCCATGGAGTTCTCTTAAGTTCGGTTTAAAGCTCTTCATGGAAGATCGTATTTTTTATAATTAAGGAGAAGATGTGAGACAGTAAGCTGGACATTGCAACAATCACAGGTTGGTGGGAATAAGCATTTCAATAAATAACTATGTGTTAATTTCGTGTGTCAAATTCTGATACGGGCAAGAACAACCTCCTCTTTTCGGATTTTTCTACTTGCGGTATTCCAACTCTCAGTAATTTCTTTGGTTTGTCGCAGTCTGTGAATCTCCTACAGTAATTTTCTCCATCAGTATTCAAGAAAAGTCGCCTACGGAAAAGCAAGAATTTCAGATTTATATGAATCAATTAATTTGTTGTTAAAGGGGGGCACTATTATACTACCTGTCTTAAGGGACGAGAGAGAGGGGGGTAATTATAAATATATATGTATATATATATATATATATATATATATATATATAAAATATTACGCTTTTTTACTAGCCCTGGTAAAAAAAAAAATTACAGTACTGAGCAGAGGCATTTCGTACATCTTCTTCTTACCGATTCCTTAGTCAAAGGTTTCAATTGCCATTTTTGATGTTAATGTCTATAAATGTTAGGGGAAAGGAAAAAGAAAAAGGTTAAATTAAAACGAATATTTCTAAAAATATAAGAAAGCAAAAAGAACACAAAAAACAAACTGTAAATTCCATAAAAACTGTTTTAAACTAGAAATCAAAATTTATACCACAAATTAAAATGAAATGTACATTTAGTGGCAGGAATTATAAGTTATTTTAGTAAAGAAAATTTTTAAATAATCATTAATAAAACTAATCTAACTCCACCTTTTATTAAAGAATTTCTTTATATCTCAGTGTCTGCATACTAATGATGACATATGGGGGTCTCTGTAACCCCTCGGTTTAGAAATTAATTCAACTCATATGAACCAGAATTGAAAGGTGGGGTGAAGTTGAGATCGCAACGATCGATATGAAGTACAATTGAAGAAGTCCGTCACGCAGGGGCTGCATATTTCCCGCGTGAAGTTTAACAATAGAGAAATCTGCATACCCATAAAACAACACATCAATGAATATTAAGTGAAAAAATACAAACGAAACCTTCCGACGTCAAGCATCTGAAATCTAAACAAACAGTTCTGCCAACTTCTTACCGGAAAGAAAAACAATTATTGTAATACATCTGTATAACGCATAACGTATTAATTTGATTGAAAACTATTCCCTATACCTAGTACTGTAATGTATAATGAATCAGAATAATTTTTATCTGAATTAATCAAATTTAAGTGTCTCTTGAAAACAATATTTGGTATTTAAGCTTTGAATGATGTGGTTTATTACATAACCGAGTATTGTTTATGTAACATGAGTAGAAGTGGGCGTTTACTGAAAGCGTAAAACTATAATATCCAAATATCTCGGTTAATACATATTATTCGGAAAATATGTATACAATAATATTTATAGTAAATTGAATTTGCAATAAGATTGTGTCTATACAATTTTTCGATCCGATCTATAGTAACGGAAATATTTTGAATTTCCGAAAATATAATATATAGATATATCTATCTATCTAGAACGGACCTCATTTTCGTCATCTCCTAGGTAGGATCGATGGACATTTGAAGAAAAATTTCGAAAATCGCGTCATGAGTACGACCTCAATAGCTGATATCCTGCAAAAAGGATGAGAAGAGATGACTCCAGCTGGTTCTTCAAGTTTTGATAAGCCAGAGCACAAAGACTTATGCAAAGAAGAAACAGGAGATACTGCAATCAACAATGGAAAAGCCAACTTTTGTTTTGAAGTTTTCTTAGAGGGCATTGTCGTGAAGCTGTATAGAAAGACAGCTTTCATGCTTCAAAAGGAAGCTTCGAGATTCCCAAATTCCAATATCAGGAGATATCAGGAGCCTTTTTTCACTGATAATTTGATAAATACTTTCATAGTTGGATTAATTAGAGACAAGTGTAAATTATTAGTTTATTATGCAAACCCTATGAATTTTGTGTGTAATTTATTTAATTATTATTTATTCCAGTTCATTGAAGTTCCTTTTTCATGTGTAATATTTCTCTTTTTATTTCAATGTTTTTTATTCCTTTTTTTTTGTTCATTCAATTTGTATAATTACGTGCATGTGGAGAAGATTTAAACATTTATAGTTTACAAAGCTATTAATATGTATTTAGTGCATATTCTTTCAAAAGATTTTATTTTTTACATTACCTAAGCATTCAAATGTTTGTCTATTTGAAGCTTCTTCTTTTTTAATGTAATGAAAAGAAAGTTAAAAAATCTTTATCATTTAGAAACTGAGATTTTAGTGTGAGTGACGTCAGAAGGATTGATACATCCCTGTATCATATGTGCTGTAGACATACTATCCTCAGGGTACCGACCTCAAAGAAGTTTTTTTTTCTGATTTAGCAAAATTTTAAAGAAATAATTAAAAATCAAAATCGTCTGGTGTGTAAAATCACGCGGATATTCTGTAAATTCCATTGTATCACACTAGCAATATAATTATAATAGGCAAAATACGACAATTGACGAAATTGTCTAGGATATCTAATATAACTCCTGTATTAATGATAAGAGAAAGAAGTAATAAGAAAAAATAAAAGATGTTAGGCCAAGCATTGAAAAATGCTTTGTGAGCAGGCATTGATAAGTGAGTAGGCATGAAGTTAAAATTTATGGTTTGATAACTAAAAGAGTGGGGAATTAAAGTAAAGATGTGACGTCCACTTGGGAAATAACTCGGCCACGAGTGATATCCTTGCGGTATTTCAGAGAAAAGGAAGAGAGAGTGATGGAGTGAGAGAGAGGGAGAGAGAGAGAGAGAGAGAGAGAGAGAGAGAGAGAGAGAGAGAGAGAGAGAGAGAGAGAGAGAGAGAGAGAGAGGAGGAGAGGGAGAGAGAGAGAGAGATAGAGAGAGAGAGGAGAGAGAGAGAGAGAGAGGGAGGAGAGAGAGAGAGAGAGGAGAGAGAGAGAGAGAGAGGAGAGAGAGGAGAGAGAGAGTGAGAGAGAGGAGAGAGAGGGAGAGAGAGAGAGAGAGAGAGAGAGAGAGAGAGAGAGAGGAGAGAGAGAGAGAGTGAGAGAGAGAGAGAGAGAGAGAGAGAGAGAGAGAGAGAGAGAGAGAGGAGGAGGAGAGAGAAGAGAGAGGAGAGAGAGAGAGAGAGAGAGAGAGAGAGAGAGAGAGAGAGAGAGAGAGAGAGAGAGAGCGATGAAGCAAGATATACAAATCGTGGGAGTGGCGAGATGTGTAAACGAAGGAGATAGAAGAGAGATGGAGGTAGGAAAGAGAGATAAAGAGAGAGAGAGAAAGAGAGAGAGAGAGAGAGGGTGGAGTTGGCGCAACAGGTGTGAGATCGATGAAGCGGAGGCAGACAGCGGCGAGACGGAGGCGGTAGCCGGGGTATCGAGCGGCCCCCAGCGGGCCAATGAGAAGCCAGGACGGCGGGTGGCCTGACTCACTCCCATTGGCTGACAGCGATCATACGATCCACCGCCAACGGCATCTAGGCCGGGGCCTTTCTCCCCGATGGGGTTTCACCCTGTAACGGATCATTGCCCATGACTGGGATTGCAGCGGAAGAAAAGTCTATCCTAAGTCTCCAGCATCCAAGTTTCTAATCGGAGCATTGCGAAGGAAAGTCTGCAGGAAATAGTGTTGTGATTCTCCACAGAAGTCTAAACTACTCATCATTGAAATTCATCAGTTTCGTTACATCAGCATAATTTGTGATCAAATGGTCTATAATATTTAATAATTTATATTGCAGATCTTTATTTTAAATTAATTCATTTGAAAATTAACTTCGAAGGATTTTGTATATTCTCGAACTTGTGGAGATTTTTTTTTCAGGTTAGTTGAAAGGTGGAACGATAAGGAATGCGCAATGGGCTTTCTTTATCTTCAGCATGAGACTAAACAGCAACAACGTCGACAAGAGGGCTTTAACATTCTCTCAAAGTAAAACTTGTGTTTGAGAGCAGTTCATTTATTAGTTTAAACACTGTCAAATGATACGCTGCCATTCAGTTATAGTTTATTGCTGTCTTGGCTGATAACTTGCGCAACATGAAATATTTAAAGGAGAAACAAAGTTATTAAAACAACAATTAGAGTTAGTAGTCAAGATAGTACAGTCTGCCAGACAAAAACTGGAATGACTTAATTATTTGCTGCACAGATGACGATAGAGCGCGTTGACGGTTCTATTCTCAATTATTAAAATTATACAATAATGATATATTTAAGGACGGAAAAATAAGAGTTTCCTGAAGGGTAAAAACGAAAAGTCACACCTATTTTTGCGGAATCCATACAACTACAATTGCAAGGAATAAATTGATTAAAAAAATATATAGAATACCATTTTTGTATCCAATGTCTCATTTCCCTTTCTTCACCTGAACTATTCCTATTCCTCCTAATTTGAACACATCATTTACGAACGTGGCCCTTATTTTTACAAGAAATGGATTAAAATTTTATAAAGTTGGGCTACAGCCCGGTAAGTAAACAGGTTTTGAGAAATCCCTTCATGAGTAGAACTACTATATTATTTGACCTTAAAGGAAATCTGCTGAAAACATGAAAAGGTGGACATTCCTGTAAAGAGCTACCCAGCTTTTTGTAGGTATGTAAAATGGGCTATTGAGGTATCATATATTGAACCTTGATTGACATTTTTACACCAAAGTTAGACTTAGTATTTAAGTATGTCATTGAGTTATTAATTAAAAAAACAAAAATCTTAGCTTGACTATAAGTTACAGACTGAGGTTTTCTACATATAGAAAGTCAACTGCAGGTAACACTGCAAATGCGTTAACCTCTTCTTCAGTTGAAATTAATAATTTAGAAACAGCATTATTTACAAGAGAAAAATAAAAATTTTTGATCCAACCTTCGTTCATGATAAAATTATGATCCACAAGATTATCAAAATCTTATAGTAATAAAAGGCTTTAGAACACTGGTCATCTTTTTGTTTACCTTCCTCTTATGCTAGCCGTCGAATCAGTCTTTTGAGAGCTCTCAGCTACTCCCCTAAGTCTGTCCCCTAGAGACGTGGTTTTTCTATATTGGCTTAGAGCATCATTGGCGACCCTGTTACAAAAGGTCGATCATGAGATAAATGCTGAACTAGGGAAGGTTTTTTTTTTCTTTCTTTTACTGAGAAACAGCTTTCGAGATAATAATGAAGAATTAAAATAGAACCAGCTAATGAACGTAAGCTCCGCACTACACTCAATTCATCTTTGTAAACATATCAGGAATGTATGAGGAGGTCTCCGGATAGAAGAACTCTATTCTTTGTTAGAGAGGTGAGCCGTACAGCCTTCCGGAATACACCGGAAGGATTACTGGGAACGAAGAAATGTATTGGTGATCAATTTCATGATTTGAGAACACATAGCGAGGATATCTTGTTGTGGAATCTGATGAAGGGGGGGGGTTCAAAGAAAGGGATGCATTGCTGTAGAATTTGATGAAGATAGCACCTTAGTGGAGGGATCCTTTGCCACAGAATTTGATGAAGAGAGAACCATAGAAGAGAGATGCCAAGGTATGGAATCTGGTAAAGTGAGAACCATAGAAGAGAGATTCTTTGCCATGGAATCTTATGAAGAGAGAACCATAGAGGAGGATGCCCAGGTCCATACCCTGGCATCACAGATTCCAGAGTCTGGTGAAGTGAGTACATTAGCTGTGGTTGAGACTAGATGAGAATACGTTTGAGGCAAGCACGATAGAGGAGGGATGCACGGGTATGGAATCTGATGAAGTGAGCACCATAGAGGAGGGCGGAGACTAGGCATGGATACGTGTGAGGCGAGCACCATAGAGGGCGGGTATACCTTTTTATGGAATGGGACGAGGAAGACACCATAGAGGATGGATGCAATTCTGTGGAATCAGATGAGGTGAGCTCCATACAGGAGGGATGCCTTGCTATGGAATCGGATGAGGTGAACTCCATAGAGGTGGGATGCCGTCCTGTGGAATCGGATGAAGAGGGCTCCGCAGGGCAGGTTTACCTTTTTATGGAATGGGATGAGGAAGACACCATAAAGGATGAATGCATTGCTGTGGTATTGGCTGAGGTGAGCTCCATAGAGGAGGGGTGCCTTGGTATGAAATATGATATAGACAGCACCATAGAGTAGGGATGCCTTGCTATAGAATCTGATGAAGAGAAAACCACACAGGAGGGTTGCCTTCCAGAGGAATCGGGTGACGTAGGCACCGCAGAGTAGGCATGCCGTGGGTTCATCATGAAAACTAATGAAAGCATGAAAGGAGGAAAAGTAGTGTGGGAAAACATTGAATGAACTGGAGGCAAAAACAGATTGCACAGAAGGCAACAGATTAAGCAACCTCCTGCCTATACTTCACTATAATATTAATGTTAAACTCCAAGGAAAGCTAAAATAATTAAGAAAACGCTAGAAAGAAGTAAATCTTGAAATTACTTTGAATTGGCCATATGTGGAGGAACTTAAAAAAAAAGTCCTCGCACGAGACAAAAGACCATTGTCCTCTATGAATCAGCTGTTCTACCACTCAGACTATAATGGAAATGTTAAGGGGTGGTGTGAACTGCTCTAAGGGTGGGTGGAGGGGTGGCGGGGTCACACAAAAAATCCATAGAAAGGATATCAGGAGTCCATAATGCTCGTAGAGCTTAGAGAATCTCAATGCACATGCAAATTTCAAACCCAGCAGATTTCTCATGTGATGGAATGCAGCCTGATGACGTCATCTAATATTACATTATTTTTTATTTCTACACTAATAAGAGGTTTTTGTAATGACAACTTCAAATATAAGTTGGACATTGAATGATTAGTGATACAATTGTCGAAAAGTGAAAATGCAAAGAGTACTACAGGGAGAAGTGACAGAAAATGAAAAATATACGAATAATCCACTTAATATTCAAAATAGAGAAACGGTATATAGAACAACAGTAGTAGTTCATTAAATGATGAAGAAGATTTAGCATATGACATTTTTTTGATTCGGAAATATTGCAATTTTTGTTATTTTAATCTTCTCTAAACCCCATAACCGCTCCTCTGATCTGATTACGCCTATTTGTCTCTTATCAACATCAATATATATTAACACACCGCAATAAATACTTCATCATATTTCACGTGGCTGGATTTGGTCATTTAAAAAAAAAGTATAAATGTCTTTTTCTGTTGTTACATATTATAAAATTCTGACACGTGGTCCAATTTAATTAATTTAATTTATAGTTTGGAGCCTCATTTTCTATTGTTAGATATTCACATGATATTTCTGATGTCATATTGTTGGCATTTCCTTATAGTAATTTTATTTCTTTTTGAAATGATAATTATTGTTAAAAAAGGAAGGAGACTACAAAACAAAAATAATATACATTTTTCAGAACATTACTATGTGACATTCATTAAATTGCCTGTGTTATTTTTTTCATAACCCGGAAAGTCTCTGGTAAATATTGTTTTCATTGAGGCAAATATATATGGCGACTAGTGATAAATTGTAGGATTTCCAGAATAAAAGAAGATTATGAAGGGGAAAAGGGGAGGAAATGACGTCTGAAATTCCAATAAGACGAACTTTTAATCTTTAAATTAACGTTCATTTTATACTTCTATGGTTAATCAGAAAAATATTTTAATCTTGAGTCCATGTATTTATGTGATCGTATCAGTACAGCCATTACTTAGTGCAAGATAATAAATGGCAATGTTTGTGAGCAAAGAATTTCTTTCCTTGTAATGGATTTACAATGTTCATTTAAAAGAGTTAACAATGTTATTTGAAAACTCAAATTAATTTAATATAAACGTTTTAGTAGAAGTACTGTTCTAACATTATTGCTTAATGATTTCAATTTTGATTAACTTAATGAATTGTCAGACGAATTGCATTCAAAAGGAGCGTGAATCTTGACATTTTTTGTCAGAATTATTTTTGGATTGATGCTTCTAAAATATTCACAATTATGGTTTACAATAAAGTGACAAATAAGAAATAAAAAAAACCTTTGCCTACAAATTACAGTTGTTAACCCCCTGCCTTTAAATAGACCATAAATGACGATATAAAACAGTTTTTATTTATTTTTTTAAACATAAACATTTTTCAAATTTACTACTAAATATGGACATTGTAGCTATTTTAAACCAGGCATGTCAAAACAATCTGTCCAAAAAAAAACAGAAATATTCTGTTAATATTTCTTATATAAAAGTGTGATCCTTCATTTATCTTCCATTATAATACGAATTTCAATAAATACTTAGTGTTTATTTTTAAACGGGCAGAGGAATTATATATATATATATACATACTTACATTTTAAATAAACCATACATAAACCAGTGTGTTTACTGAATGTTTTTGATGTAAATTGTTGTTCCCTGAAACTATCAACAGGAAAATGCATGCTTCAAGTATTAGAAGGGCATGAAATAGAAACATTTTGAACTAACGTTTCTCAATGGATTATATTCTCAGTTCTTATGATATTTTTCCAAAAGGGTGTTTTGCGCCATAACCTATGTTTCCATATTTTTTGTTATTTAGTTACGTCCTCTTTACGCAACTACGGCTATTCGGGACGGGCTTCTACACGTTACCACCCTTTTCTAGCCATGTTCGGGATAAGGGTATTATTTTATGAGTTCATCAATAGTTTATTAAGACCAGCGTCTTAACTCACATGGCCAACCTGAGCCACATTATCTTTTCATTTGAATAGTCTTTTAAATAAATAATATCATATAATTCAAGTATAATAAATACATTATTAATATTCAATTAATAACGGAAAAAAACATGAGCTCACCAATCATTTTATAAAATTCATAATTCTTATCTGCCAATATTTGTTCTTGAGAAGGGGAAACCCCATGTCCATGAAAACACTTGCTTCCATATTTTTCTATGGAGTATTTTCCTCTAATGCATTTCTATAAGGCTATTAATTTATCAAATACGTCTTCAGATTGAGCTCTCTGTACTGTCACTACTGGTTGACATTTTCAATTGGGATGTTTACAATTTCCTTAATAATTTTATAATAAGCTTTGGCTTATTATTATTAACTACTCAAATATCAGCTTAAGCTTCACTCATGATACATTTTAGCAGATTTGCCTTAAGGGAAATCAGCAATTGAGATCGTACTCACGACACGATTTTCGAAAAATTTCTTCGAATGTCTATCGGTCCTACCCATGTGATAACATAAACATTTTATGTAAAAAGACAGATCAAGTTCGTTAACGGCTGAAATCGGACCAGGAGGGGGGATAAGGGGGATTTTCAAAATATCTCCGTTACTATCAGTCGGATCGAAAAGATGTATATAATCAATCATGTAGTAAATTAAATGTACTATAAATATTGTTATATACATTTATTCCATATCTTGAATATTAACCAAGATATTTGCATTTTTCAGTTTTCAGCCGTCAGCAAACCCCCACTTCTACCCATGTTACTACATAAACAATACTGTTGCCCTCCCTCCTTCTTTTGTTCTTGGATTACTAAAATTTGAGTGATTGCGATAAATCTGATTCTGATTCATTACAAATTACAGTACTAGCTTTAATAAATTGTTTTCAATAAAATTAATGTGTTATATTCAGATATATTTCATTAATTGTTTGTCTTTCCGGTCTAGAATTAAGGTTGGATGGCCTGTTTTTAACTTTTAACTGAAAGATTCTCATTACTGTTTGTATCTACTGACTTAATATTCGCGGTGTTGTTACCAATATGTATAATTATCTATTGTAAACTTTCGCGTGGGAAATCTGCTTAGTTTACGTTTCCCCTGCGTGATGGACTTATTTTTGGACTTTCAACATAATTTAGAGCATTTTCAACATAATTTTGCTGCAGGAGTAAAACCATCTAAAAATATGATACACTATAGTGATGATTGTCAATAAATGAATCGGTCACATTTTAAACCTTTTACAGAATGAATGTTTGACCATCCTACCTAATACAAAATCAATGTTTTGACCCGTCCTTCGTTCGATACCGAAATATTCCGCATAGAAAATGATATTCAACCGACGAAAACTAGGAAAATGAAAAACACATTTCTACCTCTATCGAATGAGCCGTTACTAACGAGTTATTTTTGACTGCGGCCAAATTGCTTGAGCTTCTTTTGACTCGGGCCAATTTCGACCGAGGCCAATCTAGCGGTTTACTCGTTGAAGAAAATATAGACAATGAGTTCTAGTCAAGGGCATTGGCGAAAGTAGTAGCAAGGTCGCACGCCAATCTCAGACCACGGTATGTAGTCACAATACCCATTTGCGTGACTACAATCTAAACAATAAACGTCAAATTATATAGGAATTCGTTACGCCAAACTTGTGCCTTATACAAAAATTTGATTGGCGACGAAAAATAAGTGAGCTAAATAATTGAAAACTATCAAGAAATTATTTATAGAAGCCATGATTATTGTTTGTTTAAAAAAAAATAAAAGTCCAAAACGGTTTTGGATATTTGAAAATTATGATCTTCACAACACTATTCATTCTTTGATTTCAAATAACTTACAAGATCCAAATTATTCACTTCAACAATTCATTTTTAAACACAAATATTAAAAATTATTTATTAACGTTCACAATTTGCAACGAAGGCTAATTGGGACGGGCTATCTACACGTCACTACCCTTTTCTAGCCAGGGTGGGTCAAAGGATTTTATTCAATGAGTTTCGTCACTAAATAAATTCCTATTTCCCAGGCGAGAATTGATCTCGCAACTCTAGGTTAACCATGGAAGATTAAAGTCTACGCTTTAAACACAAATATTCACTTCCTCAAATAATCTGTTACTCATTAGTCGAATTCCAAACTGCTAATGCACTACTCAGAGGATGGGAGATGCCATTTGTACGTAGGAATCCACGCATATTTAGAAAATAGCATATATGTATTTCTATTTATAAAATTTTTTGAAAATATCTAATCTTTCAGTCCATATATAGTGTCTTTTTTTCTTTTTTTTGATAGATAAATATTCTATTTGTTTATGTTTACAAACGTGTTACCAGGAGTCCGACCAATTACTGTTAATAAGGTTCGTTAATATAATATAGCGTATTAAAAATGTGTAAATTAAAAAAAAATATTCTGTACAAATTAACAGCATATACATTGGTATGTACAATATTACAAAAAATTAATCTAAATAATTATAATATTTAATTGAACAAATCATAGTGTGTGTATGTCACTGAACCCCTCATATACGGCTGGACCGATTTGAATGAATTTTTTTGTATGCGTTTGGGTGACGCCCTGGATGGTTTAGATTCACAAATCAGCCCAGCAGATGGGGCAGGAGTGGGGGTTGTAAGGGAGGCCTAAAATTGAAAATAGCGATATTTCGTTTCCTAATGGTTTTTCGGCAAATATGCACAAGATAAAAGTTGTTTATTTTGTAATTTAGAGTAACTTTTGTTATATTTACTTTTGTGGTATAGCAAAGTATAAACGAGATATACACTAAAAAATTAAAGTGGGAGCCAACAATTTTATTGGGCACTAACAATTGAACCGAACTTAACTAAACTCTATATGTAAATTAGCATTATTTCTTCCATGATTATAAGCGATATGCGAATGGGAGTGGGGGTTATAAAAGAGGACTGAATAAAAAATTCGCGATATTTCTATTTGTTTTTAGACAAACGTGCACATAACAAAAGTTGTGTTTTGTGTTATTAAAAGTAGCTTTAATGTTAAACATAATATTATTAAATTTAATATCCTAATCGCTTAAAATATCTTGCAGGACAAAGTCTGTCAGGTCCGCTAGTTTAATATAAATGTAGATTAAATATATATATATATATATATATATATATATATATATATATATATATATATTAATGTCTAAATAAAGATCAGTATTCTGATATATCAAATTAACATAAATCATCTCTAAGATTTTTATCAACAGAATAATAATAATAATAATATTATATGTAATAGATAGTGTGCCGATTATTGTTGATTAAGCAGCCCCATAAAAATAATAAAATTATTTCTTTAATACTGTTAACTTTCGCAAACTTTTGATAAGAAACAGAAAACATTATTAACTATATATTCACTGTTGTAATCCAAAATGTATACCAATGATAGATATTCTCTTTGAGGCACTACACATATATTAGACAAGGAATTTTACCCTGTGTGATGTAAGGCGGGGCAATATAATAGTAAATGATTCAAATTTGTTTTTACATATATTTCTGACACCATTTACATGCCTCTCCAGTGTTTATAATGTGAGTTATATACAGAGAAGATATATAGTGTCCCTATTGAAACATAACACATAACATTTGGTGGAAGCCTCCGTAAATAAAATCGATGCACAATAGCATCAAATTATTGGAGTAATACAAAAGCCCTGTAGTTGTAAATCTTTTTCTTCGCTACTTAGTAATAATATTTGCCACTGAAAGATTTTTCCCTCACTTAAAAGAGATTTAAAATAAATTGCATACTTCATGATTTAAACATCTAAATTATTGGTTTAAACCGAAATCCCCAAGGAATTATTAAGCCATGTTTATTAATATATGTATATCTATTCCACCACTGTAATGGTTAACATAACTATGCCATCCACTAGCCAGCTGGTGCCGGGGGAGGGGGTGGGGTACTACCACACAACAATTCAATAAATTTCATGACTAATATTAAAGATAGTGTAAAAAAAGCTAAATAGTCTTACAGGAGTTGTAAGACAAAACCTGAACATAATTTTGACTAATCATTCGAAAAACATTAATTGAAGCAGGTATATATATATAGCAGGATATATTACATATTATATAACATTATGTAACATTTTTTTCACTTAATTAGAAACGCTATACTGCGCTATAGAGTGGACGTTTTGCCAGCAGTCAGAACATCAGAAATAAAGAGGAACTGTAATGAATCAAGAATATCTTGTTTTATTTGTTTTGTTTTTTTAATTTCCTTATCTGAGTTATTCAAGATTTGAAGTGAGTCACGGTTTTAAAATATAGTCGAGCAACACTAGAGTGCACAATATTCTAAGTGATTTCCATTATGCCATCACGTGATGGAAAACTGTCATATGCTAATATTAAAAAACAATCCCAGTATTTTATTCCCCTGAATAGACATTATGTCATATGCAAAACAAAATCAAACATTGACCATAATTAGCTCTCACTCTCTCTCTCTCTCTCTCTCTCTCTCTCTCTCTCTCTATATATATATATATATATATATATATATATATATATATATATATAGAGAGAGAGAGAGAGAGAGAGAGAGAGAGAATTGTAACCTCTGTCTGTACATAGATTTTTTTTCACTATACTTTTTCGTTTCACATGTCATAGGCACCATAACTGCATTTTGTTTCTTTTGTGTAGCGATATTTCGTTTCCTATTGGTTTTTCGGCAAATATGAACACAACAAAAGTTGTTTATTTTGTTATTTAGAATAACTTTTGTTATATACACTTTTTTCGTATACCGAATTATAAACACGATGTATGCTAAAACCTATAGCGGAAGTGAATTATTTTATTTGGAACAAAAGACTCAACCGAACTAAATAAAACTCGGTATATGCATTAGCACTAATGCCTTCATTATAATAAGCCATGCCAAAGTATCTAGAGACGGGCAGGAGGGGGGGGGGGTTGTAAGGTAGGTATTTCGTTTTCTATTGGTTTTGCTGCAAATATGCACATGACAAAAGTAGTTTATTTTCTTATTTGAAGTAACTTTTGTTATATTCAACCGAACTTAACAATGTGAATTAGCATTAATTCTTCCATGATTATAAGCTATATTAAAATTTTTAGGTCCAAATGGGAGTAGGGGTTATGAGAGGGGCCTGAAATGAAAAATTGTGATATTCCGTTACCCATTGGTTTTTCAACAGATGCAAGTAACAAAAGATGTTCATTGTGTGGTTCATATATATATATCTATATATATATATATATATATATATATATATATATATATATATATATATATATATAAAATTGTAACCTATGTCTGTACATTGATTTTTTTCGCGAAATTTCACGATAACTTTTCGTTTCACATGTCATAGACACCATATCTGCATTTTGTTTCTTTCGTGTATGTTTGTTTGTTTGTTTGTTTCTTACCTTTTCACGCATAAACGGCTGAACCGAATTGTATGAAACTTGGTATGTGTATTACTACTAACCCAACTTAGACTTTAGGCTATATTAATTTTCTCTGAGACGAACAGGAGTGGGGGTTATAAGGAAAGCCTGAAATTAAAAATAGCGATATTTCGTTTTCTATTGGTTTTTCAGTAAATATGCACATAACAAAATTGTTTATTTTGTTATTTAGAGTAACATTTGTTATATACACTTTTGTCGTATATCGAAGTTTAAATGCGTTATACGCTAAAAATTATAGCGGGAGTCAACAATATTATTTGCCAAAAAAGACTCAACCGAACTAAATAAAACCCGGTATGTGTATTAGCAGTGAGGCCTTCATTATAAAAAGCCACACCAACATTTCTATGGACGGGCAGGAGTGGGGGTTATAAGATAGGCCTGAAATTAAAAATAGCGATATTTCGATTCCTATTGGTTTTTCCGCAAATATAAACATAACAAAAGTTGTTTATTTTGTTATTTGGAGTAACTTTTCTTATATAGACTTTTGTCGTATACCTAAGTATAAATGAGTTATACGTTAAAACTTTAGCGGGCACTAACGGCTGAACCGAACTTAACAAAACTCGGTATTAAAAGTTTTAGGTTCCAACGGGAGGAGGGTTAAAAGGAAGGCCTGAAATAAAAATTCACCATATTTACATGTATAAGAGACGGGAATTATAAAAATAGCGAAGACAGTGAAGCCTTATCGAACAAATAATTCTATTATTAGCAAATCCACGGCAAAGATGGGTATCAATCCTAAACACTGGGACGGGTAAATGTCAAAATATTGTGCAATGTAAAGCCTGCTAAAAAAATACCATCACCATTCAGCCTCAAATGAATTTCCGGGCGAAGCCGAGTATCTGAGCTAGTGTATATATATATATATATATATATATATATATATATATATATATATATATAGATAGATAGATAGATAGCTGTTGCTGAGTGGTTATGGTGTAGGACTGTAAAGTCAAAGGTTGTGAGTTCGAATACTGGCCCCTACTTCCCAGTAATGGATGTTAGAGGGATAGGGAGGGCGGGCCCTCCCCCCCCCCCCCTACATAGTTGTATTAAAGGGCTTTTATTAAAAAAATAACGTATTTAAGTGAAGTAAGTTAAATTTATGAATAATAAAAATTACGAAGTAAATATTGAAGTTATTCAGATCAAGATAGTTCATTGATAAACTGTTTTGCTGCGATTTGCTCACAATTGAAAGATTCTTAGAAGAGTAAATAAATGGCTTTGTTAAGATAACTAGTATTCCACATTGCAATGAATTGAGAATTTTTTTTCTTTTTAGCAGATTGCCCTTAAGAGAAATCAGCTATTGAGGTCGTATTCATGACGCGATTTTCGAAAAATTACATCACATGCCCAACGATCCTACGACGAAAATAAGGTCCGTTCAAAATTATATATATATATATATATATATATATATATATTGTCATACGTCTCGTTGGAGACCGTCGTCACTGGCTGATGGTTGAGTACCGCTAGCAAGCGCTTTCGATGCGATGGCATCATCTTCAAGCCTGTTAATAGATGTACTGAGTTGGTTGTCCGTCAGTCAGTGGGTTTTATGCTCTGTCCACCGTATTAGTTGTTTACGTTTAGTCCAGATCTGTTTACTTACCACTAAGATCCGTTAAACGAGGGGTGTTGATGTTCAGGTAAATTGTTTTCGTGTGGTAGGTTGTTTACGTTATAAATCGAGATCTGTTTACTTACCACTCAGATATGTCAACGGGTTGTGTTAGTGGTTCAGGTAAATTGTTATGTGTGGTGGGGTTTTTTATATATATATATATATATATATATATATATATATATATATATATATATATATATATATATATGTCTGTTAACGCTCTAGAGGTTGCAATTTTTGTTTGATCGTTACCAAACTCGATATTTAAACGTTTTATGAAAAAAGACAGATCAAGTTCATTAATGGGTGAAATCGGACTAGTGGGAGGGGGGGAGGTTTAGAGGGGGAATTTTAAAAATTCGAAATATCTCCATTACTATACGTCTGATCGAAACTTTGTATAGCACCAATCATATTCCAAATTAAATTAAATTAAATCCAAACTGTAAATATTGTTCAATACATTTATTCTCTATCTTGAATATTAACCGAGATATTTGCATTTTTATTAATTGTAATGGATGAAATGAGATCGGCCAACTTCGGTTCGGGTCTAGTCGTGAGTTTCCTCAAAAGGCCGTTTCAGTTACTGTTCGACTCCCGTGGAATTTCTCTATTGTAAAACTCCACGTGGGATATCTGCTTAGTTTACACAGCCCCTGCGTGACGGACCTTTTAATTTCTAGCTGACGTAGTATTGATACATTGTTTCTGAAATTTTCCAGAAACGTTTTATTCCGTTAATTTTATTTTGGCATCACAGAGTACTTAAAATAATACGCTCCAGACAAGACATTGTACATCCTTGTACATTTCGAGGCAATGAATTACCGAGAAATAATTCTACAATTAACACTGATCAAATTTTGTAACTCCTTGTGAAGGGTGTTTAAAATCTAAATAATTAAACGTTTGAAACTGCAAACAGTATATGCATGTGTGGGTGCTTATCTCGGGGCCGTGACAGTACTGATAAAATAGATAAGGGTCCTTGCCTCAATTGAGTTTGGACGATATGAGATCCTTGTCTTGAACAAGGAACACTAAAGATGGCGGGCTCGCGGCGGAATTTGATAGTTGCATCCCCAACTTATCTAATTCTAGTTCCGCAGCTAGTTCCTTGAAGCAGGGCTTCCTGCACCTTCTAACCACACATTAGCCTCCGCCACCTTGCCTCTTTATGAAGGCCTTCCCCAGTTCTGCATCGCATATCACTAATCACTCCACCACACACACTCATAATTATCAATCATCATCACTTTAACTACTTCATCATCCCTCCATCCTCACTAACAATACCTGTGCTACCTGGATATCTGCAAACCAAGAATTCCCTATGAATCAATCTCAAACTAATGCATTTTCATAGGAATAGCAATCAACAAGATATATTAAGTAAAATTCCGAGACAATTCTATTTCTTTTTAGTTTTCACAGGATCCTGTAATTTGTATTTGTTAACGTCTTTTTGCTTCTATCTCTAAATGGGATAGGTTGTCTACAAGGTACCAGTCTTTTCTTGCCAGGGTAGGCCATGATTGTTTTTTATTTATTTTGGTTTTACGTCTCTAAATAAATTCCTATTCCCCCGCTGAAATCAAACCCTCGACCGAAGAATTACGAACTCCTTTATGCAGATAAGGTGCTTCCTAACACCTTAACTCCCACGGCTAAGATGATCCCTTATCACGTTAATAATTCATACAAAGGAATACAATTCTAATCTTGATGAACAGAACTGAAAACCATTTGAAATAGGGTTATAGATAGTTTGAGCAATACGGCACAATTACGTTCATAAAAAAAAAAAAATGGGTTCAGAGTGCCTCAGTGTCATGAAATTTAACCCTTAACTGGCCAAGGTGTCTTTAAAGACACCGTTCATATTTAACACTCCCAGAGAGCAACTGCTTCTATTCTTACCCCTTTTGGGCCACAGTCCACACCCCTGTAACTTCCCAAGCATGGACATATGCGACAAAAGTCCATTTATTGTTATTGGAGCTAATTACTAGCAATATACTGAAGAAAATCATCATTGTTTACCACCCTACTTCACACTAGTTGCCAGTGAAGTTTCTAATTCATTAAAATATACGCTATTCGATTTAAATATGAACGAAAATGGGTGAATTAGTTGTAAAGGATTGTATTTAAGTTCCTATGTGTTTCATTTTCCATTCTGGAGAGAAATAGAGTTTTAGCATGGATTTTAATGATAGTGTACTTAAGTTCACCCTGGCCAAATACCAACAAATTCGCCCAAGGGGCATGATTTTATATTATTTCTTACTTTTACCATTTTAATTAACAAATACGTATAAAAGTCGAGGTGAAACGATTTTTCAAATGACTTTAAAACAATTTCGAATACACATTGCAGAGGATATTCTGCTGGACCGGCGAGCTAAAAGGGCTAGACACCACCAATTGCAGCCAAGAACTGTTGAAGCTCTCATAGCCGATGCAGCAAGTCTTGATGGGATGCACCATTGACAAGTATTCACTACAAAAGAAAAGTGCAGACTCTGTTACCAAAATCAAACGGTTGTTTTATGCTTAAAACGTAATGTGAAACTTTGTAACACCCGTAAAAGGCCCTGTTTTCTTGAATGAATGGAAGGTTTAATGATATTTTTGACGGATTTATATTTTGTTTACAATGTACTTATTTTTTATTTACAACACGTTTCTTTTATTACATAATAAATTATTTAATTACATTTTTAGAAACTATTTCAGTTTATTAACATAACTTAGAGACACCACCATTGATTTACGGTGATTGGCCAAGGTGTACTTAAAGACGCCATGTAATATTTTTGTTCAGAAAAAAAAAGGAATTATTAGGAACGCAAATAATGTGGTTTTAAGAAAAATTTTCATTTTGTCATTTTTTGAGTTCCTGCCCAATTAAGGGTTAACATATCGAATAAATCTGGCCATGCTACAAAAAGCCGAAACAATATTATTGTTAATAAAGACATCAATCCACTATACATGACAGTTATTCAAAAATTATACCCATCCGTACCTCTTCCACAAGAAATTGTAGGTAACTCCACTTGGATTAATTATAATAAGTTCAACTAACGGTCCTTTCGGGGGCGGCCTCGCTAGTCACTCAAAATAACACGGGGGCTGCGCTAACAAATTTCTCACGAGATGGAAAGTCATACAGATGAAGTTATCTGTACATCCGATTCTCCATTTCCCACTTATTAAGTACCCAAAGTAAGCAAAAATTAAAACAAAGACCTTCAAGTTAAAAGTAATTCTACCTGATACGAATTCTACGGGGGAGACAGAGCCGTGACCATCAAGTTTCAGAAACTCTAGGACTAGTTCTCTCGAGTCTTAGAATCGGCCAAACCAAATTAACCCACTCATACTTAATGACAAAGACTGACAGATCTACTTGCTCATCATGCAACATTCCCTTGACGATGAGACATGTACTGACAGAATGCCGAAAACGAAACACCAGGACTTACAAGAACTTTTGACGGAAGGCTGCCCATACATTAACAACATATTCTCATACCTACGCAAAATTCAAATATAACATACAAATTAAGTGTGTTTTGTGCGACAAGATTTCAAATTATATGCATTAATTGTATTATATGCGTTTGTACACATGTATATGTTTACCCTGAAGGTGGAAATTACGATAATTATTAGTAAAAGTGCCATTTTCAGCCATTCATTTCCTATTGATCATCCATCAAATATACTCATCACCAATTTTTTTTTTTATTTATGCTCACTTATAAAATGTTTATTTCACTTTTATTAATTGTCATTGTTTTTTGGTATTGTTACTTGTTCTTATCTCTTATCTATATATTTTACTTTTGTTTTTTCACTTTGTACAATTTTTGACTTTTGAAAGGGCAAATCACCTTTGATGTGATGTCCAGAAATAAATAAATAACTAATATTGTTACAGAATTAGTCTAAATTTATTTATTAGGTCCTTTGTGATGTTATCTTATTCTAATGTCAGACAATATCTTGTTTTACACTTTATCTCGTGTCGGCATACTATTTAAAGAGTATTTTTTCAAACACTTGTGTCAGACTAATACATCTCTAGATAATGGGATGTAGTGCACAAATTGCTCTTTTCATAAATAAATACACCATGTCTATTCCTTCACACCTGAGATATTTTTTATACCTCACTGTTTCCAATTAACAAAGAACCTCATACCTCCTTTGATCTTGCAATCTGCTAATCTGTTTTGAAGTTAGTTTTCATTGGGAAATCCAAGGCTACTCTATATAAAGCTAAGAACATTCCTTTTGTTAGAACTGTATGAATTGCGTTATTTTTGTGTTTTGACCTTGTTTTCCAGGTGCAATTAATGAGCGTCATTTCTATTTTATCTTTCCTTGTTTCGTTAAAAACATAGCCATTGTTACGCTTTCCTTCTCCCTTGGATTACATCATTAACTTAAGATGTTTATATATTCTTAATTTCACTGGGTACTATATCTAATATATAAAATTTCCATGTCACAATGTTAGTTACCGTACTCCTCCGAAACGGCTTTACCGATTTTTACCAAATTTTATATGCGTATTCAGTAGGTCTGAGAATCGGCTACTATCTATTTTCATACCCCTAATTGATAAGGGTTGTTCACCCTTAACTTTTTTTTTAAATTTTTTGTTTTTATTTTTTTTATAAAGTGGCATTAAAAAATACATGCAAACCTAAATTTTTACTTTTTCATCACCAACCCCTATTTTTTTATAGCTATTTTAGTAATTTAATCATTATCATCCCGCTCGATAACTGATCAATTATAGTGTTTTTAACTGTACTTCGATTAAAATTTCCCTTAGCTTATGGCAAATAACAGTAGTGGCTTAGATTGGAGTTCACCATGTTTTTCACACGGGCAATTGTATGTAGCGTGCTCTCGAGTGTTTAAACCATCCAGTTTGTTTGTGCTCGCTAAAGATGGGCTTACAAAAAATATTGTTTATGCTATAGCATTAAAAGATTAATGTTGTTTGTTAGTGTTACTGTCGTAATTAATATGTGTTATGTAATTTTAAGAAATAAACTATAATAACTTAAAAATAATATTGTTTGGCGTTTGTTATTTTTATATTTCCTTATCGTTCATAGCGCTTCATGCCTATTTCACGCATATACCACATACTTACACACTTATAATAAGTAAGTTACTTTTTGTCTACACTAGAATTTATCTAGAAACTAGAAATAATTTATAAGGCAAAACAACGTTTGCCGGGTTATCTAGTATAT
Organism: Riptortus pedestris; assembly: GCA_019009955.1. NCBI lineage: Eukaryota > Metazoa > Arthropoda > Insecta > Hemiptera > Alydidae > Riptortus > Riptortus pedestris. Next base: position 112,884,339 of record CM032231.1, on the reverse strand, counting down.
ATTTATTTGTCCCTTGTTACCAAAAACATTGATTCTCTCTTTATTCTAGCTTTTTCTGTCTGCCCATTTATGTAACAAATTCAAGTTAAATCAAGATCAAGACCTTGTACCACTTTATACTCGAATTGCTTTCTCAAAATTCATCTTCTTATTCAAGAAAATTTCCAAAATTTAATGTATCTATGAACAGGAATTATTTTATTCTAAAAAGCAATTTTTTATCAAGAATCGCTTCTATTGGAGATAATATTCTGAAAATCTCTTTGCTAAGCATATTGTATTTATTAATTTTATAGGAAAAAATATTTTTATCTAACATTTATTACATGGATTCAATTCAAACGAAGTTTAATTAGCTTGGAAATTCCAGGTTCATTTAAATTATTTATCAAATTCCACTTTTTACAACTAAGACATTGTGGGATGGGTTATTTACAGGTTACTACCCTTTCCTAGCAATGATGGGACTAAGGATTTTATTTAATGTATTCCGTCATTAAATAAATTCCTATCGCCCAGGCGGGAGTCGAACTCGCCACTCCAGGTTTACCATGTGAGGTTAAGGTCAACGCTTTAACTCTCATGGCTAACCTGAGCCCCCTCCCCATGTTCTTTTAGTACATTTTTTGAGAAAAACTGATAGTGAATTAAATATCATAATGGCCGTTTTATAAAAAAAAAAAAAAATTAAGTTATGAAAATAAAATTAATTTTAATTATGGGTTGAGTACAAGTACAGACAGCAGTATTGTAATAAATCTCTATTTCCATTAGCTTCGGTTATTGTAAATTTTCCAGAATTGTGGATTCTATTCAGCTATCACATTGGAATTTATTTCCTGGTAAAATGATGTTTAGACCAATAATGGACGTGAACATGTGGACTGTATGTCCCTATTAATCTACCTAATGTAAGTGAGCTCATATTAATAAAATATAATTGAAGTAAATAAAAGGAGCAATTAAACACTGTTTAATTGGATAATATGCTTAAAACTATGTCTTACTATTGGGCAATAGTTGGAAAGCATTTAGTGTTTACTAAACGATCATAAGTATGTTTTGAGAGCTGAGAGAATTCGCTGTTGGGTCTGAGAGAACGTTCTAGACAGTACTTTCCGTAATCAAAGACTGTAAACAGTTTGAAACAAATGGATATCTTCGTGCATGCCACGCAGTGTTCTCAAGGTTTCCATCACCTTCCTCCGTGACGTGAACTCAAACGCTTTGTACGTTTATACGAAACAATTATGCTTTTCAAAATTAATAATTGTTCTTAGTTCTTATTGTTTTGGCGTTCCATCATCAAATGCAGATTTGGACCTAAATCAAACTGGAAAATAGGCAGAATTCGTAATCAGTAATACACACGTGATGGCTAAATATGTGACAATCTTTCGTAGAAACTTTCTGCGTTATTATGTAACTATGATTGAATCAGCCACAAGGTTTTAGCGTTCAACGTTTAAGAGAAATCAACTATTGAGGTTGTACTCATGATCCTACCTAGGAGATGACGTAAATGATGAGGTCCGTTCAAAATTATATATATTTGTCTGTTAACGCTCTAGCGGTCGCATTTTTTGTTTAATCGTAACCAAAATCGGTGTTTAAACGTTTTATGTAAAAAGACAGATCAAGTTCGTTAATAGCTGAAATCGGGTCAGTGGGAGGGGGGGGGGAGTTTAGAGGGGATTTTCAAAAATTCCAAATATCTCCGTTACTGTACGTCGGATCTAAAAATTGTATAGAATCAATTTTATTGCAAATTAAATTTACTATAAATATTGTTATTTACATTTATTCTCTATCTTGAATATTAACAGAGATATTTGCATTTTTATTAAATGTGAATGTATAACGGACGAGAGTGAGTTTCCGCCAAAAGTTAGCTTGGCCATTTCCGAAACTGTTCGGCTCTCGTATGGAGATTTCTCTATTGTATTACTTTACGAGGGAAATCTGCTTAGTTTACGCAGGACTTTTTTAATACAGCTTAAGCACATTTTCTCTAAGGAATATGCTTTTCGGTCCTTCACTCGAAGAATATCTCAAAATGTCCTTCAAATCACAGTAAAGGTGTATAAAAACCAAGATTTAGTTAAATTTGAAAATGTGATGTGTGGCTATAAACAGATTGAAGGCCGCCTGCTCACTCTCTAGCCGTTACAGTCTTTGAAGTAACTATCGCAAACTTCACATTTCATCTTTTGACCAAAGAAGAAAGATTCAGTTCGCTGATTTTCAAATTCGGCCTATGAGGTGACTCCTTGACGAATTATAAAAACAGAAAATTCAGAATACCTGACTTCATGTGAGTCATCAATGAAAAATGATCTAGTATGTTTGTATTCTATCGGATTCTGCGTTTAAGGCGTCCAATAAACTGACAGGGATTATTTATTATCAGGGATAAGAACTACTGATTCCTCCCACTGGTCTGATTTCAGCCATTAACGAAATTGATCTGTCTTTTTTCATAAAACGTTTAAATATCGAGCTTGGTAAGGATCAAAAGAAAATTGCGACCGCTAGAGCGTTAACAGACAAATATATATATATACTAGCTCAGATACCCGGCTTCGCACGGGAATTGATTTGAGGCCGAATGGTGATGGTACTTTTTTTGGCAAGGCTTTACTTTGCACAATATTTTGTTTACCCGTCCCAGTGTTAAGGGTTAATACCTGTTGTTGGCATTTGTTAATAATAAAATTAATTTTTTATGTAAGTCTTCACTGTCCTCCAAATTGTCATATTTCCCGTCTCCTGTGCATTATGCATAGATTTCAGTTATTAAGGACAAAATATTAACATAGATTTGAATTAATTTTTCCAGGTGAGGTACCTCATAGTTCAAATTGGAATTAATTATTGAGCATATCAATATTTCTACGCACATTACTTGCTCCACACATTGTTCCTGGAGAAATGTATAAAACAAAAGTTAATCTAAATAACAAAGTAAACAACATTTGTTCTATGCATGTTTGTCGAAAAACAAATAGACAATGAAATATGGCGAATTTTTATTTCAGTCCTCCTTTATAACCCCCACTCCCGTTCTAACCTAAAAATTTTAATATAGCTTATAATCATGGAAGAATTAATGCTAATTGACATACCGAGTTTTTTTAAGTTCGGTTTAATCGTTAGCGCCCAAAAATATAGTTGACTCCCGCTTTAGTTTATAGTGTATATCTCGTTTATACTTTGTTAAAAGACAAAAGTTAACATGACAAATGTTACTCAAAATAACAAAATAAACAACTTTTGTTATGTTCATATTTGCCGAAAAACGAATAGAAAACGAAATACCGCTATTTTTAAATACAGGCCTCCCTTACAACCCCCACTCCTGCCCGTCCCTAGAAATGTTAGTATGGCTTGTTATAATGAAAACGTTAGTGCTAATACACATACCGATTTTTATTTATTTCGTTTAGGTCTTTAGTCCCAAATAAAATTGTTTACTTCCGCTATAGGTTTTAGCGTATATCTCGTTTATAATTCGGTATACGAAAAAAGTGTATATAACAAATGTTACTCTGAATAACAAAATAAACAACTTTTGTGATGTGCATATTTGCAGAAAAACGAATAGGAAACGAAATATCGTTATTTTTAATTTCAGGCCTCCCTTATAACCCCCACTCCTCAGAGAATATTAGTATAGCCTAAAGTCTAAGCTGGGCTAATAGTAATATACATACCAAGTTTCATAAAATTCGGTTCAGCCGTTTATGCGTGAAAAGGTAACAAACAAACAAACAAACAGACACGAAAGAAACAAAATGCAGTTATGGTGTCTATGACATGTGAAACGAAAAGTTATCGTGAAATTTCGCGAAAAAAATCAATGTACAGGCAGAGGTTACAATTTTATATATATATATATATATATATATATATATATATATATATATATATATATATATAGACTAGCTCAGATACCCGGCTTCGCTCGGGAATTCATTTGAGGCTGAATGGTGATGGTATATTTTTGGCAAGGCTTTACTTTGCACAATATTTTGACATTTACCCGTTCCAGTGTTTAGGATTAATACCCGTAGTTGGCATTTGTTAATAATAAAATTATTTTGTTATGTAAGACTTCACTGTCCTGCATATTGTCATATTTCCCGTCTCCTGTGCATTATGCATAGATTTGAATTATTAAGGAGAAAATATTGACATACATTTCAATTAATTTTTTCAGGTGAGGTACCTGGTAGTTCATATTGAAAAGAAGTGTTGAGCAAATTTCTCTAAATAACAAAATAAACAACTTTTGTTATGTGCATATTTGCCAAAACCCCAATAGGAAATCATTATTATTAATGTCAGGCCTCCCTTATAACCCACACTCCTGCCCGTCCAAAGAAATGTTAGTATGGCTTATTATAAGGAAGGCGTTAGTGCTAATACACATACTGAGTGTTTTATTTAGTTCGGTTGAGTCTTTTGTGCCAAATAAAATAGTTGACTCCCGCTATAATTTTTAGCGTAAAACGCCTTTATACTTTGGTATACGACGATAGTGTATATAACAAAAGTTTCTCTAAATAACAAAATAAAGAAGTTTTGTTATGTGCATATTTGCCAAAACCCCAATAGGAAACGAAATATTACTATATTTAATTTCAGGCTTCACCTATAACTCCCACTCCTGCCCGTCCCTAGAAATGTTAGTATGGCTTATTATAAGGAAGGCGTTAGTGCTAATTCATATGCCGAGTTTGGTTTAATTCGGTTAAGTTTTTTGTGCAAAATAAAATGGTTGACTTCCGCAGTAGTTTTAACGTATAACTCATTTATATTTAGGTATACGACAAAAGTGTATATAACAAAAGATACTCCTAATAACAAAATAAACAACTTTTGTCGTGTGTATAATTGCCGAAAATGCATTAGGAAACGAAATATTGCTATTTTTAATTTCACCCCACCCCTATAACCCCCACTCCTGTACGTCTCACAAAATATTAACATAGCCTAAAGTCTAAGTTGGGTTAGTAGTAATGTACATACCAAGTTTCATAAAATTCGGTTCAGCGGTTTATGCGTGAAAAGGTAACAAACAAACAAATAATCAAACAAACAAACAGATACCAATGAAACAAAATGCAGTTATGGTGTCTATGACATGTGAAACGAAAAGTTATCGTGAAATTTCGAGAAAAAAATCAATGTACAGACAGAGGTTACAATTATATATATATATATATATATATAATTTTGAACGGACCCTAAAGGGAAATCTGCTAAAACCGCCACAGCTTCCTTCTTCCTATCGCCTCATTGCACTTCTTTTTATCATGGGAAAAATCCTTGAAAAGCTCATCCTTAAACGCCTATATCTATTGCCCAATAATCACTCCCCATCAATTTGGTTTCCGACAATCCCATTCCACCGTCCAGCAATGCTATAGAATTTTTGATTTTTTTCGCTTTCTCGTTCAAAAAGAAGATGTACTGCTCTAGTCTACCTTGATGTAGCCCAAACCTTTGATAAGGTTTGGGACCAAGGTTTACTGTTCAAACTAAAAACAATAACCCTAGTACCTTACTACCTAATCCTTAAACCATACCTTCACGGCAGACACTTTCAAGCTTGATTTGGTTCCTCAGTCTCTGCCTTATTTCTCCAACTGGTAGATATAGTACAGGGGGGCATTCTAAGTCCTTTCTTATTTTTTACCTATACGGCCGACATCCCATCACATCCTGAAACTTCCCTTCTCACGTATGCAAATGATATTGCAATCTTAACGTCTAACTCAGGTCCAAATTTGTCATCCGCATCTCTATAAGAACAATAGAGCTAGCATCTCTAGCTCTGCTACAATCATGGCTAACTCAGTGGAGGATCAAGGTCAACAGCATCAAGTCAAGCCATGTAACATTTACTCTCCACAAAAAACTACTACTGCCAACAAGTGAGAATCTTACTCAAAACTCTAGGTCTGTAATATTTACAGGCTGCACCTGGTAACATCTCTTGTGAATAGGTATTCCTGCTTTTCACAGAACCGAACAAGGGAATAAGAGGGTCATAAGGACATGCCGTGGTTTCCCATTGCCTTCTGGAGCAGACCATCCAGCTGTAAAGATATCAAAAGGAAAATTCCATTCACGCCAGTAAAGGCATGAGTGGAGAAAATTCTATTCAAGGCCAGGGTTGTTAGACAGCCATTCCTCCGTAGCCTGTAGCCTGCATAAGCTGACTAATTATAGACTATTAGCCAGTTTGAGTATGCAGACTACAACTTTAATCTACCCTCCAATCTTGCCCCACTAACGTTTAGTGAGTGAGAATTTAGACAAGGAGGGGACCTTGTAAAAGGAGGTTTACCTTGTAAAATTAAGAAGAACGCCTTATCCACATAGCTAACCTGAGCCTCCTCGCCTGGGCAAAGGAAATTATTTAGTGACGGAATTCATTAAATAACATCCTAAGTCCCACCCTGGCTAGAAAAGGGTTGTAACCTGTAGATAATCCGTCCCAATTAGCCTTAGTTGCAAAAAGCGGACGATAATAAATAATAATAATAATAACCTGAGCCACCTATCGATTTACTTGAAATGAGAAGAAAATATAACATATGTTTCATATTTTATTACAAGGGTTAACAGAAGAAAACATACCTACTTTGTGAGAGAACAGTTTTTATAAATTGCTGTAAATGAGTGAGTCATCTTAAAAGAGTTTAGACATTTCGAGAAGTAGAAAGTCCACAGAAGATATTTGTGAGATGGAAAATAAGAACATTCTGCTTCTGAAGAAGAGTCAACATCTTCTAGGAGCTTTGAGCGTAGGGGCTGTGGCGCTGCTTGTAAAATGCTTTGTTTATCCATTTCAAAGAGGATTTTTCTGCGGTGACGAATCTCTAAGATTTCCGGCACATTCATCTACCATAAGTTCAGAAATGCTGTATTTCTTCATTTTTTCGACGACTTTGACAGTTATGACGCTCTGCGAGTACAATCGTAGCGACAGTGAGGAAGAGAGTTGGACTATCAAGTTTGGCGAGTGGACGCTGCCCTCCTGGACGGCAGACTTGTACGGGGATCTGGGTGAGTATTGGTTCGGTGAAATGTCTTGTGAGTTGCTGACGCTGGTGAGCAAGCTGGCAACTGGGAGACTGAGACCACACTTCATCCAAGTCTGCGATCCTTACCCTTCGTGCGGCAAGTCCAGCGACAAGTACATGGGACCCCAGGAGTTCACCTGCAGAGGTCGCAGCTCCAAGGACCTCATCGAGGCTAGGAAGTCTTTCCCGTCGGGTCACGCGTCATTGGCCGCATTCACAGCTCTCTACCTCTGTTTCTACCTTGAAGTCAAGATGGATCCAATCAAGCACAAGATCTTGAAGCACGTGCTCCAGCTGCTATTCATCACGATGAGTTTGATTACAGGCTTCACGAGGATTAATGATAACAAGCATCATTGGAGTGACGTCGCCGCTGGCTTTGTCCTAGGAATGATATTAGCAGTTCTCAATGCCTTCTACGTGTCTTCCCTGTTTGTAAGAGATAAAATAACTACTAACCCACCTAAAGCTGTGAAACGCTAATTTCAAATAAGACCTTTCTAAGATACAAACCTACATACTTATTGAAACCTTAATAATGATTTAACATTCAAATGTAAATAAAATACAATTATGTCACCATTTATTATTTGTTTTAAAGTCATATACATAACATATGTATTAAGCCAGGTCTTCTGAAGAGGCAAGTCTATTCTAAAAACTATTTTAACGTATTAAGGTTGAAAAAAAAAAAGGCTCAGGATAGCCAAGTGTGATATGAAGTTGGTCTTAATGAACGTAGTAAACCTAAAGCTGAGGGTTGGATTCCCACCTGGGCAATAGACTTTGTTTAGTGGGGATCTCATTAAATGAAGTCCTTAGTCCCACACTGGCTACAAAGAGGGTAGGCACCTGTAGATAACCCGTTCCGATTAGCCGTAGTTGCATAAAGAGAACCAATATAAATAACGTACTGTTATTATAAGAAAATAATTTTTACTAACCATTACTTTATGCTTAGCAATTAATGTAATAAATTTACTGAAATTAATAAAAGAAAAAAAAACTTCAGTAAAACTATTTACTATCTTCTACTGTAATAATGAATCAGAATAATGTTTATCTCAATAAATCAAATTTTAGTAGTCCTTGAACTTAAGATGGGGTGGGCGATCACCAGAACATATTAGCATATGTCTTGTTTTATGAAGGTCTCTTGAAAATAATATTTGGTATTTAAGCTTTAAATAAAATGTTTCAAGATATAACAGCTTATTGTTAATATGGTATGAGTAGAAGTGGAGGTTTACTGAAGGTTGGAAACTATACAAAGCATATATCTCGCTTAATTTCCAAGAGAAGAAGAGTGGAGAAAATTATTTAACAACATTTATAGAATATTTTATTTTCAATAAGATTGGTTTCATACACTTCTTCGATCCGATGAAACATCGGAGATATTTCGAATTTTAGAAATTGCTCCCTCTAAACCACAGTTAGATTTCACCCGATAACGGACATGATCTTTATTTTTCTATAAAACGTTTAAATATCGAGTTTGGTAACGATAAAAAAAAATTTGGCTAGCACACAAATCTATATATCTGTCTGCATTTTAATAAATAAACGTGTCATTTTTGTGGCGTTTTATCAACATTTGAGTAGAAATCATTGGTCCATGTTACCATAATTGAGTAACTCCAAAGTGTTATTGCTTTCAGAGATCCTGGAATGACTAACAGCCATGTTAATACTCATGTTCCTAATTGCTGTTTAACAAATTTCGGTTAAACTTATTTGTTCCATACTTTTTATTGGGAAAGTCGCTATTACTGTACTATATTTTTTACTCATTCAATACCTTTAAATACAAATTTCATTCACATTGTAGGTGTTACAATCTTTCTACATATAAAATTATGTGGTAATTGAAGGATAAAATTTGCTGAGAAAACAGGAAGGTTATAATGTGTATAATATGTTCTGTATACATCTAAACCAATTCACCTTTTACTTACTTTATTTATTTTTTTGTAATTGTAATTAGAACATTGTTTAGAAACTGTTCTAGTTAAAGGACTGGCTTGTTAGTAATTTCTAACGGGCCATTATTATTCTAAGTACCTTCGTTAAAGACCATTATAGGTACAACAGGATATACAACTTTCATCTGACATAAATTAGGTGTGGTAACATATTTTACAAGGAGCTTCACACGACTTTTGTTGTTTTCTATAGAGGATTTAAAGGAAATTTCTGTCAAATTAAAGGAAGTTTCTGTTTGCTTACATTTTTTTTTTTTTACCCTGATGTTCAAATTATAAAACCACCGTTCAACTAGAATGCTGGTTCAATTTTATTGATCCTAATGCGAAAATTCTAAGTAAGCTGTTGACTGATCTAACTATAAATGGCTGCATTGGACATTGAGACGGGTTATCTACATGTATCCACTCTTTTCTAGCCATGTTGGGATTAAGGATTTTATTTAACGAGTCCGTCATTAAAACAAGTTTTTATGATATACATAATATAACAGGTGGCTCTGGTTAGCTATGCGAGTTAATCCATCGGTTTTAGCAGATTTCCCTTAAGGGAAATCAGCTATTGAGGTTGTACTCATGACGGAATTTTCGACATTTTTCTTCAAATGTCCATCGATCCTACCTAGTAGATGACAAAAATGAGGTCCGTTCAAAACTGTATATATATATATATATATATATATATATATATATATATATATATATATATATACATATATATATATATATATATATATATTTGTCTGTTACCGCTCTAGCGGTCGCAATTTTTGTTTGATCCTTACCAAACTTCATATTTAAGCGTTTTATGTAAAAATAAAGATCAAGTTCGTTAACGGCTGAAATCGGACCAGTGGGAGGGGCGGTTTAGAGGGAAGGATTTTCGAAAATTCGAAATATCTCCGTTACTATACGTCGGATCAAAAGATTGTATAGAACCAATCTTATTGAAAATTAAATTTACTATAAATAATGTTCTATACATTAATTCTCTATCTTGAATATTAACCGAGATATTTGCATTTGTAAACTGCATGTTCGGAGTTTCCGACGAGAGCTCTGGCGGCCGTTTCCATAACTATCGTCCCTCGTGAATAGGTTTAGAGGTTAGGTTAACTGTTTTTTGTGCTAGAAACTACTGGGTTATTACGCCCTAAATAATGTTTTTTAGGTTTAGAGGTTTCTTACTACTACAGTTGTTATTAGGCAGATTTCTCTATTGTAAAACTTCACGTGGGAAATCTGCTTAGTTTACGCAGCCCCTGCGTGACGGACTTTTAATCTCACTTGATACACCTAGAGTTGTATGATTCTCCCCTTTTCACAGTCATCAAATAAAATCCTTAATCCCTAGAAAAAGGTAGTAATGTGTAGATAAGCCGCCCCAATCGTCCTTATTAGCATAAAGTGGAAGGTTAATAAATGACAACAGGATAGCAAAATCTAATTTTATAAAATTTCTTTTTTTCTTGAACATTCACACCATATATTTCTGAAAACATTCGGACATGGAATTATTTTAAAAAACTTCTCTAACTGCGAGTGTTAACTTTCGGAAAAATAACATCATCCAAAGCGCGTTTTATTAAAACAATGAATAAATCATTGTTAAATTTCAGTTCTTTATTTTGGCAAAGCATGAAGTTTGCCTCATCCATTAGTGTGAGTATAGCATAACAATAAAATTCCAACTTTGGCACACTGTAATCTGACTAGGATTAGTGTCCGTTCCTGAAAAGATAAATACGTCAAAAAAAAGAAAAAATAATTAAGAAGATCGGGTGAACTTTTTGACAACTCCAACCAGTGTTTTTACAATAAATATATCCTCAGCAGATTGTACGAGATTATTGGGTACCGACAGGATTTGCCTTGTTTTTCTTATTACTTCTCCTCAACTGAGGTCAAATACTTTGAGCGAAACGGGTATGCTTTTTTTCAACCAGTGTTATCCTTGAAGCAACCAGAGACTCAACGGACTCTGAAGCAAATTCGTTATTCGAACTTATTTGTATACCGGTCTTGATCTTGCATGTCATAAACTATATCCTCTTCACCATTCTAATCACTTAAAAGTCCGCCACGCTGGTTCTGCGTTAACTACGCAGATTTCCTACGTGACCGTATTTGCATTTAACTCAAAAATTAATAGTTAAATAACAAGTATATCTGGTGTTTAAGCTTCAAATAATGTGATTCATTATATAAGAGCTTATTTTAAATATGTCATGAGTAGTAAAAAATGCCAATAGCTCGGTTATTAATCAAGATGGTGAAAAAAACACATATAATAACATTTGTAGAAAATTTATAACAACATTTGTTCTATACACTTTTGCGATCCAATCTATAATGATGGCAAAATTTCGAAATTTCCTATCTCTATCCCCCCCCCCCAACCCTCTCAAACAACAACCGTTTCCGGTCCGTTTCAAACAACAAACCTGACCTTTATTATTGCATGAAATATTTAAATATCCACATACAGTGTTAACAGGCATACATATAACTTTTTGAACGGACCTCATTTTTGTCATCTCCTACGTAGGATCGATGGACACAGAGATTTTTCGAAAATTCCATCATGCGTACGACTTGAATAGCTTATTTCCACTCAGGGAAACAGTGACACATATCGTTCGAAATAATGAGATGCCATACCTCATCTCTATCCCTCGTATTTCTTGTGGTTGGAAGAGAATATGATTGTGGCATTCCTCAAATCTGAATTTTCTGGAAAATTTACTCTTTCTTCTTTCCGATAAGCCAGATTAAGTGAACGGGAATAGTCGGTTAGTCATCATTCTTACTACAATTGGTCTCCATCTAAGGAGTTCAATTTACTCGTGTAATAATACAAAAATACTCTTGCTAAGCAATATCCGTTATCAAAACCATGATCAAAACTGTATTAAAGAAAATATATTCGGCCATTCAATTCCAGCGTTATTTTGCTAAATTGAAGGCATTCCAGTCTTGAGCAATGGTTTATGGTTTTATAGTCCTCTTATTTCTTGGAAATAATGACAAATCCTTATGAACTGTTCCTGAAAATACAGAATTTTACATCAATCACTACCCATGTCAACGAAATGTTTGAATTATTTGTTGCAATAACAAGTCAATATTATTTACTTAAGAAGCTATACATCGAAATCGAAAAGTTATTTCTATTTAATAACCTAATTATTAATTCATTTCATACTGGAATATCGTACCTTTCATTTTATTTATTTATTTTGGGCATTCGTTACGAGGTAATATTGCTCAAATAACAAAATAAAACATGAACGTAAATAAACATCATTTCATTTCAAAAACCGCACCGATTTTTGCCTGACAACAAACTCTAAATCCTAATTCCCTGCATTTCATAAATTTCTCTGCTCTGTAAAAACATAATTTAAAACAATACAAAACAGCAATGGAAGGCACTTTAAGGCGGAAAAAATACCAAAATATTTTTTTTTTGTTATAATATAAAAATAGACTTTCCAAGTATTAATTCCACAAATTTCTTTGATTCCTGAGTTATTGTTTTCTTTATTTCTACTTTTTCCAGCTTTCTTCGCTTATTTTACCAATTTTCTGTCCTGTTTCCTTCTCTACTCCTATTTCTGAACCTATGGCAAATAATAAACAAAACAATGCAGTGTATATGATTCATAATTTGACTAATTAATATTTATCTTATAGACTTGTGCACTAATATGTTGATGTAAACTAATTTAGCTAGTTTCCTTTTAAGTAAGATTCCAGAGATTACTAACTGAATTAATACATGCTTAATATGATCCCTGCTCAATTAATATCAACCAGATACATTTATACGGTACCCCTTGCTATGCCCTACCATAATAATTCTAAACTAATAATAATTCTAAGAAAAATACAGCCGGCACATAGGTCAGCCATTTGTGAAAAACCGTTTGTCATAATATTCCTGAGTAACTTTGTGCGGTGACTTTGATTACCGAATGAGCTTGTGTATTAATATTATGACAGATAATAATCCTTTCGTCTCAAATAATGAGTCAATTAGAAGAAGACTTTAAATATTAAAACGAAATTCATTGAAGTTTTCCACTGAGAAATATGGTTCCGAAACATTAAAAGTCCGTCACGCAGGGGAAATCTGCTAAAATGTTAAAAGCGATGGAGAGAAAGGGCCACCGGAAGATTTAGCGATGTAGAGATGCTGAAAGAAGTAGGAGGGAGTGCGGCAAATCCAGTATCAATGTACTCTGGGCGTTATGTAACGGGCAGCTTTCCCGCGCGCGGGTAATCAGCTGGAAAAGCCCGGCAAAAAATAGACCTCTTTCCCAAGACTCAGATGGCGACACAGCCCACCGACGTTCGCACAATCCTATCTCTTTATCTCTTATAGATTCTCACCATTTACCCCCCCCCCCCAAACCCCATCGTTTTTTACTCTCGACAAATCGGCGTTCATTCTGTCAACCCTACCATCCTTTGGAACCCTGTTTCTTTTTCTTTCTGGCTTTCGCTCATTCAATCTGGTTTACCTGTATCTTTGAATGTCCCAAGAACAGCGTAATCAGTGTGAACAACATGGATGAAATGCAACATTGTCGAAGCTATTAACTCCTTTTACTGTGGTCAACATCAAGCAGATTTCCCTCTTGAAGTTTAATAATAGTTAAATCTTCATACTGAATACCAAAGTGAATATTATGTGAATAAATACAAACGATAATGAGAAACCTCTCTACGGGAAACGTCTGAAATGTAAACATACATAATATAACATTAACTTTATTAAAAACTATTTACTATATCTAGTACAACAAATTATAATGAATCAGAATAATTTATATTTTAATAACTCAAATTTTAGTAGCCCAAGAACTAAAGAAGGGTATCAACAGAACGTATTTGCATATTTCTTACAAAGTAAAAGCTTACACGAGTCTCTAAACCAATACCACGAAAGCCGAACTAATTTTTGGCGGAATCTCAAGAACAATACCGACAATAGCCGATTTCATTTCATTCGTTATCCTCAAACACTTAATTAAAATGCAAATATCTCGGTTAATATTCAAGATAGAGAATAAATGTATATATCAATATTTATAGTAAATTTAATTTGCAATAAGATTGATATAGAAGTTTTACGACGTGTAATAACGGAGATTTTTCGAAAATTCTTCCCTCTTAACCCCCCCCCCCATCTCAATGGTCCGATTTCAGCCATTAAAGAACTTGATCTTTCTTTGTCCGTAAAACAATTAAATATTGAGTTTGGTAAGATCAAACAAATCTAGCGTTAACAGATAAATATATACACACACACACACACACATATATATATATATATATATATATATATATATATATATATATATGTGTGTGTGTGTGTGTAATTTTGGACGTACCACATTTTCCTCATCTCCTGGGTTGGACCGATGGACATTTGAAAAAATGTTTCAAAAATCGTGTCATGAGTCAATAGTTGATTTCCCTTGAGGGAAATCTGCTAATTATTATTAATTAAAAGTATTCCGATATAAAGGGAAATCATAAATGTTTGTGGGAAAACATAAGGGGCGAAACAAATGCTTGAAAACGCACTTTCTCGATTTTCACTTATAGATGTTATGTAACTCATATCATTATTAAATTTAAAGTATTGTTTACATAGCGTATTATTATTTCAAATAAGGATAAATAGAGCATTCGAAAATTCGAAATATCTCTGTTACTATAAAAAAAAAATTGTATAGAACCAATTTTATCGCAAATGTAATGGTCTATAAATATTGTTATATATATTTATTCTCTATCTTGAATATTAACCGAGATATTTGAATGTTTCAGTTTTTAGTCTTCAGCAAACCCCCACTTATACTCATGTTACATAAACAACTTTCGGTTCCATAATAAACCACATTATTCGAAGCTTAAATACTATATATTATTTTCCAGAGACCTCTATTATATGATACATGCAAATATATTCTGGTGACCCCCCCCTCCCCGTTTTAAGTTTTTGGACTACTAAAATTTGATTGATTGTGATAAAAATTATTATGATTCGTTATAACTTACAGTACTAGATACAGTAAATAGTTTTCAATAAAATTAATATGTTATATTCAGATATATTCTTACCGTTTGTGTTTATTCGCTTCACATTCACGGTGGTGTTACCAGTATGTAGATTTATCTGTTGTAAACCTTCCCTTGGGAAATCTGCTTAGTTTACGCAGCCCCAATGTGACGGGACATTTAAAGTATTGGAACAAATGAGTTTAATTACATTGCATAAATCAACTCTTCAAATGGCATATAAATTATTTCCAATATTCATAAGTAGGTTTTAAGTACGATTTCATTACCGTAAAAAACTTATTTTATTTTATTGTGATGTTTATTATAAAATTTAATAAATAATTGAAATATATAATTTTAAAATGATATTTCAATTCCTTAAAGATAAGAATAATATATCTCGAACTTGTTCTATAGTTAATAAATAACTCATTATAGCACTTATGGAAAGAAGGTTATGAGGTTTATTGGTGGGGTTTTTCCCTCATTATCTTTTAGTACTGATGATTTGTATTTATATAATATTTCTCAGTAGAACCAACTTAAAATGGTGCAAAAACTTTTCATTAAATGGCTTTTAACCATTAATGTGGTTTCTAAGAAAAGAAGAAATATTACTCTCTAGGTGAACAGATCATGAAATGTAATTTGGTTTTATTCAATTTTTAGTTTTTAATTTTATAATAACTATTTCTTTAAACCGAACATTATTGAACTTAAGGAGTTTTGACTATGGTTTTTCAATATAGGACTTGTTATTATATCAAACTGTTTTGAAATTACATTTATATATAGTTTTTCATCACTAATGGTGACCTCGAAAGGGCTATCCACTGGTTAAATCCAGTTAACTCCTGATTTTGTAAATACAAAGATCACTATTTCTTTTCTATCAACCCCGCATTTTGAAATAATCAAAACAAACTTCAATCTAACCTAGGCCCAAGTTTTCTTTATGTCACTTAGTAAACCAAGAGAGGAGTGTTGGATTCCTGCCTGAGCAATCGGAATTAATTTAGAAATAAAATAACCTCCCTCGCTGTAGGTGGTTTATAACCTGTAGACAACCCATCCCAATTAACCATATTAAAATAAATTGGGCGTTAATAAATAACAGCAAAGAGCATATCAATTTATTTTTCCTTTGAGCTATCAATAGTCAATAAGAAAAATGGCCAACAACACTCAGATTCAAATAACTTTGGCATTTTCTGAAAATCATTTTTATTGGACTTACTTTCTCTTGTAAATTTAAATAGAAATCGATTTAAAAAATGGTGAAAATAGAAAGTTACAAGTTTTCCTGTACATATTAGATATACAGAAGATTTTTAAAGGACCTTTTCGTTTGTGGTAAAAATCGATGTATAATTTATGTCATGTAACATGCTTGTAATATAGATAATGTATGTCTCTTTTGAATTAAGTAACTTTGAATGAAGTACAGCTAACATTTTCTATATTCAATTTAATAGGAGTACAAAGCAGTCACGTGGGATCCACATCAAATTATTATTAGTAGATTTCCCTTAAGGGAAACCAGCTATTGAGGTCGTACTCATGACGCGATTTTCGAACATTTTCTTCAAATGTCGTTCCACACATTTATTACCTTCTTGAATATTAACCGAGATATATGCATTTTTCTGTTTTCTGCCTTCAGCAACCCCCCACTTCTACTCATGTTACATAATAAACCTCTTTATTCGAAGCTCCAATACCAAATGTTGTTGCGAATATGGTCTGGTGACCCCTCTCCTGCCTGAAGTTCTTGGGCTACTAAAATTTGATTGATTGAGATAAAAATTATTCTGTTTCATTATAAATTACAGTAATAAATACAGTATACAGTTTTCAATAAAATTACTATGTTATATTCTGATATAATTCAGTAATTGTTATTATTTTCAATGTGAGGTTGGCAGACCTGTTTGTTTACATTTCAGACGCTTCCCGTCAGGAAATTATTAAAATTTACTGAAAGATTTCTTATTGCCGGATGTTTTTATTCACTTTATGTTTATGGTGGTGTTTTGTTACCAGTATTTAAATTTATCTATTGTTAAAATTCAAGGAGGGAAATTTGCTTAGTTTACTCAGCCCCAACGTGAGTGACTTTTACTTTTTCTTTTCAGGAATACTTGAATAATTGATAGCTGGTAAAAAGAATATACTTCTTTAGGGCATTCACTAATGCTTGGGATTCTTCACAATAATTTTAATCTATCATTAATGACTTAAACCTGTGTGAGTAAAGCTATTTTTATAATAAATAATGATTTTATGAATTCATAGTATCAGCTTTCCAGTGGAATACAACGCACTGTGACACATTGTGACATATCTAGTTCCAGGCGATGAATTCCGAACATTGTGAAAAAGAAACAGTTTTGAAATAGTCATTTTGACACGCAATAGAAACCAGATTTCTAACTATACGTGTTGAAAAAAAAATTAAATTTAATACTTCCTACTTAAAAATTAGTCTGTATAAAAATGACCTATTTATGGTCCTGTTCGGTTTGCTACATCCCGACTAACTCATGTAATTTAGGGACTTATCAGCTATACTATTTCCATCAAAAAAAGTAATCCATGTAGCACAAAAAAAATTGTCCAGAAAGGTAATTATTATTAGTAATAGTACAGTGTAAGTAATTACCAGCATGAATATAGTTATTTAAATGCGGGGAAAAACTGTTATTAAAGAAGTGCGTCAATGAAAACGAAATAACAACATAGTTGTAGTTCAGCAAAAAGAGAGCATTTAAGACAACATTGTACAAAATAATTACATTTAATGATTTCTGGAATTTATGGCCAGTTTTCCTTTCGGTTTTATTTCCTGTGAATTATTGTTCTCGCCATAAAACAATGTTACATGGAAGATGATGTTTTTTTTGGGGTTTTTTTCCCAGATCCCCCCAGCTATTGAAGTTGTACTGACGGAACGATTTTCGAAACATTTCTTGAAATGTCCGTCGATCCTACCCAGAAGATAAAGATAATGAGGTCAGTTCAAAACTAATATATTTAATAATTAAGTATATTAATATCATTACTAAGTATATATAATTCGCTAGTTTTTAATAATGATATATTAAAATCAAACTTATTTTTATTTTTATACTAGCTGTACCCGGCGCGCGTTGCTCCGCCACCAACTAAAATACTAAATTATGATAAAGATGTATATAATAAAAGTTATTCTAAACATCAAATTAAACATCTTTTGCCGTGTGCACATTCGCCAAAAAAACAACAGGAAACGAAATTTGACAATTTTTCATTTCATGCCTTTCATATATCTTATAATCAGGGAGGTCTTAATACCAAATCAAATACAGATTTTCATTTATATTGTTTGAGTCTTTTGGGCCACATAAAATTGTTGACTCCCACTATTGTTTTAGCATATAACTTCCGTATACGACAAAAGGGTATATTACAAAAGCTACTTTAAATAAAAAAATAAACAACATTTTTTATGTGCATATTTGCCGAAAAACCAATAGGAAACGAAATATCCCTATTTTTAATTTCAGGCCTCCCTTATAACCCCCACTCCTGTTCGTCTCAGAGAATACTAATATAGCCAGAAACCTAGCCTGAGTTAGTAGTAATATACATACCAAGTTTCATAAAATTCGGTTCAGCCGTTTACGTTTCTATAAAGGACATACACACAAACATTCATTTTTATATATAAGATACAAATAATAAATTTAGCTGTAGATATTTTACCATGTAATAAAGTACTTTGAGTTTTTTTTCAACTATTTCACTTTTTAGGACAACAAACTTGTGTGTACTAGTTGAATTCTAAATTCCTCCTTCAAGTAAATGGACTATGCGTTTAATGCTTTTGAATGTATGCTTTTCTCAAGAGATATTTAAACAGATTTGTATGTTAAAAGATATTCCATAAATAGATGCTATTAAATGATATAAGTGAAGAGTTATTTATTAGAAATAATTACATAACCAAATTGACCCTCATAGGTTTTTTTTGTCTTCCTTAAAAGATAACTTATAGCTGTGATAAAAGTCTGCATATTATCATATTTATTCACTTTTTTCAGCTATTCCCTGATATGAAACACTCCCTACACTGATACAGTTTAATAGACAATGGGTACATTGTAATGATTTTTTAATAACATTTTTCTTTTTCTAATTAGTTTTATGACATAAACATTATTTGCCAACAGTTACTAGTCCTTTCGTACTATCAAAAATTATAAGAGCTGTAAAAATCATTAAAATGTACTCTAAATGTTACTACATATGGCCTAGTATCATTAGGGAAGACGTAACAATCTACCAGTTATAAACAGTTGCCATTTTCACCTACGTTTGCATTTGAGTTATAAAAAAAAAAAAAAAAAAAAACAATACAAGAATTAAACTTATAAAAACAAAAATGTAGATACGAATTGGGTTAGTCTTGTGCAAACATAAAAGGATTAATCGTACTTAGAAAAATAAGGATGGATGTTTTATTTTCAATTTTCATATTTTCTCCTTTCTAAAGGTTATGCTACAATTTATTGTTTGCATCATGTTTATCTAATTCAATTTTTTTCCTATTCTATTAAATATTTCTTCTAATTGAAACTATTTTTCCAATGTTTCAGAGGGAAAACCTGAATATGGAATTTCTTTAACAAGACCTGAATATGGAATTTCTTTAACAAGACCTGAATATGGAATTTCTTTAACAATACCTGAATATGGCATTTCTTTAAAAAGACCTGAATATGGAATTTCCTTAGCAAGACCTGAATATGGAATTTCTTTAACAAGACCTGAATATGGAATTTCTTTAACAAGACCTGAATATGGAATTTCTGTAACGAGACCTGAATATGGAATTTCATTAACAAGACCTGAATATGGAATTTCTATAACAAGATCTGAATATGGAATTTCTTTAACAAGACCTGAATATGGAATTTCTTCAACAAGACCTGAATATGGAATCTGTTTAACAAGACCTGATGATGGAATTTCTTTAATAAGACCTGGATATGGACATTTTTCTTTTTTATATATTTTTGAAAACAATATTATGTCCAAATCTGTATAGGGTTGGCTCGACCAAAAAAAATTCTCTTCATGGGGCTATGAAACATTTGCAATTCTTTGGGATTAATGAAAAAAAATGTTAACAATCTCAAATTAATCGGTTTGGTGTTAGTATAATAAACAGATTATCTATGACCGTCCCATTTACCAAGCACTTTTGAACATAATCGCTTGGCCTATTGTACAGTAATTAATCTATTTATTTGATGTAATCTTTATGAAAAAAATATCCGTTAACGCCTTTTTTCATTGTTAGTAATGGTTTTAATTATTTCTATTTAATTTAGCCTCGTGCTTTAATTCTCCTAAGCACCACTATGTAAATAAATGTATTAGAAAATCTATAAAATTAATATAGATTTGTTTAAACGATGTTTAACATTTTTCTTTCTAATTAAAGAAAGAAAAGGGAAAAAGATGCCTGTTTAAATGTTTTGAGATTTCCAACCCATCCAAACAGCATTTAAATTGAACAAGGCAAAAGTGTTCCATAGAACTTAACTTGCCATGCAAGTTTGCGTCATTGAATTTTTTTCCAAAAAAGATTTTTCTCGATATATTTCAAGTATGGACCAACTATGTAAGTTATCAAAATCGATTTATTAGTGATTGTTAACATTGGTTTCATTAATCCCAAATAATTGCAAATGTTTCATGGCCTCATGAAGAGATGTTTTTTTGGTCGAGGCAACCCTATACAGATTGTATTAAAGTATATATATTAGCTTACTTATGGTTATTTAGAAAAAATAGTTATTAACGTCCACTTTATGCTACAGTTTCTATGTGTGTTCGTGCATATAGTCTGGCATAATATTCAATCAATAGTTATATTTCTGAATAATCGGTTTATCCCCACATTTATTGCCTATATAGTGTTTTACGCATGTAAATAACCCACTATTATGAAACAAGAAAGCACTAGAGTGATATTGATAAGAAATTTAGTGTATCAACATATCGGACTATACTGATTCGAGAAGAAAGCCATTGTCTATTTATATTCCCTCCTCTATCTGTCACCTTTGACAGCAAATCGAATGAGGCTCAAGATATCAGTAATCCGCGGGTTTCCGATAATAAATTTCAGTTTATTTTTTCCAATTTAATGGTTATGATATGAATGTATTAAATCACTATCACCGTTTTCTATCCAGATTGGGATTGAAGATGTTATTTAATGAGTTCTTCACTGAGTAAATTCCTATTGGACAGGTGGTCCACCAAGTGAATTAAGACAATACTTTCAATGGCTTAACTCAACCCTGAAAGAGATATATTAGTAATTACCCTCCAGATATGGTTTCCATTGGTTAATGAGACTTTATTGAGAGTTCCATTAGTGTAACTCTAGGACCAAAAATACGTTTGAAAAATAGTTCATATTACCACTTCAATAAATCAGAACGAACTGCAGGTAGGTTATATTTATATTCCCTACGGTTATATCTAGTTACCGGGGATCAGGTTAGCCAAATGAGTTAAGGCCTTGGTTTCATATGGTAAACTTGGAGTGGCGAGATCGATTCCGGCCTGGGAATAGGAATTTATTTAATAACGAACTAATCAAATAATATCCAAAGTCTCACCCTGGCTAGAAAAGGGTAGTTACCTGTAGATAATCTGTCGAAATTAACCATAGTAGCGTAAATAAATAAGGCCTAGTTACCATGGTTAAACACATGTATGCCCCACTATATATATATATACTAGCTCAGATACCCGGCTTCGCTCGGGAATTCATTTGAGGCTGAACGGTGATGGATTTTTTGGCAAGGCTTTACTTTGCACAATATTTTGACATTTTTTCATGTGTGTAGTATCCAATGGATGGAGCACACAACATGTAAATAAATTCCCACGTGAGAGGGATACTCTGCGTGGAAAACAGAAAAATATTTTGACATTTACCCGTCCAATGTTTAGGGTTAACACCCGTCGTTTCAGTGGATTTGTTAATAATCAAATTATTTTTTTATGTAAGACTTCACTGTCCTGCATATTGCCATATTTCCCGTCTCCTGTGCATTATGTATAGATTTTAACTATTAATGAGAAAATATTGACATACATTTGAATCAATTTTCATTGGAGGTACCTGGTAGTTCATATTGAAAAGAAGTGTTGAGCAAATTTCTCTAAATAACAAAATAAACAACTTTTGTTATGTGCATATTTGCCGAAACCCCAATAGGAAATCACTATTATTAATTTCAGGCCTTCCTTATAACCCCCACTCCTGCCCGTCCCTAGAAATGTTAGTATGGCTTATTATAAGGAAGGCGTTAGAGCTAATTCACATACCGAGTTTGGTTTAGTTCGGTTGAGTCTTTTGTGCCAAATAAAATTGTGGACTCCCGCTATAGTTTTTAGCGTATAACTCATTTATACTTCCGTATACGGCAAAAGTGCATATAACAAAAGTTACTTTAAATAACAAAATGAACAACTTTTGTTATGTGCATATTTGCTGAAAAAGCAATAGGAAACGAAATATCGCTATTTTTAATTTCAGGCCTTCCATATAACCCGTACTCCTGCCCATCCTTAGAAATGTTAGTATGGCTTATTATAAGGAAGGCGTTAGTACTAATTCACATACCGAGTTTGGTTTAGTTCGGTTGAGTCTTTTGTGCCAAATAAAATTGTGGACTCCTGCTATAGTTTTTAACGTATAACTCATTTATACTTCCGTATACGGCAAAAGTGCATATAACAAAAGTTACTTTAAATAACAAAATTAACAACTTTTGTTATGTGCATATTTGCCAAAAAACCAATAGGAAACGAAATATCGCTATTTTTAATTTCAGGCCTCCCTTATAACCCCCACTCCTGTTCGTCTCAGAGAAAATTAATATAGCCTAAAGTCTAAGTTGGGTTAGTAGTAATATACATACCACGCTTCATAAAATTCGGTTCAGCCGTTTATGCGTGAAAAGGTAACAAACAAACAAACAAACAAACATACACGAAAGAAACAAAATGCAGTTATGGTGTCTATGACATGTGAAACGAAAAGTTATCGTGAAATTTCTCGAAAAAAATCAATGTACAGACAGAGGTTACAATTTTATATATATATAGAAGATAGATAGATAGATATATATGTAAATTTCTTTGAGGGGCTCAGGTTAGTCATGTGAGTTAAAGCGTTTGCATTAATCACACATGGTAAACCTAGAGTGGCGAGTTCGATTCTCGCCTGGGCAAATAGGAATTTATTTAGTGACGAACTCATTAAACAAATTCCTTAGTCCCACCCTGGCTAGATAAGGATGGTAACCTGCAGATAGCCCGTCCCAATTAGCCGTAGTAGCATAATGTGGACGTTAATAAATAAATAAATAAAACAATTTCTTTGACATTACTATTATTACTATTTATTAACGTCCACTTGTTGGTACTATCGGTAATTCGGACGGGGTATCTACGGGGTACCACTTTTTCCTAGGCAGGGCGGAATGAGTTCGTAATTAAATAAATTCCTATTACCCAGGTGGTAATCGAACTCACCACTCTAAGTTTACCACGTGAGATTAGAGCCCACGCTTTAATTCGCATTGCTAACCTGAGCCCTTCTTTGACATTATAGAATTTTGTCCTTTCCATGGTTAGCCATGATTGGTAAAGCGTCAATGTGTTCATCTGACATGGCAATCTTAGTGTGGCGAGTTCGATTCTCACATGGGTAATAGGATTTTATATAGTGACAAACTCTCCTCACCCGGCTTGAAAAGTGAAGGAAACCTGTAGATAATCCGACCCAATTGGCAGTAGTAGCAAAAAGTCTTCGTAAATTATTATTATTTATTATCATCTACTTTTTGCAACTAAGGCTAATTGGGACGGGTTATCTACAGGTTACCACCCTTTCCAAGCCAGGGTGGGCCTTAGGATGTTATTTAATGAATTCCGTCACTAAATAATTCCCTTTGCCCAGACGAGAATCGAAAAATGTAAATAAATTAATAACAAATTTCCAAGTTCTCGTTGACCTGTATGATCCTTCCTGGTCCCTTGATAGAAACACCCTGATGAATCCAGCAGCATGACTAGTGAAACCTTGATTGAAAACATCATGACTCGGTCTATTCCTGATGAACTAGATGGTAACCTTTACCTATTGTTCAGGCTAGTGATTTCTGATGCTCAAAGCTCAATATTTGCACATCATCTTGTTTGTTACAAACGCGAATTTCTTCTCAACAGATCCGAAAATTCCTGAATCCAAATTAAATTCTAAAAGTAAATAGATAGATATTTTATTGGCTTATGTTTACAAACATGTTGCCAAGGGTCTGGCCAATTAGTGTTAGTATGGTTATTCATATATTATAACTTCTCAAAAAATGTGTTAATAAAATAATAATAATGTCTAAAATTAGTTGTTGTACATGGGCATTTAATACAATATAAATTTTAATCTAAATAATTATAATACTGAATTAAATACATCATAACTTAATGTAAATGTAGATTAATTCATTCTTTTTTAATGTCTAAATAAAGATCAGTTTTCTGGCATATCAGATTAACATAACTCTTCTCTAAGATAAGTATAACTCTTCTAATAATAACTATAACTGCCTATAATAAATAATGTGCCAATTATTGTTGAATAAGCACCCCCATAAAAATAATAAAATTCTTTATTCTATATTGTTAACTTTCACAAACTTTTGATAAGAAACATAAAACATCATTAACTTTACTTTCACTGTTGTAATCCAAAATGTTTACCAATGATAGGTATTCTCTTTGAGGCACTATATATGAAATTCTAAAAGTACAATACACCAAAAGGAATTTATTATTATTAAATCAAATGGACAACTTTAAACTGTTTGTTGTGGTTTATTCTGATTATTTGGAATTCATAAATATTTAAATAATTATCCTTTAATTGAAAACACTTTCATCACTGATCTACTATTGTTCATATTGACAGTACTATAGAAGAAAAGAAAGTTTAGTAAATTGATGCTATCGTCCATGAAAAACACTTCCAACTCAAGAAATATGAAACAATCTCGACCAGTCAAATAAATTAGTTGGCGAGGTTTATATAATTAAAAGAGGGTTTTAAGTTATTTCTAGAGTTCAACTCAATTTGTTGTCAATAGGTTATCAATTACACTCTATTTATTTACTCCACATTTCGCATGGATTGAGTGATGCATCTGTTACTTCGGTAGTTGAATATGCAATAAAATTATTGGGTTGGCAAATAAGTCCTTTCTGTTTTCTGTTTTTTTTTTTTTTATTATGCAACTATGATAGACTTCTTATCTGATGATTCAATCCCTAAGGTGGATTGTTTATCCTGTTTGCAATATGCCAACAACTAAATCTGTTAACTCTTGTTGAAACTAGCTTAGTATTGTGTTTGCTATTACACTGTGAATATGGAAGAAAATATCATTCATTATCTGCTTACTTTTTATTTTAATTTTAAATTATTTTAAAAGTGATAAGCATGTTGGAGAAGCTCATAGAAAAATTTGCAGTGTTTATGGGAATGTTGCTTTAACCGAACACACCTGCCATATTTCATTCAGGTAATTTTGACGTGAAAGATGCTCTAGAGTCTGGTCACCCACGTGAAATTGAAAACCATTTGTACAAGCTTGGCTATATTTCCAGGCTTAATGTTTTGGTCACACTCTAACTAATGTCAAATTGGCAACACGCATTTCTGTTTGTTATTCACTACGGAAACAACTAAAAAACAACCTGTTTTTGAGTAGGTTGGTAAAATGAGATGAAAATTGGATATTTTACGATATCGTAGTCCCTAGAAAACCTTGCGGAACTATCAGTGAGCCTCCTAGAAGAATGTCAAAACTCTCTTGGATTGCATCCAAAGAAGATAATGCTTTTCATATGGTGGGATTTTAAGGGTTTTTATTTTCTATAAGCCATTGACATGAGGACAAACAATTGAATCAACTCTATACTGCACACAATTTACAAAGTTCAATCAATTAAAAATAAACGCCCAGAACTGGAAGAGTGTTGTGTTCCACCAAGACATGCTAGGCGTCACACCTCATTGGAGACTCGCAATAAAATATTGAGCCTTGGGTGAGACATTTTGCCCCAGCCTCCCTATATGACCAGACCTACAGGTAGTTTCAAGTAACGACCTCTTATTCAGGTCTCTGTAAAATTCCATGAGTGGAAAGAAATTCCAAAATGAAGAGGACATCAAAAACCACTTGGATCAGTTTTTAACAGTAAACCCCAGACATTCTATGAACTTGGTGTGGAAAGAAGGGAAAAAGTCGTATTAAATAATGGTCAATATATTTTAGATTAAATAAATTTTATGTCTATAATACACTGAGATTTATTTCTCACTGAAAAATCGAAAGGACTTATTTCCCAACCCAAACTTTACGTGTCATCATCCTGATCTTAATAGTTATTTACATTTTTGCACAATTACGTATTTTAATTTTTCTGCATATGTGTCCTATGTTATATTTTGAAGTATAAATATTTGTTCAGTTATAATTTAATTATGAGGTCTATGTATTGGCAGTAATAATTCCATCATTTGGTTTGGGAAATATATTTGCTATTTAGTATGTGTTCCATTGTAAGTAAAATGTTACAGTAGTGGCAACCATAAAGGAACAATTCTTAACCTGGATAAGTTAAGGAAAGATACCCGTACTTGTCCGCTATGTCCCTAGCCCCTTGTCAGATTGAACCCATTCGATCCAGCCCCTTGTCAGATTGAACCCATTCGATCCAGCCCCTTGTCAGATTGAACCCATTCGATCCAGCCCCTTGTCAGATTGAACCCATTCGATCCAGCCCCTTGTCAGATTGAACCCATTCGATCCAGCCCCTTGTCAGATTGAACCCATTCGATCCAGCCCCTTGTCAGATTGAACCCATTCGATCCAGCCCCTTTTCAGATTGAACCCATTCGATCCAGCCCCTTTTCAGATTGAACCCATTCGATCCAGCCCCTTGTCAGATTGAACCCATTCGATCCAGCCCCTTGTCAGATTGAACCCATTCGATCCAGCCCATTGTCAGATTGAACCCATTCGATCCAGCCCCTTGTCAGATTGAACCCATTCGATCCAGCCCCTTGTCAGATTGAACCCATTCGATCCAGCCCCTTGTCAGATTGAACCCATTCGATCCAGCCACTTGTCAGATTGAACCCATTCGATCCAGCCCCTTGTCAGATTGAACCCATTCGATCCAGCCCCTTGTCAGATTGAACCCATTCGATCCAGCCCCTTGTCAGATTGAACCCATTCGATCCAGCCCCTTGTCAGATTGAACCCATTCGATCCAGCCCATTGTCAGATTGAACCCATTCGATCCAGCTCCTTGCTTGTAGACATGTTTTAGATCAACAATGTATATGCTTGTAAATAAATAAATAAAACCTTTATTTGTACATACATAAATATTAAAGAACGTGAAGATACAATACATTTTTTTTCCGTTTCTAAACGTTTAGTACTAATTCAACTTAAAGTTAATGTCTTTTTCTAATTTATTTCAGGTTTAATCCTGGTCAAGTAGTGTGCTTCTCTAAGTCTCTTCCATGTTCTTCTTTGTTCAGCAACTCTCTGCCATGTTGCCCAGCCACATGTAGTTCTTAGGTCCCATCGAGTAGGCGATCTTCCTCACTTCCCCTTGTAACCAGGGTACCAGTTGATAAGATTTTTAGACCATTTATCTTTATCCTCCCTCACCAGGTGTCCTGCCCATGTCCATTTTCTCTTGTTGATAATCCACGCTGACAGGGAATTTAGTTTTATGTGTTAACCACATCATGGACTTTTTGTCTCTCTTAGTGGTGTGTAGAATGTAGCAGATTTACATATCAAACCCCGTCACGGGTATAAAAAAGAAATTATGGGAAGGCACAGTCTTGCTAACATTGGCCTACGGGTGTGAAACATGGACAGTAAGCCAAACCACAATTAGAAAACTCTTTTTTTTTAAAATAAATACTTCGAGTGGTGAGGGGAATGGAGCGCTACATTCTAAACATATATATTATCATTACCTATTTATTTATTTTAATGATAATTGAGCAAACATTTGTAGGTGCCTCTACTCCTTGATCTGTTTCCAGACAGTTAGTGAATAAACCCGTGAAAAGATTTTGGTATACATGTGCACTGAAATCCTACTAATTATTAAACAGTGAGTTAATATTAAGTCAAAATACAACTTGTCATTCTTTCAAGAATAGAATTTCCTTATGAATTTCTTGTAATTATTTTCTCCTGGAATGTTAATGTCGTCTGTGAAGTTAAAAATGACTGATGACAGGTGTTGTTGTCCACTTGGGTTTTCCAGGTTGTTTTGAACAAGGGATTCGTCAATGTTACTGGACAATATCATTACTCAATATTCCAATGGTAATTCATTTGCTTTATCACCAACGCTGGCTGTCAGGTTTCTTCGAAATACTTCTGGTGGCTAACCTGGATTCTGGATTTTTAATAGATTCTAACATTTCTAAAACATGAAGTGTGATTAAAAAGTGCATTAGTTTCAAACTGCGAACAAGTCTGCAAATAAACCCAGACTGATTATTTGACAGATAAGGTCGTTAGCTCTAAGAAGGAGGAGTCGCCATAATTATTCCTGTTGACGTTCTAATGCTCGCCATTAAAGGTATGATATATCATTAACATTATTTTTGCCAGAGTGAAACTGAAGCCACTTAAGCAATGCTTGAGTTTCTAATGCCTTCATCAAATAAACAAAAACAACTTTCTACATTCCCGTCAAAAAGTTCCATCGAGGTGTTATAGACAAAACAGCTGTGGAATGTGTTTTGAAATAGCCCAACTACAACAACGATACCAATTATTGAGCTATCGCGAAAAACTGTTTACACATTTCCAATATCGGCTTCTTCAATGGTCAAAATAGGCCAAAGAGGGCTGTTTTGGACTGTATTGCCGCTACAGGTACGACACTAACTAAAAACGTCCGTCAAGCAGGGGCTGCGTAAACTAAGCAGATTTCCTATACGAAGTTTTACAATAGAGAAATTTGCACACTGGTAACATTTGCCTCCACCTTAAGTTAATACAAACGGTAATGAGAAATATTTCAGTTAATTTAAAGCTTTAATAAGCTCCCAACAGAAACGGCTTCTGAATTGTAAATAAACCGGTCTGTCAACCACTCAGAGCTGAACAGATAGATAGACATATTCTACCAGAAAGAACCACAATTACTTAAATATATACCTGAATATAACATATTTATATGTTAGCAGTTATTGCAATAGTTTAATACAAACTATTTTCTATATCTAGTAATGCACTTTATAATGAATAATTGCATATATCTCACAAAGTAGAAGCTTACACCAGTCTCTAAACGAATTTCACGAGAGCCGAACAGTTGCGGAAATGGCCGAACTAACTTTCGGCCGAATCTCACGATCAAAACCGATAAGAGCCGAACCGAACCGAAAATAGCCGATCTCATCTCGTCCGTTATCCACACACACTAAATAAAAATGCAAATATCTCGGTTAATATTCAAGATAGAGAATAAATGTATATAACAATATTTATAGTAAATTTAATTCTCAATAAGATTGGTTATATAGAAATTTTCAATCCGACGTATAGTAACGGAAATAATTCGAATTTTCAGAAATTCCCCCCTATTAACCCACTCCAACTGATCCGATTTCAGCCATTAATGAACTTGATCTTTCTTTTTCCATAAAATGAATAAATATCGAGTTTGGTACCAATCAGACAAAAATTACGACCGCAAGAGCTTTAACAGATATATATATATATATATATATATATATATATATATATATATATATATATTTGAACCGTAGCTGATTTCCCTTAAGGGAAGCCTACTAATAACTTATATTAGAATTAACAGAGCTGTTACGTGTGCAGATGCTAATTCTCTACTGTTTCTATTGTCCTTTTTTTCTTAAAACATATGGTGTATTAAAAATACAAATTTAAAACATATGATTCAATTAAATTAAAATGTTTAGTAAAAACAGCTGATTCCTAAATAGAAATAATTCAAAAACTAAGTTTTGTTGATAATTAATAGTACAATATATATTTTGCATATTTATTGGGTAAATATTTTTATTTTAACTCCCTTCGAACTGTATTAAAGTATAATACATTTTCTATAATTTCAGATAACCTCTGAACACAGACAATAGTCAATGATTGATCTGAAACAACTCCCAGATGGCATTGACCTGAAGCTAAAATGTGTGGCATTTCACTAAATAAAAAGGCCCTGTAAGGCTGATGATAATAATTTAAAGAAAATTGTAATAGTCTTAGAAATACATTTGCCGAGTTCGTTAGTACAACATAATAATTCTTTCTTACGTACCTTGAACCAATGTGGGAAATATACCTATGCTTCATCCTAAAAAACTTGAATAATTTTCTGCGCCTGGAAAAATTAACTTTGAAACTACAAAAGTAAGGATTTTTATTTGATTTTTTTTTTTTGGCTGTTCATATAATACTGAGTAAGATTTAAAAAAATCCAAAATATCACAGGGACCACTTTGAAAACCATGGTGGCAGTGAATGTGTTCAGCTTTGATAAGATGAGTTATTATTAGTTAAGATTATTGATGTAATTAATGTTTCACTATCTAACAAGTACCAATTAACTTAATGAATATGGCCAAAGTGTCATATACACGGCCCTTGATAAGAATGATAAGATAGACAGCTTGCCCCAGATCGATCGACCGAGATCGAGTGCAAGGTTCAACGGTTCAGTTTAATCCACGAGCGAGCGAAAGAAAAAATGTTCCACACATCTCAAGATATATGCTTTAGCATAATTCTACCCACTGCGAATTGTGTCAGACCGTTTTCTGCTTTTAAAAAACGTTCGTCACGCAGGGGCTGCGTAAACTAAGCAGATTTCTCACGTGAAGTTTAGTAATAGATAAATCCACATACTGCTAAAACAACACCACCGTGAATAAATACAAACGGAGCTAACGACTAAATATCGAGTTTGGTAACGATTAAACAATAATTGCGACCGCTAGAGTGGTAACAGAAATATATATATATATATATATATATATATATATATATATATATATATATATATATATATATACAGTTTTAAACGGACCTCAATTTCGTCATCTCCTAGGTAGGATCGATGGACATTTGAAGAAAAATTTCAAAAATCGCGTCATGAGTACGACCTCAATAGCTGATTTCCCTTAAGGGAAATCTGCTAAAAGGCATTCTTTATTTTGTCCTTCGCATATTGGCAGTTCCATGAAATGAGTTTGATTATGGCATTGCCACCAAGGACAATTACCTATGTCGCAGTGCGACTCAATACTTTAGATTTGTCTCCATCAATACTTCTATATTTAGAAGAAAATTCGCTATTAACTATGCAACGCCCGTTTTTAGATTTATATAAAAGTAACTCAACATGCAATCTTTATGTATGAATGGTAAAGTACATGGCCTGAGTGGAGTAATTTATTAACGTCCACTTTATGCTGCTATGGCTATGTGTGCTGGCGTATCAACAGGTCACCACCCTTTTCTAATCAGGATGAGACCAGGGATTTATTTAGAGAGTTCTTCACTAAATAAATTTCTATTGCTCATATGAGAATCGAACCTAAGTTTTACTGGGCTTATTAAGGCCACAACATTAACTCACATGGCTAACTTGAGCGCCTGAAGTAATTAATTATAAGATTCAATTCAAATAATGAAAAATAACTCCATTTAAGGATGTACTCCATTAAAGCATAACACATAGAAACATGGTGCATAAATTAATTTACAGGTATTTAATGATTACCAATAAAGCTGTATTATATCAATTGAAGATAATGTTTTCGATATCTCACTCATTATACACACAAGTAAATATAATTGCTTAAGTAACTTAATGCTCAAAATATTTTTTCTTAAAAGAAACTTTATAATCACTAGTATTAAGGATGGAGACATCAAAGCATTGCAAAGTGCACGATATATCATATTTGAGGAACCAGGAAATACTGTATTGCATCCATGAATGTTTTGGTTCCTATCCAACACACAGCCAGGAAGTAGGTATCTTTTCTAGCCCTCAGCGAGACCTTATTAGGCCATGGAAGTGTCTTGAAAATCCATACATTTAAACTATGATATGCCCAATTAGTAAGCATTATCATTAGAAAATTCTTTTTGGTAATATTAATAAACGGGTTAATACTAACCACCATCGTAGATTCTATCAAGGCCACTGATTATTAAATAAAACACCACAATTTTTACAAAAATCATTTAAAATGTTGTTAAGTGTCTTGTAAGTAGCAATAATTTTCATTC
This sequence comes from Riptortus pedestris, assembly GCA_019009955.1. Lineage (NCBI taxonomy): Eukaryota > Metazoa > Arthropoda > Insecta > Hemiptera > Alydidae > Riptortus > Riptortus pedestris. The sequence continues at coordinate 112,851,729 of CM032231.1, read as the reverse complement.
CTGTAAAAATATTACTTAGAATTTTATACTTTTTTTTCGGTACAACAAGTCTAATATTGACTATATAATAGTAGTTGAGCCATTATACATCAGGAAAACAATGTCTTCAATTCAGTCATTTTATACTCATAAATTTAATCCATTCTCAAAGTGTTATTTCTACAGAAATTTAGATAAATTGGGTTAATTAACAATATCTTCCACTATTCTGATATTCAAATAATTGAAATTTGTGTTATAACGTACAACCATCATTTATTATTCTAACGTTATTCATATTATAATATATGGTAATCTATTATATAATTGAGTCAACCTCATTTACATAATTGGTAAAAAAAGTGTTAAAACGTCGTTATTATTAAAATCAATTTAGTTAGACATCTATAGTAAACTAACCAACCTTACCAAACCCATTATGGCTCAAACAACTATTATGAATAATATACGCTTAGTGTATGTATATATATATATATATATATATATATATATATATATATATAATTTATTTGTTTCCTTCCAATAGTACCCCTATAAGCAGACCGTTTCTTAGCAGATTTCCCTTAAGGGAAATCAGCTATTGAGGTTGTACTCATGACGGAATTTTCGAAATTTTTCTTCAAATGTCCATCGATCCTACCTAGTAGATGACGAAAATGAGGTCCATTCAAAACTGTATATATATATATATATATATATATATATATATATATAGTATATATATATATATATATATATATATATATATATATATATTTGTCTGTTACCGCTCTAGCGGTTGCAATTTTTGTTTGATCGTTACCAAACTCGATATTTAATCGTTTTATGTAAAAAGAAAGATCAAGTTCGTTAACGGCTGAAATCGGACCAGTGGGAGGGGTGGTTTAGAGGGGAGGATTTTCGAAATATCTCCATTACTATACGTCGGATCAAAAAATTGTACAATCTTATAGCATCTTATAGTAAATTTACTATAAATATTGTTATATACATTTATTCTCTATCTTGAATATTAACCGAGATATTTGCATTTTTATTAAATCTGGTCGTCTAACGAACGGGTGACTTTACCGTCAAAAGCTAGTTCGTCCGTTTCCTTAACTGCTCGACTCTCGTGAAATTTCTCTATTGTAAAACTTCACGTGGGAAATCTGCTTAGTTTACGCAGCCCCTGCGTGACGGACTTTTTTTTTTATATGCATGTCCCATGCAAGTTAGCATATCATGCATTGGTAGTATACTATAGATAAATTATATATTATATGTAATATAATAATTATTTCAAGGATACAAGTAATATATAAACAATTGACAATAATATGAGAATATATATATATATATATATATATATATACATACACGTATGTATTTTGACGCCAGGGATTACATTTTTCCCGGAACATGGTCGACCAGTGTATTTGAACAGCTCACGTTGGAAGATGAGGCAAATCCGGATATAAAGAGAGGAATTTTTACTTAAATCACTAACTTCCTTGAACGCAGCGAGGATTAAATGAGACGACGGAGGTCTATCATGAGTAGGGTTTTGTATGGATCGAAGGTTGCGTGGCGTACCGACCTCCTTGGCTTTATAGCTCTTTGCTCTCCCTTATCAGGATGGCTTATCTCTTCAAGAAGGACATCGGTCAAGGCGCAAGTTCGATTGGACCTACGTCGGAATCCAATGACACCGGAAGTACAATGTGCAGATGCGTCCAATGGGGAACGTCCATCTCATAAAGCCCCAACGCATAAGTCCCAAATCAAAAAGACACAATAGATAAATGGAGCAGAGAATGGAGGACGTGTAACAAATCTTACAGCTTGCATATCAAATATAACTCACAATAACTACAACATAACTAAGAGTCGCCATAACAAATGCGCACAATTTTATAACGGAACATGGACAGACAGGATATTATTTAACAAAATGTAAAATTCAAGACAATGACAATTGAGTAGGTCAATGTAAAAAGGGCGTATGGCGGTATACGCCCTTTTTGCGGAGATTTCATTTTTAGATTCCTATATCTGTACGAAATTCCGTGTGTTATATCTCTTTGGTTCACCTTTTACCGCCTGTTTGAATGAGCTGGTGACTAGCCTGCTTTCTACTATTGTGATTCGTAAACATTCCATATTTAGTGCTGTGTAAATTGTGGCGTTGTATGTTCCTAGTTTTGTTTTGTTTGTTGCTGTGCTTTTTAAAAATGAGCAATTTGGAAGACGTTTTTAGTGATGAACGTATTCTCTAAACTTCAAAGGAAAAATGAATCTTTTCAAGATCGCAAAAACAGTAAGGTTAAACGATATTCGAGTGAATCGTATACTTCAACAAAAGGTAGGATGGATAGTAAAGACTTTATCCCGATATTGAACTCTTGTAAACAAACCTGTCGAAATAAAGTTACTGCAAATGAGCAAGAGAATTTGATTGATCATTTTTATGTTTGTGATAAAGTACAACAGACACACTTCTTGCGGGATACCTTATAGTGCTTCCACTCACTGTGTACCAGCACAAAAACTCAGAGACATACTGTGGAACTATTCAGTAAAATGTATCGGTCTACATGTCTACACTGCCTTTACCAAATTTCTGAAAAACGCCTTCGTGTCATTCAGGGAAAAGTACTTTCTGGTAGTAATTTCACTAAGAAAAGAGGATCCCATACTGTAACGTTTCTTATACAATACTATATTATACAAAAACTAACTTTCTACATATAGCTGTGTTTTTATTTGAGTTCTTATTCAATGTTATCAGATCTTACTTGGCAATGCCTATGCAATAAGGGCGTATGAAAACATGATCTATGTAAAATGGGCTTAGAAAAAACATGGCTGCCAGCCTTCTCCCGAAAAAGGGCTTATATAAGGTTATAATTAAAAGGAGTTTATTTAATATTTTTAACGATTTTAATTTAGATTTATGCATAGATGAGATCACCAAAAATTGAACATAAGTTCATTCACTGGAAGTTCAAGTTGCACAAGTTTCAGGTTAAACGATATATACAAGTGAAATTTTGCACTCACAATATCTCAATACTAGGTTTTCAGTTATCAGCCCCTTTTGCATAGAACTCCTCAATTGTCAATTGCGACACACAAACACCACAAACGTTTTCACATGTACTCTATGACTGTTCACATTTAATCAAAATAGATTAAATTTCATAATGAAAATAATTTTAAAAGGAGGTAATTGACCATACCCCCTCATATATCACATAATAAAGACCACACAAAGTTTATCAAAAGTATAGATATGGATGTAGACTCACAAATTAAAGCAGAGAAAATCCGTAGCATCGGTTGAGTTTAACTCCATTTAATTTGTTTTTTTCATTTCCATTTATTCATTTTATTTGTAATCACTTGCTTATTTCATAATTTTATTTTAATTTATTCTATTTTTAATTATTTCATTCTATTTTTATTTCATTTATTATATTTGATTTAATGGCAATAACCCATTAAATAGTATATATTGTAAAAATTTTATTCTTTGACATAATTATACTTGTAATATGCCATGACCAGTACTCAAATAAAACACTTCTCATAGGGTTACTATGAGGAGGGAAAAAATCTAAGAGGCTTGGAAATCATCCGATTAATGATTTTAATTATATTAGCTCTATTAAACGAATCCTCAGAAAATTTTAATTAATTTTAAAACTAAATGAGCCCAGGTTTTGGAGTAAAAAAATCCATGAAATAGAAACATCCTTTTCTACGAAATGGTTTCTTGTATTTCAGGAAATAGCTGTGTATACTATCCTTTTCGAAATTTTCACTTACAACATGTCAATGGGGCAAGACTGGAGGTTAGTTTAATGTTGTAGTCTGCATACTCAAAAGGGCTAATAGTCTATCATAAGTCAGCTTATGCAGGCTACAGGCTACGGAGGAATGGCTGTCTAAAAACTCTGGCTTCGAGTGAAATTTTCTTCTCTGCTCCCATTATTGTTTGAATAGAGTTCTCCTTTTGATACCTTTCGTGCCGGATGGTTTGATGCTGAAGGCAGCGGAAATCCACTGCATTTTCTTATGACTCTCTTATTCCCCAGTTCGGTCCCGTGAAAATCAGGTTTACCTGGTCAAGGGATCCATTATCACGTGTAGTCTGAAGACACAACATACATAGTTATCTAAAAGATTATAAGATTAATATCCGCATTTTTGCTGAAAGTGAATTAGCAGTTAAATAAGTAAATACTGAAATGCGAAGTTTTAAATTAATTAAGTATATTTAAAAAAGAAAATGGATCATTATAATAAATTATATAGGAAGGCGAGGGTAGTAAATTCAACATTCAGTTTTTATAAATGTATTATCAAAACCAAAACATTTCAGTTAACCTCCAGCACTTTAATCAGCCGAATCACATACTAATTTCTCTAAAAAAATACACAAATCGTCACAATATATAATGTAAAGCACATAAAGTCAAAAATTAAAAAAAACAGCACAATATTGGCATTATTATGGGGGATGTTGGTACTCAGAAAAACTGGAGTAAAATCCACATCAGGGGACAATCCAACCAATGTGAAGTTTGTAATTCTGACATATGTTAAGAGGAATTTAAATATGTTCACTTTATTTTTGAAGTAAAATGAAGTACCACTTCCTGTGCTTCATTTATAATTTCTGTTGGCAGGTTTAATTTCTTGGTGACTACTATTGCGGTTTTTGGTATGAGTCCATTTGTACTTACTATAAATGCCGTACTATGGCAGACTTGAGCTTGTATGCTTCATTAAGCTCAACAGATAATTCTTGATATTTTCAATTTTTCGGCATAGGATTTCCGAATATTCGGATAATTGGGTATTTGTTATTACCAGTATTTGTCTCACAAATTAATAAAAACAAATAAATCAACTAATTTGATGTTCCATTCCCCCTCCTTTCTGGATGGCGAAGAACCTTTTTCATATATATGAAGTAATTATAGTTTAGAAATTATGAATACAAATGTTCTTTAATTTGGAATTGGAAATAATTCATTATGAAAATGATTCTATTATCTAATGGCTATTACTATAATGACTCGTTTGGAAATTATTATGTTATCTTAATTTCAAAATTACCTAATATTTTTAAATTGTAGAAATAAACATTTGCCAGATACGGTGTTATTTTTTAAAGATCATTTTCTGTTACTGAGGTTAATTAGGATATTTAGAAAGAACTATAGAATAACTATAGTTCATTGTGCTTATTCAATTGAAGAAATTGATTTTCTTGGTTTTCTTTTTCCCCTGCCAAGAATGCGACTTTAGTTGTATACAATAACCCTGAGTTGGTGAGATTGAAGCGTATCTCCATTTCTATGTGAAAAGGCATTGCTTAACTATCCGAGTAACGGTCTTCACTCACGAAATATTTCGCCAGTGACCACCAAAAGAATGTCTGCCAATTTATTAGTCCCAACTCTTAAAAAGGGTCAGGGTTTTTTTTTCATAAATCCGATTTCTACATTAATTCTGACTTTATAAAGTGGTTTCACGGTGAAACTGGCATATTTCTGAGCCATTATGAAGAGACAGCGATTAGAACCTCTGTAAATAATGGAACTCTTCAGACTACACCAGGAAAATAGGATAAAGCTATCTATAATTTTAGTTGGGCAAAATCATTCCAGCTTAAGAAAATAAAACGATCAGAGCATCAATCCTGTAGATGGAAAGTTTAAATATTTGATTTTTCTGGCTGCGTGAACTAAGCAGTTCCCCCTCGTGAAGTTCAACAATACATAAATCTACATACTGGTAACTCAACACCAACGTGAATATTAAGTGAATAAATACAAACGGAAACAAGAAATGGTTCAGTCAATTTCAATAACCTGCCGACGGGAAGTGTTTGAAATGTAAATAAACAGGTCTGCCAGCCTCTTACCGGAAATAAAATCAATTACTGAAATATATCTGAATATAAAATATTGCATATATTGAAAAATATTTTTTCTATAATCGTTCAATAATGGTAACATTACTAAACTGAAATGAGTGAAGAAAGTGATACATTTTGCAATAGAGTGAAGAAAGTAATCACTTTCCCTTCTTAATTAGTAATAAGTATAAATTAAAAAATAATTTGAAGTTGGAAATTAAATGCTTTTAAATGTTTCTTAACATTGTAAGAATTTATTTTAACAAAATAAATTGAAATGTGAATGAATTATTGGTGGAAATAATCAATATATTTTAAAATTTAAATATAATAATAATTACCTTCCTTGTTTATAACCTGCACTTGTTTATAACTGCACTACTTCACAATCATCACTAGTTGTTTTATAACTATGCTTATAACCTTTCACAACCATGCTTATAACCTTTCACAACCATGCTTATAACCTATCAACAACATATCATAATCTTCACAACATCCTAATTTTGTTCATATTGTGGTTAGATCTGACCATGTATTACACAATTACAGAAAAAAATTAATATTACACTCGTGACGAAGGTAGAATTTACAACTCTCGTGAAATTACCACACTCGCTACGCTCGTGTGGGTAAACGTTTCACTCGAGTTGTAAAATGATCTACTTTCGTCACTTGTATAATAAATAACTATACTATATCTAGTAATGTTATTAATAATGAGCCACAATAATGGTTATCTCAATGAATCAATGTTTAGTAGTCGAGTCCTAAAGACGGGGAGGGGCTGGGGGGTACCAGGATATATTTGCATTTAACTCGTGTAATAAAGGTCTCTTGAATACAATATTTGGTATTTAAGCTTCGAACAATGTGATTTATTATATAATAGAGTATTGTTTATGTAACATGAGTAGGAGTGGGGGTTTTCTGAAGGCTGAAAACTGAAAAACGCAAATATCTCGGTTAATATTCAAGACAGAGAATAAATGTACATGACAATAATTATATTAAATTCAATTTGCAATAAGATTGGTTCTGTACAATTTTTCGATCCGACGAATAGTTACGGAGATATTTCGAATTTTCGAAAATACTCCCTTATAAACTCCCCCCCCCCCTTGTACAAAAGGAGACGTCATTTACTATGAAAAGCTGTTCGTCAAATACATTTGGAAATATTTTTCTTCTAAACTTTTTTCATAGAGTTATTCCTTCATCTTTGCGCCTTGGGGTTGAGAAATATCTTCAAAACGGATTCTTGGTCCAAATGCATACTTTGCTGCATTCCTTAAATGTATCGATGCCCCCAAATCAGTTTTCATCTACACCACTTCCTCAAAAAAAACTTGAACTTGTAAATTATTCCAACTTTTATGTCTTGGATATTTCAGTCTTTTGAACCCATTTGTTGCCAAGGCGTGCATTCCTCCCAGAACGTTAGATAAGTGATAAGCACAGACTAAGATGACTTGGTTTGTAGAAGAAGGCACTTTTAATTAGTAAAGCCTGGCCTCAAACTGAGAGGAATAGTTTGAGACGGTGGCGATTGAGGTCCAGGTCTACCAAAGACTGAAGCGCCGAAAAAAATAAGTATAGTCCTTGAGGACAAGAACCCCTGCAATGGTATTAATATATAGCCCCTTCTTTTTAGCAGATTTCCCTTAAGGGAAATCAGCTATTGAGGTCGTACTCATGACGCGATTTTCGAAAATTTTCTTTTATTGTCGTGAATGCGATTCTCGCCTGGGAACAATTTTTGACAGTTAATTAAATATTTTTACGTGCGAATAAAAATATGTGCGTGAATATTAAAAATTTATTAAACTATGTATTGGCTAAAGAGTTCATTTCTAATGATTTCGTGAAGACTAATAGCAACATTCTGAAGTTTGAGCACCATTCAAATGTATTTTAAACGAATTCTGTATTTCATTTTGGGCTTAACAACAATAAAATGGGTATGAATGATGAGGATTCTTAGTGCGACCCTCCCCCCCCCCGCTCACGTTGTTTCCATAATACAATTTACTGAGGTCATTTTTAGCAGATTTCCCTTAAGGGAAATCAGCTATTGAGGTCGTACTCATGACGCGATTTTCGAAAAATTTCTTCTAATGTCCATCGATCCTACCCAGGAGATGACTAAAATGAGGTGCGTTCAAAATTATATATATATATATATATATATATATATATATATATATATATATTTGTCTGTTAACGCTCTAGCAGTCGCAATTTTTGTTTGATCGTTACCAAACTCGATATTTAAACGTTTTATGTAAAAATAAAAATCAAGTTCGTTAACGGCTGAAATCGGACCAGTGGGAGGGGGGGGGTTTAGAGGGGAGGATTTTTGAAAATTCGAAATATCTCCGTTACTATATGTCGGATTGAAAAATTATATAGAATCAATCTTATTGAAAATTCAATTTACTATAAATAATGTGATCTATATTTATTCTGTATCTTGAATATTAACCGAGATATTTGCATTTTTCTGTTCTCAGCTTCTGAGATGAGATCGGCTAACTTCGGGTCTAGTCGTGAGTTTCCGTCAAGAGCTAGTTCGGGCCGTTACCGTAACTGTTCGACTCTCTATTCTGAAATTTCTCTACTGTAAAACTTCAAGTAAAAGATCAAGTTCGTTAATGTCTGAATTCGGACCAGTGGAAGGGGGGTTTCAGTGGAGAATTTCAAAAATTTGAAATATCTCCATTACTATACGTCGTGTCGAAAAATTGCAAAGAACCAATCTTATTTTAAATGTAATTCTCAATTAATTTTCTTATATACGTTTTTATTTTATCTTGATTATTAACCGAGATATTTGCATTTTTATTAAGTGTGTGCGGATAAAGGACGAGATGAGATCGGCTGATGGTTCGGCTCTCATGAAATTGGTTTAGATACTCGTTACTACTACTGTTACTAGTATGCTGATTTCTTTATTGTAAAACTTCACGTGGGAAATCTGCTTAGTTTACGCAGCCCCTGCGTGACGGACTTTATTTGTTATACCGATCAGAACCAGTTTCCGCTAGAGAGTTCCAGAAATTTATATTTGACATTGGTTTATGTAATTATAATTATAAAATTAAGAACTGATAAAACAAGACCTAATACTAACAATACGATATATACTGGTATTCGTTTATGATTACTTCAGCCAATATTTCAAGACGTAACTATTTGAATTTGAATGTGTACATTTTATATAATTTCAATACCATGATTATTTTATAAGAAGTTATTTTATCATCTTGGATAAAGAGTATAGGTTCAAGGTAAACCACACATACTGTACCTTGATCTTATTCGCAAATGTTTTTAATTCACTAAGCTGAGGGTTTCAATGCTTGAATAACATTTGTAAACAAATGATTTTTTGTAAAAAGAACATAAGTATAAATAAATGAAATTACAAAATTATAGCTACGGTAGAGTGTAAATTATAGTTGTGTGTTACTTAACCTGCCGAATTGAGAGATAGCAGCTCATACAAACGGAGTGGGACTATGACACCAATAGAAAAGTCTCTCACACAGGGGCTGCGTAAATGAAGCAGATTTCCCACGTGGTTTTACAATAAAGAAATCAGCATACTAGTAACAGTAGTAGTAACGAGTCTCTAAACCAATTTCATGAGAGCCGAACAGTTACGGAAACAGCCGAACTAGCTCTCGGAATCTCACGAATAGAACCGACATCAGCCGATCTCATCTCGTCCGTTATCCGCACACACTTAATAAAAATGCAAATATCTCGGTTAATAATCAAGATAGAGTAAAAACGTACATAACAAAATTTATTGAGAATTACATTTACAATAAGATTGGTTCCATGCAATGTTTCGATCCGGCGTATAGTAAAGGAGATATTTCGAATTTTCCAAATTCTTCCCTGTAAACCCCCCTCCCACTGGTTCGAATTCAGACATTAACGAACTTGATCTTTCTTTTTACGTAAAACGATTAATTACCGAGTGTGGTAACGATTAAACAAAAATTATGACCCCTAGAGTGTTAACAGGCAAATATATATATATATATATATATACTAGATAACTCGGCAAACGTTGTTTTGCCATATAAATTATTTCTAGTTTCTAGATAAATTCTAGTGTAGACAAAAAGTAACTTACTTATTATAAGTGTGTATGTGGTATATGCATGAGATAGGCATGGAGCGCTATGAACGATAAGGGAATATAAAAATAACAAACGCCAAACAATATTATTTTTAAGTTATTATAGTTTATTTCTTAAAATTACATATCGCATATTAATTACGACAGTAACACTAACAAACAACATCAATCTTTTAATGCTATAGTGTGAACAATATTTTTTAGCCCATCTTTAGCAAGCACCAACAAACTTGATGGTTTACCCACTCCAGAGCATGCTACGTACAATTGCCCGTGTGAAAAATGGTGTACTCAAATCTAAGCCACAAATAGACATCGTTTGGCCTTGGGATTTGTTGATTGTCATTGCAAATTGAAATTCTAATCGAAGTACAGTTAAAAACACTATAATTGATCAGTTATCGAGCGGGATGATAATGATTAAATTACTAAAATGGCTATAAAAAAATAGGGGTAGGTGATAAAAAAGTAAAAATTTAGGGTTGTATGTATTTTTTAATGCCACAGTATAAAAAAATAAAAACAAAAAATTTCGTCCAAAAATTAAAAAAAAAATGTTAAGGCTGAACAACCCTTATCAATTAGGGGTATAAAAAATAGATAGTAGCCGATTCTCAGACCTACTGAATACGCATATAAAATTTGGTAAAAATCGGTAAAGCCAGTCCGGAGGAGTAAGCTAACTAACATTGTGGCATGGAAATTTTATATATTACATATATATATATATAGATATATATATATATATATATATATATATATATATATATATATATATACATACTTATAGTTTTGAACGGACCTCATTAGAAGATTTCCTTTATTTCGTCATCTCCTGAGTAGGATAGATGGACATTTGAAAAAATTATTCGAAAATCGCGTCATGAGTAAGACCTCAATAGCTGACTTCCCTTATGGGAAATCTGCTAAAAATGTTGGCAAATATGGTTGAGGAATGATACGTATAAACTCCGAGAATAAATGATTTTACTTTAAATCGTAAATCAATTAAAATCCATTGGGTCTATTTTGTTCAGGATATGCTTGGGAGCTATTGTAATTTGCTCAACCACCTCCAGAATGTAAATCTATAATATAATAAAGTGACAAATTATAATATAAGAAGAGATAAAAAATCCTGTTAAATTAATAAAAACAGAACTATTATTGTAAAGAGAGTAATAATCTATAACGTGACAGTTTAGAAAACGTTTTGAAAGAATAATAGAGATGAAAGAAACAGTTATAAGGAGTGAATTCTCTTCTTATTCGCCATACTTTCCAAAAACGGAATCAGTTATAAAAAGCCATGTGAAAGTTTCTCTGCGACATAACTCAGCTTCTACAAAACCAAAAAAAGGCCGTCCCGAGGGGACAGTTTAAACTAAGCCGATTTTCCACGTACTAGTACGATACTCTAGTGATATCTCACCACATATTCTGACTGAAAACCGTAAAGTACGAATTACTCTCTTAATATTTGGGATACGAAAATAATATATAGAACAACAGGGCATCCATATTTTAACAAGATTGATTTTATAACATTTTTCGATCAGAGTCATAATAACGAAGATATTTTGAATTTTCGAACTCCCCTCCTCTCTAAACCCCTTTTATTCCTGTTGCAAATTCTGCCAATAACAAATATGATCTTCGGTGTTGACTGAAACAGTTAAATGTCGATTACAGTTCAGATCAAATAAACATTTTCGAGACAAGAAAGTAGGATTCTTAATTGATGTCATCGGGCAAGATATTCTCATGTATCTCGGCAGATTAAAGGTCTCATGAAAACAATATTTGTTATTTAGGCTCAGAATAAAGAGGTTCATGTTATAACAGGACGTTGTAATTACGACATCAGTAGAAGTGGAAGGTTACTGAAGGCTGAAAACAAAAATATGGAAATATCTCAGTCAGTATTCAATATAGAAAAGTCCGTCACGCAGGGGCTGCGTAAACTAAGCAGATTTCCCACGTGAAGTTATACAATAGAGAAATCTCCATACGAGAGCCGAACAGTTACGGCAAAGGGCCCAACTAGCTTTTGGCGGGAAATTAAAAAATCCGTTATTGGCCCAAATTTAATAAAAATGCAAATATCTCGGTTAATATTCAAGATAAGGAATAAATGTATATAACAAAATATATATTAAATTTAATTTGCAATAAGATTGATTCTGTACAATTTTTCGATGCGACGTATAGTAACGGAGATATTTCGAATTTTCGAAAATCCTCTCCTTTAAACCCCCCCTCCCACTGGTCCAATTTCAGCCATTAAGGAGCTTGATCTTTCTTTTTACATAAAACGACTAAATATCGAGTTTGGTGACGATCAAACAAAAATTGCGACATCTAGAGCAGTAACAGACAAATATATATATACAGTTTTCAACGGACCTCATTTTCGTCATCTACTAGGTAGGATCGATGGACATTTGAAGAAAAATTTCGGAAAATTCCGTCATGAGTACAACCTCAATAGCTGATTTCCCTTAAGGGAAATCTTCTAAAAACCATGTATATAGCAGTATTTATAAGTAATTAAATTTGCAGTAAGATTTTTTTAATACAAGTTTTCGATCCGAAGTATAATAACGGAGATATTTCGAATTTTCAAAATTCTCCCCTTTAAATGCCCCCCCCCCATAGGTCCGATTTCAGTAGTTAACGATCTTAATCATTCTTTTTACATAAAACGATTTATATATTCTTCAAGTTTTATGGCAAAGGTCTCCATTAAAAAACATTTTTTTCTATGCAAACTTTATGGAAACTGCCCTACACGTTTCGTGACTTATTTGCCACTTGTTCAGGGGCCCTCCCTTTTAATAAAATATATATACAAAATTATTAATAACATTAATTTAACACATCCCTTAATAATTCTTTTGCTATATATTGTATTAGTAGGTGCCTATATTTATGATATATTTCTTAAAACTAATTATAAATTGATACTTACATTTCTGAAGTGCTGGTTTACCTTTTAGCAAATTTCCCTTAAGGGAAATCAGCTATTGAGGTTGTAATCATGACGGAATTTTCGAAATTACCTAGTAGATGACGAAAATGAGGTCCGTTCAAAACTGTGTGTGTGTATATATATATATATATATATATATATATATATATATATATATAGATATATATTTGTCTGTTACTGCTCTAGCGGTCGTAATTTTTGTTTGATCGTTACCAAACTCGATATTTAGTCGTTTTATGTAAAAAGAAAGATCAAGTTCGTTAACGGCTGAAATTCCCCCCCTTGGGAGGGGGGGGGTTAGAGGGGAGGATTTCGAAAATTCGAAATATCTCCGTTACTATACGACGGATCGAAAAATTGTAAAGAATCAATCCTATTGCAAATTAGGTTTACTATAAATATTGTTATATACATTTATTCTATATCTTGAATATTAACCGAGATATTTGCATTTTTATTAAATCTGGGCGGCTAAAGGACGGGTGACTTTCCCACCAAAAGCTAATTCGGCCGTTTCCTTAACAGTTCGGCTCTCGAAATATCTCTATTGTAAAACTTCACGTGGGAAATCTGCTAAGTTTACGCAGCCCCTGCGTGACTGACTTATATATTACGTTGCGACTGATCTCACACAGGGCATTGATGATTCTGAGAGATTCCCAAGGTAAGTTAAATCAGCTGACTAAAAATCGACTATTTACAAGTCAATCTTGAACTCGATCATTTTGCGTCATAATTTAAAATCGATTAATTTAAGATAAAATGTTATAGAATATATGATTGAGGTTTTGATTTCTGTTCTGTGGGAACCTCTAAGTATCATCTACCCCTCTGTGAGGACTAAGAATTATTAAGGGAAGTGTTAAATTAATGTTATTAATATTTATATATATATATATATATATATATATAAAGGGATAGCCCCTGAACAAGTGGCAAATAGGGCAAGAAACGTGTAGGGCAGTTTCAATGTTTGCACAGAAAAAAATGTTTTTTAATGGAGACCCTTGCCATCAAATTTGAAGAATATATAAATTGTATTGGGTCCCGAATAAGAAGCATAAAACGATTATATATCCAGTTTCGTAACGATTAAATAAAAATGTCTGCCACTAGAACTGTAACAGATGAATATATGAGCATATATCCTTAAGGGAAATGTGCTAAAAGAGACTTCCTAAAGGGAAAAGACAATAAGATTTGTCTCGATCTTGACCTCCGGTACAGAACCGTAATTCGTATCCATCCGAGAAGGAGCAAGTTCAATTAAAAAGAAAAAAAATCTGCCCCTGGGAGGGACGGTTTGACCCAAATATTCAGTAGCCGGCCTTTCCTTATGAAGTTATAATATCAAAGATAGGACAAGACCTTCGCTCCGCCTTGCATACGTCTGCTCTGCAACCAGCTTACCTTTTCCTATCGTCTATTACTCACGGACAGATTTTCGTCTACAAATATTCGTTTTTTGCTATGTTATACGTCGCTTACTCTGTAGGAACTGGCTACTTAAAAAAAAAATTAAATAGCCTTATAAAAATTACTAATTTTTTCAATTAGTTTAAAACTGTTGACATATAAAAAGTCCGTCACGCAGGGGCTGCGTAAACTAAGCAAATTTCCCACATGAAGTTATACAATAGAGACATCTGCCTAATAACAACAGTAGTAGGAAGGTATCTCTAGACCTATTCACGAGGGACGAATAGTTACGGAAATGGCGGCACTAGCTCTCGGTGGATGGTCCCGACCATAGCCGACTCCACACGCAAAAAACAATGCAAATATCTCGGTTAATATTTAGATACAGAATGAATGTATAGAACAATATTTATAGTAAATTTAATTTGCAATAAGATTGATTCAATACATTTTTTCGATCCGACGCATAATAACGGAGATATTTTGAATTTTCAAAACATTGCCTCTAAACCCCCCCCTCCCACTGGTCCGATTTCAGTCATTAACGGCCTTTATCTTTCTTTTTACATAAAACGCTTAAATATGAAGTTTGGTAATGATCAAACAAAAATTGCGACCACTACAGCGTCACATATTCTTCACCGGAAAGAAAAATAATTACCGATATATATCTGAATATAACATATTAACTTTATTGCAAACTATTTACTTTATCTAGTACTGCAATTTATCAGAATAATTTATATTTTAATAACTCAAATTTTAGTAGTCCAAGAACTAAAGAAGGGGTGGGGGTCGACAGAACGTATTTGCATACATCTTACAAAGTAAACGTTTGCAGGAGTTGCTAATCGAATTTCACGAGAGCCGAACAGTTACGGAAACAGTCAAACTAGTCATCGCATCTTTCTTTTTACATAAAACGATTAAAAAACGAGTTTGGTAACGATCAAACAAAAATTGCGACCGCCAGAGCAGTAACAGACAAATATATATATAATTTTGAACGGACCTCATTTTCGTCATCTCCTGGGTAGGATCGACGGACATTTGAGGAAATTTTTCAAAACTCGCGTCATGAGTACGACCTCAATAGCTGATTTCCCTTAAGGGAAATCTGCTAAAAACTATAGAATAACATAAACAAGAAACACATCCGTAGTGTTTGTGTGTAATTAAGCACATTTGCCACGCCCCATGTTACATTGGACAATCTTGAGGTAAGTATTTTAGCAGATTTAACTTAAGGGAAATCAGCTATTGAGCTCGTACTCATGACGCGATTTTCGAAACATTTCTTCAAATGTCCATCGGGATCGAACCAGGGCCCTGGAACCCAGGAGATGACGAAAATGAGGTCCGTTCAAAATTATATATATATTTGTCTGTTACCGCTCTGGCGGTCGCAATTTTTGTTTGATCGTTACCAAACTCAATATTTAGTCGTTTTATGTAAAAAGAAAGATCCGATGACTAGTTCGACTGTTTCCGTAACTGTTCGGCTCTCGTGAAATTCGATTAGCAACTCCTGGAAACTTTTACTTTGTGAGATGTATGCAAATACGTTCTGTCGACCCCCCCCCCTTCTTTAGTTCTTGGACTACTAAAATTTGAGTTATTAAAATATAAATTATTCTGATTCATTATAAATTGCAGTACTAGATAAAGTAAATAGTTTGCAATAAAGTTAATATGTTATATTCAGATATATATCGGTAATTATTTTTCTTTCCGGTGAAGAATATGTTTATCGATCTGTTCAGCTCACAGTGGTTGGCAGACCTATTTGTTTACAATTCTGAAGCCGTTTCCGTTAAGAGCCTATTAAAATTAACAGAAAGATTTCTCATCGTATTTACTCAAGGTGGTGTCAAGTGTTACCAGTATGCAGATTCCTCTATTGTAAAACGTCACTTGGGAAATCTGCTTAGTTAACGCAGCCGCTGCATGACGGACATTTAATTTACGAACTGGGACTTCAGTGAATCATTTTTAACTTCTGTCCAACTAAAAACGTAAATAGTGACGTTACTGAAATGGCATACAGGTGAAGTCGCTTTTTTAAAAAGTTTAATGCTGTTAACAATTTCTAAAATCAAATCTGCCGGTAATCGCCTCCAAAACCGGCTGATCGTCGAGTAGAGCACTTTTGATACGAGGTCACCATTTTCAAATCTTGCAAAAGTTGTACTGACTTTTAATTGACCCACTAAATTATATTTCTTGTATTAATTAAGGGCACGATGAAAAATAATACATCATATTTATGGAGTACTTTAAATATGAGATCCAAAAGGTTATTTCAATTATCGTACTACTAAAATAAATATTTTGTATTTATTGAGATTCATTCATTCCTGGGCCACCTGTTTAGCAAATCTCCTATAACGCATCATATTGAGAATACTCTCATAACGCAAATTTTGCGTTTTGTTAGTATGTGAGTGTGTATTTTAATGCTATAGCGGTCATAATAAGTGTTTCATGAAAACCTAATGGACCAATATTTTAATCATCGTTATGATCGTCTTTCGGATCGAAAAATGTTATTTGTCCAATCTTGTTTAAAATATAATAATCTCGAATTATTATTCTATATATTTCTCCCTACATTTGGAATCGTAGACGAAATATTTGTACGTTTTTTTTTAATTTTCAGCAACAAGAAAACCCCACTCCAGCTCATCACGTATTAATAACAAGCCAATAAATCGTGACACGCCTCATTGCAAGCTTAAATTCATCGGTCTGTTTACTGTGGGAAAAGGTAGCCTCCTTCCACTTAGAAATAAAAAATATTTCAATTTAATATTTTTATATGCCATGAAGTGACCAACAAATTTGTTGGGCTGGCATTTTTCATTAAGATGCATTAGGAATGAATGTTGTTTTAAACAATAATTATTGATTTCTTTTACGACCGCCATTTTCCCCCGTCAATCATTCTGTGTAAAGTATATATATTATATCATTTATTTAAAATGTTATTATAGCGTTTTCCACTCACATACTAAATACAGCAGGTGTTAGATGGGTATTAATAAATAGTCTTATTTTCCATCAAGAAATAAATTTTTATCTGATAAATACAGTAGTAAACCAGCAGTTTTGCTGAAAGGGGTTTATTTCTTTTGAAGAATGACGTAATGACATTTCTTATCAGTTACAGGAGGTGTGTTAGATTCTATAAATTTAAAAATTATTTCCATAACAATGATATGTACATTTTTACATAAGGATTTAAAAATATATTATAACAATAATATCGCACATTTGTTATTGAATGATAACGAATAATAACACTTATTTTTAATAGAATTTTGCGTCAGAACTCGGAAAAAAAAATAAGGGCATGCCTCCATAAGTTATCTTTGTAGCTTTTCTGCTTTCTTTATCAGAGGTAATGTTTCATCTATCAAACAAAGCTGATATTGTGTTATGACAGTTCTTGATAATCGATGCTTATAAGAACACTGCTGGTGGCATCACCCAATGATTACGTCTCGTTGCAAGGTTATCATTTTGAAACAATTTTTTTCTTTGTTCTCTTATGGATATTTATTTACTGCTATCGATTGTATACAGTCTTCACAGTAGATAGATCGTGCATGCGAAAAAAATCCTATACATACTTCCATTGGCATGAATATCACCCCACCTTAAAGTATTTCCAAAACTTACGACACATATTTTCCATCATTTCATTATTTATTTATTTATTATGTAGAGCTCCGCAACTTTGGAGACTTGGCTCTTCTTAAACATGGGGGAAAACAAGACAAAAACAAAAAGTCCGTCACGCAGGGGCTGCGTAAACTAAGCAGATTTCCCACGTGAAGTTTTACAATAGAGAAATCTGCCTAATAACAACTGTAGTAAGTAGTAAGGGATCACTAAACTTATACACGAGGGACGAATAGTTACAAAAACGGCCGCCAGAGCTCTCTTCGGAATGTACCAAACAGCTCACTCCTGCCGACCAATGCAGAATACAAATGCAAATATCTCGGTTAATATTCAAGATACAGAATAAATGTATAGAACAATAATTATATTAAATATTAACGAACTTGATCTTCCTTTTATATTAAATTAATTATTATATTAATCTTCCTTTTATATTAAATATTAACGAACTTGATCTTCCTTTTTACATAAAACGATTAAGTTTGGTAACGATCAAACAAAAATTGCGACCGCTAGAGCGTTAACAGACAAATATATATATATATATATATATATATATATATATATATATATATATATAGATTTAAAATGTTGAACGGACCTCATTTTCGTCATCTCCTGGGTAGGATCGATGGATATTTGAGGAAATTTTCAAAACTCGACCTCAATAGCTGATTTCCCTTAAGGGAAATCTGCTAAAACAACAACAAACAACATAAACAAAATAACAGAAAATTGAACATGAAATAATTTATAGAACAAAACTAAGGGAACGCAACACAAAACAAAAGAAGAAACAGGAACACAACATAAAAACAGACGGTAAATAAATAAGTGAAAAGAAAACTTGATAACTTTGAAACAAAAACTAAATAGGTCACACACACACACACACACACACACACACACACAAACATAAATATGTCAGAAACGTGGCAATATGTGGGCTACCCTCAGTCAGTAGTTCGTTCATGTCATGTGGAATGTATAAGTAAGCTCGTAATCTGCATTCCGTTAGGTGTTTTATAGTTAGTCCAGTGTTGCAATGAGTACAAGTAGGCTTGTCTTTTCTGTTCATTATGTAAGAATGTGTCAGGTATGTATGTCCAATACGTAGTCTTGTGAGGACGACTTGGTCTCTTCTTGAATCTACGTACTGTCTCTTTGACCATCCAGTAACATTGCGTTTTATTTCCAATAGTTTGTTGTCAGTACGTAACCAGTGTATTTGCCAGTCTTGGAGTATTTTTGTTTGTACAATCTTGTTGAGGTCTGTTGGTGTTAGTATAGATATGTCGGTAGTAGTCCTTTTTGTTGCTAGTTTAGCATGTTTGTCGATGTCAGTCAATTGTTTAATGTTCTTGTGTCCAGGTAACCACAACATTTTAAAATTGCAAGTGTTTAGTGCGTGAATTAGTTCTAGTATTTTTGTAATTAGTGGGTGATTGGAGTAGATGTTTCCCATGGAAAGTAAAGAACTTAAAGAGTCTGTGCATAAAATTACTTGGTGTGATCTGTTTTCTAATTTTGAAAGTGCTAGTATAATGGCCTGTAGTTCTGCAGTATAAGTACTTGATTCGTCGTGTAGTTTAACTTTGTAAGTTTTGGTGTCAGTTGTTGATTTTGTTGATAGTGGCGGCTAAGCCCCTCCCATGTTCTGTCTTAGATCCGTCCGTGAAAATGAATAAACTGTTAGGGTTTTGTGAAATTACAGCCTTGAAAGATGTCTGATAAAATTTTGAAGAAAGAGGGTTTGATATTTTGTGTTAGTTTTAAATCAATTTGATAGTTACGTAATTACGTAATTAGAGAAATCGTAATTAAAATGGTTTCCAGAACTTTTAAAGAAATTCCTTATTGAACTAGATATTAACCATGACTTTAGAAGTACGGTGTAAACATCGGGGAGTCTAAATACAAAGAGGCCACTTTCTTCACAAAACATCGTTCACACAGTTTTAGTACTTCTTAGAGTTTCTCGTCTCCGATAAGGACCGTTATAGTTAGTTTAGTCACTGTGTTTATACGTCCATAAGTTTATCGGCCACAGCCATTAACTTTTTACAATACGCCGGTGAAAAAAACCAAGCAAGAAATATTTATGAGTGGAATAAGACGATTCATGATATACTGTCTTATTGTTAACGGGTGGTGGCAAAAAAGACTCAAAATTAAAATATCAAGATCCAGAACAAATATATATACATCTCTCTCTCTCTCTCTCTCTCTCTCTCTCTATATATATATATATATATATATATATATATAGAGAAGAGAGAGAGAGAGAGAGAGAGAGAGAGAAATGTATATATATATATATATATAATATATAGATATATATATATATATATATATATATATATATACTAGCTGAGATAGCCGGCTTCGCCCGGGAATTAATTTGAGGCTGAATGGTGATGGTATATTTTTGGCAAGGCTTTACTTTGCACAATATTTTGACATTTTACCCGTTCCAGTGTTTAGGGTTAACACCCGTCATTTCTGTGGATTTGTTAATAATAAAATTAATTTTTTATGCAAGACTTCTGTGTCCTACATATTGTCATATTTCCCGTTTCCTGTGCATTATGAATAGATTTGAATTATTAAGGAGAAAATATTGACATACTTTGAATTATTTTTTTCAGGTGAGGTACCTGGTAGTTCATATTGAAATGAAGTGTTGAGCAAATTTCTCTAAATAACAAAATATACAACTTTTGTTATGTGCACATTTGCCGAAACCCCAATAGGAAATCACTATTTTTAATTGCTGGCCTCCCTTATAGCCTCCACTCCTGCCCGTCCCTAGAAATAATATGGCTTATTATAAGGAAGGCGTTAGTGCTAATTCACACTACTGAGTGTTTTATTTATTTCGGTTGAGTCTTTTGTGCCAAATAAAATTGTTGACTCCCGCTATAATTTTTAGCGTATAACGCCTTTATACTTCTGTATACGGCAAAAGTGCATATAACAAAAGTTACTCTAAATTATAAAATAAACAACTTTTGTTATGTGCATATTTGCTGAAAATGCAATAGGAAACGAAATATCGCTATTTTTAATTTCAGGCCTCCCTTATAAACCCCCACTCCTGCCCGTCCCTAGAAATGTTAGTATGGCTTATTAGAAGAAAGGCGTAAGTACTAATTCACATACCGAGTTTGGTTTAGTTCGGCTGAGTCTTTTGTGCCAAATAAAATTGTTGACTCCCGCTATAATTTTTAGCGTATAACGCCTTTATACTTCCGTATACGGCAAAAGTGCATATAACAAAAGTTACTCTAAATTATAAAATAAACAACTTTTGTTATGTGCATATTTGCTGAAAATGCAATAGGAAACGAAATATCGATATTATTAATTTCAGGCCACCCTTATAACCCCCACTCCTGCCCGTCCCTAGAACTGTGCGTATGGCTTACTAGACGAAAGGCGTAAGTACTAATTCACAGACCGAGTTTGGTTTAGTTCGGCTGAGTCTTTTGTGCCAAATAAAATTGTGGACTCCCGCTATAGTTTTTAGCGTATAACGCATTTATACTTCCGTATACGGCAAAAGTGCATATAACAAAAGTTACTCTAAATTACTAAATAAACAACTTTTGTTATGTGCATATTTGCTGAAAAAGCAATAGGAAACGAAATATCGATATTTTTAATTTCAGGCCTCCCTTATAACCCCCACTCCTGTTTGTTTTAGAGAATATTAATATAGCCTAAAGTCTAAGTTGGGCTAGTAGTAATATACATACCAAGTTTCATAAAATTCGGTTCAACCGTTTATGCGTGAAAAGGTAACAAACAAACATACTCCAAAGAAACAAAATGCAGTTATGGTGTCTATGACATGTGAAACGAAAAGTTATCATGAAATTTCGAAAAAAAAATCAATGTACAGACAGAGGTTACAATTTTATATATATATATATACATTTATACACTTATCTATTACAGCTCGAGCGATTGCAAGTTTTGTTTCTTGGTTGTCAAACTGGATGTATTAGCGTTTCATGCAAAACTAAAGGTCAACTTCCTTAATGGCTGAAATCGGACAAATGGGTGTGGGGGTTTAGGGGGAAATTTCCAAAAATCGAAATATCTCCATTATTATACCAAAGATCGCAAACTTGTATAGAACTAATCATATTGTAAATTAAATGTACTCTATATATATTGCTACAAACATATCAAATAATAATGATTAATATATAAATATTAATCGATATATTTGGATTTTTTTTTAATTTTCAGCCTTCATTAAACCCCTACTCCTACTCAAATCATAATTACAATAAGCTGTTGTTGCATGAACCTCTTTATTCTAAATCTAAATACTAAATATTGTTTCGTGAGTTATTTATTACGCTAGATACATAAAAATTCGTTGCGATGACGTCACCAATCAATAAACATTTTCTGAGCAAGAACCTAGATGACCCAAAAATGTTTTCGTTGATCTATACTATACTCAAAATTTCAACTTTTCAGTCAACACTAAAAATTATATTTTTCAATGGCATAAATCGGACATGGTAATGAGGGAAGGGAGGGGCGGGAATTCGAAAATTCAAATTAAGTCCGTTATTATGTGTGGAGTCTTAAAAGTTTATACAATTGTTGTTCTAGCCATTATTTCCTAACTCAATTATTAGTCGAGTTATTCTAGCTTTCTGTTTTCAGCCTTCAGCCGCCCCCCCCCCCGCTTCCTTCTACTCATCGATTTTTTTACATAGAAATAGAGAATAAGTGGTTAGCGGAGATCACAAGTACGTGCTCGAGGGAAATCTGTTTAGTTTACGCAGCCCCTGCGTGACAGGCTTGATGTCATGATACAAACTTGAAGAGCTTTTTTTTCTGAAGTAAAACCACTACTATGGGATTAGGAAATATAATATTTCTGCATTAGTTGTCAGAGCTACAAGATGAGTAAAGAACACCATATTCTAGGGCATACGAACATGACAGGCATGTTAGATTATTATATTAGTCTCAAAAATCCATATTTATTAATCATGCACAAGAAGTAAATGCTAAAGCAAGTATTATTTTCTCTATAATGACTGCTATAAACGTCCGTCACGCAGGGGCTGAGTAAACTAAGCAGATTTCCCACGTGATGTTTAACAATAGATAAATCTACAATACTGGTAACACAATAGTACTGTTGACATGAAGTGAATAAATACAAAGGATAATAAGAAACCTCCTGACGGGAAGCACCTTAAACGTAAACAAACAGGTGTGCCAACTTCTCTCAGAAAAGAGAAACAATTACTGAAATATATCACAATATAACATCTTAACTCTATTTAAATCTATTTACTATACGTAGTACTGTAATTTATAATGGATCAGAACAATTTTTATCTCAATCAATCAAATTTTAGTAGTCCGGTTGGGTCCCCCGAACATATATACATGTATATCATATAATAAAGGACTCTTGAAAACATTAATTGGTATTTAAGCATCGAATAACGTGTTCTATGACATAACAGAGTATTGTTTATGTAACATGAGTAGAAGTGAGGGTTTGCTGAAGGCTGAAAACTGAAAAATGCAAATATCTCGGTTAATATTCAAGATATATACTATATATATATATATATATATATATATATATATATATATATATATATATATATATAATTTTGTGTGGTGCTATTTTTAGTCATCTCCTGGGTGTGATCGATGGACAGTTGAAGAAATGTTTCGAAAATCGCGTCATGAGAACGAACTCAATCGCTGATTTCCCTTAGGGGAAATCTGCAACACGGGAAACATTGGCAGGAGCAAAAGTAGCAATAAACATTTATACTTATATAGGCGAGAACCCAGCCAAAGATAATAGAAATTTTTCACATCGATATTTCGGAATTCTTGCTTAAGAATTTATTTTTGGCAAATTTCCTTTAGGGAACAATCTATTACATCAGGTCGTAAGGAATGACTAAGACCCAGAACCAAGATTTATATTTTGGTGCCAAAAACAATAATCATTAAAATTAACTATTCAAATGCCCGTTGCCGGAAGAATATTCCACAGCAGAATAATAAGAAAAATAAGAGAACAAAAATCAGTTTCATAACGAATTGTTGTGTAATACTTATAGGAAAAATATAGCAATAAATTGTTGTAATCAAATCATTACATACAATTACATGACGTCTTGTGGTTATTCAGTCACTGATTAAGTACTTATGTAAATTATTTATCACTTAAAAAGTTTTTTTGTATGTGTTTGTCAAAAAAAAAAAAAAAAACAACTCGCGACCTTATTTTAATTATCACTATTATATAAAAGCTAGTTCTGAAGTCACAAATTAGGTGGGAGCATTTAGTAATTCTATAAACTTACATCAAATAAGATTATTGGTTCTACGTAATCAAAGCTATGGGAAAGAACCCATGTTTTTAAAAGAGATTTCATAAACGATTAATTCTAAGATATAAAATTTTATATTTTGTGACAAATGAAATACTCAGGCGTAGAGCATCAACATAAAAGGTAATTTTATTTCAATGTGATGGATGGTTTCAAATGAAGTATAGGAGAGTGATTTGAAAAAAGTAAAAGATTAACTGAAAAACTAGGAATTTACTAGAAAATAATAAAACATTTAATGAAAGAACCATGTCTGCCGTTAAGGGATTTTGAGTTTAAAAAAGATTTCTTGAACAGTTAATTCTACATTATAAAACTTTACGTTCTCTGACAATTGAAATATTCAGGAATAGAGCATGTACATAAAGGTAATTTTATTTCAATGTCGTGATGAATGGTTTTGAATGATAGGATAGGAGATGATTTGAGAGATGGGAAGAACTTGCATATAGGAACGTAAAATTTATATTTTAAAAGAGGTTTTTTGGAATTTTTTTCAAAAATTTCATTATGAGTTCCACCTCAGTAGATCATTTTCCCTTAACACACTTTAAACATACTTTTATGGTATGGATATACAAACGTTAAGAAAAGTACAGACATCGACAGATTAGACGAATGTACAGTAGACATACCAGACATTGACATAAGGAACTATCAGAGCAGTGGCAGCAATCTTGGGATGACACACTAAGACAAATAAAACAAAGAGTTCAGGAATGACCATCAAGCAACAGGAGCACACAAAGAAAGGAAGTTGTGCTGACCAGACTACGTATTGGTCATTCCTTGCTGACTCACAGACAATAACAAACAAGGACACACCGACTTGTAGACAATGCAATGAAACTTTGACTGTACATCACATATTGACTGACTGTAGACGAAGAGATATGTTCCACATGACTTACAGGAACGTTTGTCCATTAACAGTACTTATATAGACAAAATCATTAAATATCTAAAAAACAATAATATATTCAATACACTATAGCATATGTGGGCAACCACCGGCCCGCGGTAAGGTTTGGTCCGGTCAGCGAGACATTTTGAAAAACCCAATTAAACAAAGATTTTACAAAAAATGTTGCAGGGCAAAGTATGAACTAGTTGTCAAGTGATAGAACAGCTGCTAATAGAAAAGGTAAATTGGAAACCAGCCAATTTCAGAATACCTGGTTAAAGGAGTCCAACGCGATTCTGATCATATGTGGGTAACATCCGGCCTGCTGTAACATTTTGAAAACCCCAATTAAACAAAAATATTACACTACTTACTCCAAATGAGGACGAAGAGGAGAGATTTGTGAGTTTGGCAGTAGGTACTTATAAATGTGAACAGTTCTTTTCATTGATGAGTGTTAATAAATCAAAACATAATACAAGGCTGACTGACGATAATTTGGAAACTTCTTTTCGTCTTTGTATCTGTGGAATTAATCCGAACATCGATGGATTAGTTTCACAAAGATAAGCTCTCAAATATAAGTGTCTCATTCATTTCAGTGTCGCTATTTCACTTTCATTGTTTGTAATAATTCCAAATTTTAGAAAATTTTAAATTATAATGTTTTACCTATTTCTTTTGTCATTTCACTTTGTTATTTTAATAAATTGTATTATTATAATTACATTGTCGTATAATTTCATGTCTGATATCTATCGTTAAAAATTATGAACACTACTTTAAAATGCACTACTTTTAAAAGCGGCCCGCGAACGTATTTGCACACTAAAGTTTGGCCCGCAATATGTCAAAGTTGCCCATACCTGCACTATAGTCTACAATTTCTACACACTTTTCTTAATTTCTCTTCTACAATGTAGCAGGGTGTATACACTTTAATTTTATTTTTTGTTTTTATGGTTTTCACATGTTTGTTTTTTTTTCCTGTTCTATACTTATGTTTTCATTTTTACTAATTTCATTTCCCTGATGTTTCCATACACTATATCTTATCCTACAATAGACTGTTATGCCAATGACCTGTTTCAGTAATCACCGTATTCCATAATTCATTCCTTTTCCCTTTTTTCGTAATTGCTTTCGCTGTTTGCTTTGTTGAGCACTTATAATGAATGAGTTGCGGGCCTCATTTAAATAAATAAATCATTTTTCCTGATGGAAACATGCTAAATCCAGATGGTCAGAGAAATACACTGTACAGGAAACAGGCTGTGAGATAGGGATCAAGTAGATGGGAGTAAAAATCCTCAGAAAGGAAGTAAAAAATGTTCTGCCATATATAGCACTTATATCCGGTCTACATCCTTCATTCGGGATCCTATGATCCTTCAAAATGTACTTTTTCCGCTGGCTATTTTACTTGAGATCACTAACGATGGATAGATTTATCTAAAAGTACCTCTTATCAGAAACGCAGTCCATAAGTGGTAGCTAGTCAGATTAGGGAATGAGGAAAAAATGTTGGGTGTGGCCACAGGACATAGCTGCCCAAAGAATCGGGAGTGCCCTTCCTTTTGATAGAACCGTCTGGTGCATCATGTGTATTAAATGAATGTATATTTATACAGATGGCATTGTACCAGAACTAAGCTAATAATAATAATAATATAATAATTTAACAAACAATTGTTTTTATAAATTTAAAATTATATACACACATGTATATCTACTATAATAGCATCTAACACATAAAACATACGGTGCACTAAAATACATTTGATATACATGAAAAATTGAAGAGACATGACAAACATATAAGTGCTTAATCAATTTTCTATGCTATTAAAACCTGATTAAAATAATAACAATAATTATGTATGTAAACCTTTAAACCAATATCAAATATTCACTAGCGAAAAAAACCATAAAAACATCAAAAAATTAAAAACACAATATTAATAAAGACTAAAAAGAATAAATCACGACCATTAATGATGTTAGACACACGAACATGAGTATTCAATATTCTACGAATGAATAAAAGCCGTAATTAAGGGCTATTTATTGGTGGCATAACTTATATCTTTATTTTTTTAATTTAAGTGTTTTAGTAGATTTTCATTGAGGGAAATCTGCTATTGAGGTTGTACGCCTGATAAACAAATTCCCACCTCTCGAACACACGGATTAAGATCAACGCGTAAATCTCACACACTTTTAGTATTATAGTATAAAAATTAGAAGTTTTACACTCAGTTGATATCACATTTTGGTTTCATACATTGACCATCTCTTTGTGTACATTTACATTACTGTAAAATATAATTAATAATCGGGTTTATTATGAGATAAGGTTTGGTTGATGTTTTAAATTTCGTCATTTAATGCCCCAAAAAACATTGTATGACCAGTTCAGGAAGAAAGTAGAGTCCATATCTGACCACAGTATCATACCCAGAATTTATA
Organism: Riptortus pedestris; assembly: GCA_019009955.1. Lineage (NCBI taxonomy): Eukaryota > Metazoa > Arthropoda > Insecta > Hemiptera > Alydidae > Riptortus > Riptortus pedestris. The sequence continues at coordinate 112,823,802 of CM032231.1, read as the reverse complement.
TTTGAAGATATTTGTACAGATTAATGTTGCTCATCTGAAATCCTAAAGTGTATTTTAGCAGATTTCCCTTAAATCATGAAGGGATTTTTGAAACATTCATGAAATGCCCATCTATCCTATTTAATTTTAAAACTTTGGTATGATTTTTAATGTATTTAATTTATTTTCGACTATTGGGCTATGAGGTACTAACAGTTTTAATATTTCAAAGTCCGTTTATAAAGTAATACGACACCTAACTATACATGAAATTGAGGTGAGGTTGAATTAAAGAAGTGAGGCATTAGTGGCGTAATAACGACATTTCATAAATAAATGTATTTTCCTATTTATTCCCAGAAAGTACTGAATTCTTAGTTTTCTTTGATTATAAACCCTCACCATCCTAGCAAAATGTTTTTTGATTTAGGTTATTAGTGTCCAAAAGTATCGTAACCTCACAACTTGACAACACGTGATATTATATATATATATACTCGTACATATATATTATTCTACACTGAAGAAGAGTCTTAAAATAACCATAATGCAAGCAATAAAAATAATTTCGTTCTTTATATAGATATTTCTTTACTAAAAACATCCAATTATTTTCCACCCTTCCTGAGCACAGTTAAAGTAATTTTACCAAACAATATCAGTAAACATAAAGCATATACCTATATGAAATTAATACAGCTTTGGCCCAGACATAGTGTTAGAATTATTGATTGGGTCAATGCACATTGTCTTTATGTTTGGATGGAATGTTTGGGGTCAAGATTTGACTCAATAACAATAGACCGGCTTGACTTCTGTTTTGATTATTAGTTATTTATTAAATGCGCATTTTTATTAGTTACACATGCCATTTAGTAAATTAAAATATATCAATAGTCTTTACGTCTGTTGTTAACCCCATGATATCTCCTTTCTATACAAATTTCTCAAAGTTTTCCTAAACGTCATAGAGGTCAAACGATATTGAACGTCAAGCGACTGGCATATTGAAAGCGCAAAGAGGGTAGTCAGTTATGACTTCAAATGAGAATTCCATATCATTCAATCCTTTATATATTATTCGAAAAATTAGTTAACTTTTAGGGTCTATTAAATTTTAATTACATTTATGTCTGGCTCATTTAAAAATTGTATTAAACTTATATCAAACGCATACGAACCTTATTAAAGTCAGTCACGCAGGGGCTAACTCGCTGAATACCTGAGTTTCGAAGAAATGCATAGAACTACAATTGTAGAGCATCAAGATTGATTCTAATACATTTCCGGCTCATAATAACGAAAATATTTTGAATTTTCGAATCCCCCCCCCTCTAAACCCTCACAATTCCAGGTCTGACTTCAGCCAGTAACAAATATGATCTTTAGTCTTGACTGAAACGAGTATCCAGTATTGGATAAATCAAGTAAACAAGAATGTAAAAACTTAATTGATGACATACCAAACAACGAATTTGCATGCATCTTTATGATAAAGATCCCTTGAAAACAATATTTGGTATTTAAGCTTAGGTTAAAGTGGTTCCTGATATAACAGTTTAATTTTAATATGACATGAGTAGGAGTGTGTGTTTACTGATTGCTGAAAATTTAAAAAATAAAATATTTCGGATATTAGCCAAAAAAGAGAATGGTTAAATCACAGTATTTATTGACAAATTTAATTTGCAACAAGATTGGTTCATACAAATTTTCGGTCCGACTCATAATGACGGAGATATTTCGAATTTTCAAAAATGTACTTATGGGGCTCAGGTTGGCCGTGTGAGTAAGGCGTTGGTTTTAATCTCGCGTGGTAAACCTTGAATGGCAAGTTCGATTCCCACCCTGGGTAATAGGAATTTATTTGGTGACGGACTCATTAAAAAAATTCCTTAGTCCCACCCCTGGCTAGAAAAGGGTAGTAACCTGTAGGCAACCCGTCCCAATTAGCCATAGCTGCATAAAGTGGACGTAAATAATTTTTTTTTAAAGATATACATACCAGACTGATTTCAGTCATTAAAGAACACGAACTTGATATTTAATTTTATGTAAAAACGTTTAAATATCGCATTTGGTTATGATCAAACAAAACATTGCGGCCACTAGAGCGTTAACATACATACAATTATGAACAGACCTTATTTTCGTCATCTCCCAGGAATGATCAAGGAAATTTTTTGGCAAATTGCATCATGGTGCAACCTCAATCCTTATGATTTATCCATATGGTAATAAAAATTAATATTAATTGAGTTAACATGAAAAATTCAAAACATTCCGATTTGAAGTCGGAGCGAAGATGACCTTTGCATCTAAAGAATAACTGGGCTATTGAGCCGAATATTTAAGAGGCGTCCTTGGCTGGAATGGTTGACGGTGACCTCAACTCCTGGTGTAGCCATAGCAGTTCGCTAGCCGCATCTTAAGCAGTCTGGGAACTGCGTACAGTACCGCCCCTTGGCAACTTCTCAATACTCACAACAACTGATCAGTCAATGGGCACAAACAGTATCTCATTCTAGGAAGAATTTCTTCCAATATTTTTAGAACAATTTTCAGATGTGCCGATTTCATCCAACTTCCATTTTTCTAGAGTGCAAATAGAATGAACGTCACGCCGAATCTAGTCAAAATGGTTTAAGGGGGGGAGTCAAAATGGTTTAAGGGGGGGAGGCAAAATAGTTTAAGGGAGGGTTCAAAATGGTTTAAGGGGGGGGGGGAGTCAAAATGGTTTTAGGGAAGGTTCAAAATGGTTTAAGGGGGGGGGGGGAGTCAAAATGGTTTAAGGGAGGGTTAATCCCATTGAAGTCTGATTGCTAACAATTTTCGCGATTAGACAACTTCTTTTACTACGTACGAGGTTGTGAAAATCCCAAATGACATTTAACTGGTAAAAGATCAATTTGACAGTTATTTATGGATATCACTTGTTGAGACTTGAAATAGCAGGGTCTCTCCTTTTCCAATTTGTGGATAATTAGCTTAAAGTTATCATATCATTTGATGTCTTATGGCCAGATTAAATTTCAAGTCTTCTTTGCAAAAGAAGTAAAAAGAATAGAATGCACAGACATCATCTGTGCTGAAAAATACCTGTGTTAATGTTAAGTACTCATGAAGATGACAACATTTTTATAATGTATTGTTGAGTTGTGTTGAATAAAGTTCTACTACAAATATGACGCGTCTTGAAGTAGTCTATTAAAAGGTGAAGAACGAAAAAATAAATAAAAGGAGTAGGAGCCGGTTTTGAATGTAATTCCCAAATATATTCATTTATTCAGCACCAACTAAAAATAAAATATCCTGCAAATGGCATCCTTTCTAAGTAGCGCTTCAGATTAAGAACTATGAAAAATGACTATAAAGGAAAGACTCAAAGAAAAACAGCTATTAAGAAGTTTTTTTAGAAACTTGTTCCGATGCCTCCATGAAGATGATAGTGAATTACTCATATTTTGTTATTAGATATTATATAATAAAAGAAATCGTGAATTATAAAGAAAAAATTAAATTACTGATTATATAAACCTTATTAAATAAATAGGCTTTTTTTTTTTTCTGTTGTGGTCTTCACAGTATGAAAACAGGATTATGCAATGGATAGCCTGAAGCTCCTTGAAACATGATGCGTTTGCTCCAACAATTTTTTCTCATGAGAAAAAAGGAAATATAACGAATGCAGGGGAGTAAAAAACGGAGACAGGGAAAAAATGAATGAAGTTGAAATAAATATTTATGAAATGTAATTTTTCAATTGAAAACATTATTTTTTGAGATGTTCATTGTTCATTACTTTCCAGCGAAAATACTTACCAGTTGCTCAATAATGCATACATGCATTAGGAATTTAGCAAAGTTTATGTAATTCAAATTAAATTAATTTATAGTCTTTAAAATGTTATACTTTAATACATTTCCACCTTGGCATGTTGCACATCAGGCACCTAATAGAACTATCTGCCACATAAAAAATGTTAAAGTTTTCGACAATTATTTCCCTACTTTTTCTTAGGCATTCTAGCTCTTTGGAACCTAAGCCTCTGCCAAAATCATAGACTTTTCAGTGCATCAGGCATTGGAATCCCCCAATTCCGAGACTTTGCCTGGGCCACCCTCGTTTCCTCAACCCAGAGTAATAACGTTTTTGGCCAACCAGATTCCACATTATAAACTTGGCTTGTGTATGGGTTTCTATCCTTCCGAAGTCACCGATGGTAATAGATTCTCCAAAACATTTTATGAGGTTGGCATAATTTATTATCTTCTATTGTTGAATATTTTGTTCCAAGTGTCTTCCTTTGGGCCACCTCAGGCTCTTCTGATTTATTTGATCAGTGTCCACGTATCATCGATATTCATAGTTGTGGTTCTGTCTTGAGAGTTGGCACCTTTGCCATAGTAGAGAGCGTTTTGCAGGGCATAGAAGCATATGGTCCCTCCGAGATATTTCTCCCATATCGCAAGTCCACCGATACCCAGTCCTTCTAGAAGTAACCAGTTCCGGTCCTAGCCGTGCGAACTCTTCGTTGGTACCAGGATGCCATGATCTTTGGTCTGGTCAATAGTTCGCCATCATGTGCCATGAACTCCTTGACCATATTTTATATTCTAGCGACAGGATTCTACCTACTTTTTTTTTATGGTCACTTCTATTTGCGCAGAAGTAAAATATTTCAAGCCTTACGGCAAGGGCTGAACACCACCTGAAAGTAATCGTGTCGTAATTAATATCGTATTTACTAGCTACAAATTTCTTCTGATCAGAACACCTCTGTGAACTTGACCCAGTCGACACTTTCATAGATCATAGAATGAAAACCCACCAACATTTACACCGATTAGCACACCCAATGTTTCCTAATTGTTAAGCTCGGATTACATTTGTCGGAGAGAGTAGCTAGGATTATCAAAACCCAAAAGGTCATGATTTATAACTTGTTCATATGAATTAGTTTCCAAGAATTAGCCAACACTGAATACACATTGCTCACAAAATTATTACCTTTTTGCTGTGTAGGTTTCTAAATCAATCCAATCCAAGCATTAATCATAAAACAACTGTCTCTGATATCATACTTATCTCCAAGCCCATCAAAAGTTGTACTGTACATCGAAAGCACAATGCCAGCTGTACTCGATCATCAGCCAGTGACGACGGTCTGCACCGACAGGTATGACAACAGTATCATTTATACTGGTGGTACCAACCCTTTATTTGATTTACAACTGCCTGTTATTATTCTATCTTATTCGATAATTGTCAATAATAATTTCAAGCTGTTATAATTTGAAAAAATCGTTCAACATTAGTATTTTAAACTATTAATCTGGAGCATGATGAACGTCTAGCTCGGAATAAGGGAACGAAGGTTGAAGTTCACACAATCGTATGCATCTGTATTATGTAAAATGATTGCCCGCTTTATGACCATCTGTCTGTCGGAATATAGTTCCGATGATTCACGGGGATACTGGATGTGGATCAATATTTTCTGAACGGTTGGCGGCGTTGAAAAAGAGCTCTGGTGTGAACCTATAGATTTTTATTTAGTTGGGAAATAGAAAGACAGCTTACACTCCACAAGTATTCATTCGCAAAAAACGTCGTCGAAGCTTGCAAAAGCAAGGCTTCATCTTCAGTGTTCCTAGAATGCATTTAGTCGACGAGAAGATTTCGTTTCAGGACTGAATATTGGCTCGGTACGTGGGCTACTGTAAAAGCAAAAGGATTGAGAGCAAAGAGGTAAGGAAAAAAAATTTCAGATGAGCTGAAATGCCCCGTCATTGATATGCAAAATAGTTACTGAAAGGCACTGCCGCTTCAGAGGAAGTGCTTACAAGTCTGCAGAAAGCTTTCACTGCTGCCATAGAAAGACTTTCGCCAGCTACCTCTCACGTGACAGCCATGCACCGCTCAGCCAAGAGTTCGTGCTCTTTACAGCTCCTCGCCTCTTTTCTTATACCCCTGAGAGCAATTCTCTCTGCTCTGGGAAACATTCCAGACAGCTTTCTATCCATACGATCTCTGACACATCGCGGTTTATAAATGCCTGTCCAAGAAAATGGAGTTGCTGTAGAACATAGATCTTGTAACCCCTTGAGATATTCCAACTGTTAGTCATTGTTCTCACATGATTAAGAGCCGCTATCTGCGATTTTCCATTCCATTGTCCATGCTTTCATATACTCTTCTATATCGCACGTTAAAAACGTCAATAAAAATTTTAAACCAACGAAATGTTATCCAATATTGAGAAACTTCTATTCATTTTTCCATAATTATATTCTTTTAAATGAATTGAATGAAGTATCGAACTATACATAAATATCATTAATAAAATAATGGTGTGCTCCTTTAGGTTCTTAATAACTCCAGAATGCCCGTCACACGTGTGCTGCGTAAACTAAGCAGTTTTCGCAAGTGCTAGAATGTCATCTTGAATTCAACTTTCCACCTCTCCCATAATAATAACCCCATGTGAACACGACTTCAAATTAAATTGCATCTAAGGTGAAAGTGTTGACCTTTATTCACATGGTAAACCTAGAGTGGCAAATTCGATTCTCGCCTCGTCAAAGGAAATTATTTAGTGACGAAATTCATTAAATATTATCCTGTCACACCCTGACCAGAAATGGGTGGTTTTCCGTAGAAAACCCGTCCCAATTAGTCATAGTTGCAAAAAGTGGACGTTAATAAATAATAATAATATTCTTAGTAGTACAGTAATAGATAAACATACAAATAACTCTATTAATATTTAGATTAGAGGAAATATAATATAGAACAAATATCACATCACGTAAAGAATAGTTGTGTATCAACCAGCAGATTAGTGAATTTTCTCTGCTCTTAGTTTGGTATCCTTTTTCAACATGGTTAAACTGGGAGAGAAGGGAAATCCTATTTCAGAGTACGGTGATCACATTAAATTAAAGTATACAAAACGTCAACCGAATGAATGCACCTCTCAGATCACCTGTGCCAGATTTATAAGTTTATTATCTGTTGAATTTTGGTTCTTCGGCTTCCTTAACTTCCCCTATGACGTAAATATGTGAATAAAAGGATCAATTGGTCTCTACCATTTTGCATTTACGTATTTCTAGAACTAGCTCTGTAATGTGCTCCTCAAACGACAAAATCTTTCTTTTTTCAATGAAAGGGGAATTAAATGTTGAATCAGACTAGAAATGAGTGGTTACCTGTAGATAACCCATCCAGATAAGCCGAATTTGTAGTCACGGGAGTACCAGATCTCCGTAGCCACAATATTGCTGTGGAGAAGGAAAACTGATGGTCTCTGAAACTTACCACAAAAAAATACACTCTCTCGATTGATTCAATAATTCTGTAGCCGATACCGAACTATCCTCGTCATTTAAAACCAGCTTGTAATCAACGTCCTGCAGTAATAAAGTATAGATCATTTGATTTATTTTGCAAAATTGATTATTTAACAATTTTTTAATCCAAACCAAAATTGCTATGATCTTTTATTGATTTATGTGCCGCCAAAGCCCTCTTCCACGGATACGGCATCAGTCAATTACAAATTCAACAGCAAGTCTCTACAGCAAAGATTAGGCGTTGATAACGTGACAACTAATATATTTAGAAGTTTCGTGATATTTCGCCTTATTATATAAGACGTATATAAGACTGGTGATTTACGAAGTTTGAAAACCGAAATACAAATAGCTCCATTTACAAACCAGTACCGAAAAAATGTAAAGAACAATAGCTGAAAAATTCCCCGATTTCTTCCATTATCAAAGTTGAGCTCTATTTTTACATGAGTCTTTTAAATATCGAGAGGGGCTCAGGTTAGCCATGTGAGTTTAAAGCGTTGACCTTTATCTCACATGGTAAACCTAGTGTGGCGAGTTCGATTCTCGCCTGGGCAAAGGAAATTGTTTAGTGACGAAATTCATTAAATAACTTCCTAAAATCCCACCCTGGCTAGAAAAGGGTGGTAACCTGTAGATAACCCGTCCCAATTAGCCTTAGTTGCAAAAAGTGGACGTTAATAAATAATAATAAATACCGAGTTTGTTAACGATATTAACACCCAAAGATTACTTTCACAAGGTGGCACAATATAATCATAAATCAATTGGAAATTTATTATTTTATCATCTCCATGTATAATGAATGGGCACCTTTAGACGTTTTTCGCTAATCTCGCTATGAGTACAACTCTTAAGAGAAATCTGCTAATAAAGATGTCATCATTGTAAAGTCAAGGAAACGAGGCGGGACCAGCGTCTAGTTCAAAAATAGCTCCTTTGAGGAGACAGACATATTACAGCTAGGAATCGGGTCAAGTTGTGCAAGAATTCTGCCCTAGAGGAGACATTTAGTCTAGATTGATAGTAAGAGGGATGTAAGGGAGGGTGTGTAGCGGAAACATCGGACCACCAGCTTGTTATGCAATTTATATGGCCGCCACAGCCACAATCATCTCTAATACCTCTTTGGCCAGCCTCCTTGCAACATTTCTTTGTCGATCTCAGTACCACTTTTCCAATTGAGCCCCTTGAATTGCTGGCAAAAGGCAAACTCCATGGGAACCTAGTTTGACCTACTCCAAATGCAAGTATGTAATCGTTCTCGGAAGAAAATATATATATATATATATATATTGAGAGAGATAAGAGATAATGATCTTTTCTTTTTTTTTTTTTAATAAGAGGAGCTATCCAACAATTTACGGCCAAAAAACAAGAGGTTCAAAGATTCGAAAAATTTTCAACATACTCTTTATGAACATCAGGCCAAATTATCAACCCACATAATTCGGCGTCCTTCCTTCCTTCGCTCACAGCGACCGCTTTGGGCCAGTGTCGGCTTGCGGTGATCCTACTCTTAAGTTAGGTTTACTCTTTTGTCTTTAAGTCTTTCTTCTTTTCTTTCTTACCTCCTCTCCTACTATCCCTATCCTCTCTTCTTTCGTCTTCTCCTATCCTCACAACCCACCCGGCACCGCCAGATGCCGGGTAACCTACAACCCTATTTACCCCCTCATCATTTCACAACACCCCTTAAAATAGAACATCAGAGTGTTCAGTAGAAGGGGAACTGTCGGGACAGCCATGACGAGTCACACTGTCTCCCAACCATCATCTAGTTCCCTCTGAATCTCCGATAAAATAAATAAATAAAAAACAAAAAAAAAATCAACCCACATTTATATATATATAATGCGATACTTACGTGCTCATACTTCCGTTCGGGAAAATATCTCGAGGAAAGGATATCAATAAGAGGATTATCCATATTATTACCGTACAGATCGGTATGGAAATTAAGTTATCTGTTGTGAGAAAGAGAGTGGAGAAATAAATCAAAGTCTTAGTGAAAGGTGAGATTAGATAGATCGAATGGGACATTCACTATTTTTAAAAGGCTTTTAGGTTGGAGGTATTTTGACTTTGAATTGGAGTTGAGATATTGCAAGGCTTGGCACTCCACCGCACTTCAACTCCATACGACTATCCATGTCGGTTTTTTAGTCGTGTAAATCCGTCTAAGTTTTATATGATTTGTTGTCATGAAGTCTTTCAAGGTGATTGTAAGCAGTAAGACGTCTGTTTGTACTGATATGTCTCTTTCTTGTTGAATAGTATCTTCGAGTAAGACGTTCATCAAGGTAGAGAGAGGCAAAGGTATATATTTTGGGTTTTAATAGGAATCTCAGTTTTGAACAGGGGGAACAAGCAACGCGGGAAGACATTTCACGAACGACGTTCAAGTTGATTTCGGTGTTCTTGGAGAAGAAGCAAGGACCTGGTCGAGTTTGGACGACAGGATCGCCTGCAAAGGTAAAGATCCTCTTTGTCAACCTGGTGAAAGGATGTGAAGGCATATATCTCCAGTGTAAAGAAGGTAAAGAATCGGGCTTAGAAATCCTCCCTGGTGTTTCAAGCCCTTTCAATTTAATGGTACTAGTAAATGCGTAAATCATTGTAAATAGTTCCTACTCAATCTGAAGAATTCTGGAAGCCAATCGAAACGTGTATTACAGCAAACGAAGAAGCCCATCATCAAGGAGGCTCCTGGACGTCTGCCTTGAAACCTACGTACCAGTATCACAGGTATACTGTACCACAATTAAAATTCAATAAAATTAGCAGACTATTTACATAAATACTAAAAACAGTGCTATTAAATAGACTACAACTATTAATATCGAAAACTATTAAAATGAACACTAATTAAAGCTATTAATATACATCAAAATTAAAGCTATTAAATAAACATTTACATGAAAGCTATTAGATAAACATTAAATGAAAAAATGTGGTAACTAACAAAGGATACTAGGTTATTTCGATATTTCGCAGAGCTATATGTGCAAAGTAGAAGTCTTTGAGTCTCCTTGCAGTTTAATAAAATCTAGGAAGGCCGGTTTAATTCTGGTTTACTTTTCTTCTGATATTAATAAAATCAACACTATCACATCCATGAAAATAGGAAATACGTTGTAACTGGAGTTGTTAGAAACATACTTACATTTCTATTATTTCTGACAGTAGTGAATAATGAATCTATAAAATGTGTATTTCTCAGTGGTGATTCGAAGATTTATAAATATAATAGTGGTGCTTTCTAGATACACTCGTTATGTAACTCTTTCAGAGAAACCAAGAAAATAACTATTTTTTATAACGCCCCATAGTTACTATACTACTTTTCAGAGCAGATTGATTCTAGACGAACTAGAATAAGATATTTTTTGTAAATGAATCTCAAGCGTAAAATGATTCCTTTGTTGAATTTACTAAATGAACTTCTGGATGGCTACAATTAATGTTATTTTTATGTAGATAAAAAAATAACTTGAAAGAAACCAAGAATTACCTGCTACAACACTATCGTCCTTCAGGCTGTCAGAAACTAAAACAATAAATTCATCTTAAGGAAGAATACCTAGTTCTTTATAACATTATGAACCGTGATGTATTCCTCTAGAAAAAGATCTTGCCTGAAGATATACGGTCAATGTTGTCATGCGAAACAGATATTAAAGACTCTCAGAAAGAGATGTTTGGCACGAAGCCCATGGATATTTTCTTTGAAAATGAACTGATGGCCTAGTTTATAAGTCCTTCCTCATTCAAGAAATATATAAATATATATATATATATATATATATATATATTATTGGATATTTCATTCGTCTGTTTCAATTCTTACATTTCATTTAAGGGATTATAAGTTGGCCACTAGAGACAATAAAACATGAAACGACACTGAATTCCAATGAATTTAAAATCAGACTGAGTGATGACAGTGATAAATAATTGTATGAGACGTTGTTACTAAGCTGACTTTCTTTATATAAATCTCACGAAATTACAAACTGTCTCTAAAATTAAAACGAAAAGCAAATAACAAATATATATAAAATAAATAATTATTCAAAAAAACTTTAAAAAATGAGCCGCCAGCATACATTTATTTTTACTGCTTACTAATATTAAAAATTTCATATACATACATTTTGTATCCCTCAATTTAATTTTTTGTCTCACCAAAGTAACCCTTCAAAATAACGACTATGTATATATATATATATATATATATATATATATATATATATACATATATATTCAGATAGATATATTTGTCTGTCAAATCTCTTGTGGTCACAATTTTTCGTTACCCAACTCGTAGTTAATGTAAGGATGTACAGATCGTTTATGACTGAAATCGAAACATGGAGAGGGAGGGTTTGGGGGTGGGGGATTTATGTTTATTGATACGGTTCTAATAATTAATATTCTGTTACGTTTTATGCTCCATCTTATAATCCCTTGTGCTGGTCGTATGAGCTTTTGCAATTGGTAAATAAGATAAATGGTGATAAACTCATCGTCACCCATCGATCAATACATCGACAGCACGTATTTGAAAAACACAACATAATGCTCCACCCCTCTGGTCCAAAGTCGACAAAGTGCTCTTTGTTCGAAGTAAAGGAATCTCGGATCTATTATCCGTTACATCCTACCCTGAATCCATATTGACTACTTTCCAAGTAACGGCTGCGTATATGTATGTAAGTACTTCTATACGTTACTATCTCACATAACTCAATAAAGCCTGTCACGCATGGGCTGCGTAAACTAAGCAGACTTCCCACGTAAAGTTATACAATAGAGAAATCTCCATACGAGTGCCAAACAGTAACGGAAACGGCCGAACTAGCCTTCGGCGGGAACGAATAGAAGCGACCATCGCTCGTCCGTTACACTTATTGAAAAGGCAAATATCTCGGTTAATATTCAAGTTAGAGAATAAATTTATATAACAATATTTATAGTAAATTTAATTTTCAATAAGATTGGTTCTTTACAATTTTTCGATCCGGAGGTATTTCGAATTTTCGAAATTCCCCCTTCTAAACCCCCCCCTCCCATTGGTCCGATTTCAGCCGTTAACGAACTTGATCTTCCTTTTTACATAAAACTATTAAATACCGAGTGTGGTGATTGGACAAAAATTGCGACCGCTAGAGTGTTAAAAGACATATATATATATATATATATATATATATATATATATATATATATATATATATATATATATATATAATTTTGAACGGACCTCATTTTCGTCACCTTCTGGGAAGGATCGATGGACATTTGAAATTTTTTTCGAAAATCGCGTCATGAATACGACCTCAATAGCTCCCTTAAGGGAAATCTGCTAAAACAATTAGCCCTAGAATATTGTAATTTTATATTTATAACTGTTGTACGCGCCAACAGTTTTTGTCTACTTCTTCTAGGGAAGCTGGGTGGTAGAGGAAAGAATCAACCTCGATGTACACAGTGGGCCTGCTTACCTTTACAATCCGTTTATTTTTGACACTTGCAGAGCAACAGCTCCATTTTTAGTGTCTTTTTGAAGAGCGTTAGAGAGCACTAGCTTAACCATGGCTGTCTGGACGAGTCCAAAAATACATTTTTACCTAAATCGACAAAGGGGGTGGGGATGTTTAGATAAATGTGGAAATAAGAAATTGTAAATTTCATTATGTCTATAGCAGATACAAAACAGACGTACAGACGCATTTTTTGTTAATCAATAAAAGAACTATACATTTTTTTATCCATTTCATTGGAGCGAAGATGTCGTACATCACTTATAAGTCAAAACAAACATTTTGTTTAATCATTTAAGAGGAGAACAAGGAAGTCGTATGGTACCTACATCTGATTATTTACACTTAGGGGGATAACCGAGCGGGAACATTATCAATTTCATCTTATTATAAATATCCATGATAACAAAGGCCATCAATAGAAGAATCAGCAAACAATTATTTTCTGAAACAGCTGCTTCGCCTGAGTGTATTTCAACCAGTGTGCAAGCCCCTTCTCCCGTTCCCCCTCCTCAAGGCCATGCACTCAAGCCATTATTATTTTTATGATATGCAATTAAGGCTTTCTATAAGGCTATAGGGCAATAACCGACTGTCTAACTAACTAAAAGCCCCTAACACAGAGGCTGCGTAAACTAAGCAGATTTCCCACGTGATGTTTTACAATAGATTAATCTACACAATGATAACACTTAACACCACCTTAATGAATATTAAGTGCATAAATACAAATGGTAATAAGAAATCTTTCAGTCATTTTTAATAAACTCCCAAAGGAAAGCGCCTGAATTGTAAACAAACAGGTCTTCCAACAGCTCAGAGCTGAACAGATAGAAATATTCATTACCGGAAAGAAAAACAATTACTGAAATATATCTGAATATAATTTATTAATTTTATTGAAAACTATTTACTATTTCTAGTACTGTAATTTATAATGAATCAGAATAATTTTTATCTCAATCACTCAAAATTTAGTACTCCAATAACAAAAGAAGGGTGGGTGCAACAGAGACTATTGGTATATATCTCACAAAGTAGAAGTTCAATGAAAACAACATTTGGTATTTAACCTTGGAATGATGTGGTCCATGATATAAGAGCTTATTCTCATATATAATATGACATGAGCAGGAGTGGGGATTTTCTGAACGCTGAAAATTGAATAATGCAAATATCTCGGTTAATATTCAAGAATAAATGCATAATGCAACATTTATATTTCATTTAATTTGCAATAAGATTAGTTCTATATAATTTTTCAATACCGAAAATTCCCCCATCTAACCTCCACCCTATCCCACAGGTCCGATATCAGCCATTAACGAACTTGATCATTCTTTTTTATAAAATAACGATAATAAGAATAATAAGAAACCTCCAGACGGGAAGCTCCTGAAATGTAAATAAACAGAACAACAACTTCTCACAGGAAAGAAAAACAATTCCGGAAATATATCAGAATATAGCATATTAATTTCTTTGAAAACTATTTACTATATCTATTACTGTAATTTATAATGGATCAGAATAATTTTTATCTCAATCAATCTAATTTTAGTAGTCCAAGAACTTAAGAAGGGGGGGGGCACGATAACATATTTGCATTTATCTCGTATAATAAAGGACTTTTGAAAACAATTTATGGTATTTAAGCTTCGAATAAAGTGGTTTATTACGTAACAGAGTATTGTTTATGTAACAAGTTTTTGATCCGAAGTATGGTATAGGAGATATTTCGAATTTTCGAAAATCCCCCCCTCTGAACCCCCCTCCCGCTGGTCCGATTTCAGCCATTAACTAACTTGATCTGTCTTTTTACACAAAACGTTTAAATGTCGACTTTGGTAACGATCAAACAAAACTTGCGACCGCTAGAGCGGTAACAGACATATATATTTAATTTTAACGGACCTCATTTTCATCTCCTGGGTAGGGTCAATGGACATTTGAAAACATTTTACGAAAATTGTGTTATGAGTACGCCATCAATAGCTGATTTTCCTCGAGGTAAACCCTGACCGACTGTTACTTTCAATGCACGAGGAAAATACTTACAAAAAAAAAAAGTACTTTATATATATATATATATATATATATATATATATATATATATATATATTAGCAGTATTAATATTATTAAAATCAGCTATTGAGGTTGCACTCATGACGGAATGTTCGACATTTTTCTTCAAATGTCCATCGATCCTACCTAGTAGATGACGAAAATGAAGTCCGTTCAAAACTGTGTATATATGTATATATATATATATATATATATATATATATATATATATATATATATATTTCTCTGTTACCGCTCTAACAGTCGCAACTTTTGTTTGATCGTTACCAAACTCGATATTTAGTCGTTTTATGTAAAAAGAAAGATCTCGTTCGTTAATGGCTGAAATCGGAGGGGGAGTTTAGAGGAGAGGATTTTCTAAAATTCGAAATATTTCCATTACTATACGTTGGATCGAAAAATTGTATAGAATCAATCTTATTGTAAATTAAATTTACTATAAATATTGTTATGTACATTTATTCTCTATCTTGAATATTAACCTAGATATTTGCATTTTTTAAAAAAAACGGGGCGGATTACGGATGAGACTGAGTTTCCCGGCAAAAGCTAGGTCAGTTTTCTTAACTGTTCGGCTCTCGTGAAATTTCTCTATTGTAAAACTTCACATGGGAAATCTGCTTAGTTTACGCAGCCCCTGCTTGACGGACTTTATATATATCAGCTACTGATGGATAAACACCTGAGACTGTGATAACTATGAATGGGAGATGATCATCACACATAAGTACGACAAGTGCTGACTCAGTTTTACTAGGTACGGTGAGTCACCACCGCGGCCGGCCAGTGTTTATATAGTGTTGCACTCATCAATGGAATGTCTTGTTTTCTTTTCCCTTCGCAAGGTTTTCTCCCGGCCCGGATCGAGGTCAATTTAACATTCTTTGATATTCTGAGAAGCACGAACCGAACGACTGACAGACAATTATGCGTTTAAAATCAACAGCGATTAAATAATATCTCGTAAATGCAACCGGTTTTAGTGGTGTTGTTCTCACTGATGCATTCAACAGGGAAGATATCGAATAGAATCGTGAAAAAGTCCGTCACTCAAGTGTTGTGTAAACTAAGCAGATTTCCCAAGTGCTGGTAAGACAAGCTGATGTTATTTCAAATTCTTCCTTCTATCTCTCCTGCCACATAATACCTATTCTAACATGACTCGAAATTTAAGCTAGACATTAGTGATACAGTTGCTTAATGTGAACATCTAAGGGGAAGGAGTGAGAGTTAAGTAAAGGATCAAAACAAAAATATACAAGTAATATAGTTTATTATTTTATTTAGTGTTATTATATTTTGTAAACTAATATATAGGTTAATGTTCTAGTCAGCAAATAAATGTGCTGAACAACAATTAGACCATTACATGTTGAACAAGATTGACTTATAAAAATTGTATATAATCAATCTTATTGCAAATTACATTTACTATAAATACTGTTATATACGTTTATTCTCTATCAGGAATATTAACAGAGATATTTGCATTTTTATTAAGTGTGCGGATAAAGGACGAGATTAGATCGGCTAACTTCTTCTCTAGGCCGTTTCCGTAACTGTTCGGCTCTCGTGAAATTTATGTATTGTAAAAACTTCACGTAGGAATCTGCTTACGTTTACGAATCCCCTGCGTGACGGACTTTTATCATTTACATAGAAATTATGGCAAAATGTTTACATGATTCTCAGACTACACAGGTTACTTAAGGATGGCTCTCTAACAATTCCACAATGACTCTCTAACAATAACCAGGGAGAAATCATTCATGTGACAGGCACGGACTGTTAAACACAAGGCTTTGATCGCGTACGACGATATATATAACAAAAAGTAAACAATTTGATCAATTTCCGAAATGAACTTCAATCATTTTTGGATCATCAGTAGAAATTTGCTAGGCCTTTCTATGACGATTAAAATGTTCATCATACAAAAGAAAAATACATAGCTCTTCAAACATAGCAACATTGATCTGTACAAATATGCCCAAATACAAATTCTGGTTACGACGCTGTGACTAGATATGACTCTCCTTTCTTCCTGAACAGGTCATAAAATATTTTTTTTCGAATATTAAACGGGGAAATTTAAAACGTCCAAACGTTAACTCATAATACACGCGGTTATTAATTATATTTTACACTAATAAAATGTACATAAAGAAATGATCTGTGTCTAAAACCAAAATGTGCTATTATCTGAGTGTGATAATGTCAAACTTTTATTCGATAATACTTAAAGTATGCGTGATTAACCCATTGATCTTTATCTGTGGATTGGTGGAGTGGGAATTTGTTAGGAGAATGACTCCCTTAATACATCTGCTTCGATTGAAAAATGTTAAAAACATCAAAATACAATTATTTGACCTTCCCCTTAGCACAAAACCGCCGAACTTGTTCAGGATTAATTTATTCAATTACATTTAAATTTTTAAAGATGTTTTTAATGCTATAGAACAATTATATAATTGTTTTCCTTTCAATTAATATGTAAACGGCGATTCTGTTCAATATGTATTTTAAATATGTGAATCAACTGTATCGTATTAATCATTCTTAGTCATGAAAGAAGTATACATCAATGTGATTTCATAACCTTCAATCAGTACATTCTTGCGTCAATCCGCCATCGCATGTTAGCCATTTTTTTTATTTCATATTTGGTGAGATTGCAGTGTTCGGCAAATATTCTTATCTGGTTATTATCCCATATACTCTGTATATAAGATAAAAGTGTATATATGACTAATAACAATTGTGTATATCTCCTCCACAATCAATTACGGAGGATATCCTGTAAACTTGGATCATATAGTAATTTGATCGAGTACAGCTGGCGAGCGCTTTCGATGCGATGGCAACATCTTCAAGCCCGTCAAATGTTGTACGGTAAATAGTAAGGCTTTAGCATTACCGTTGACGCCAACAAAAAAAATCTTGCTATGTATCCTAAGATACATTTAAAAAAAAAGAAAAATTCACGAATATCCTAAGAACTCAAAAACGTCTACTTCATATTTTGTGGAAAATAAAACATCTTTATTTTCCAAAAACAAATTAAATGCCTTTCCCCAAAGTCTGTTCATTATACCAGGCAGGCTACTCCTTACAATATATGCATACTGAACAACACAAAATTAGAGTAAGATATTCTCGACTTGGTTTCTATGAGTCCTCAAAACTGTATTGTGTGTGTGTGTGTGTGTGTGTGTGTGTGTGTGTGTGTGTTTGTAGAGAGTTCGGATTGTTGGTTTTGAAGAAAATAAAGGGATTTAGAAAGATTTCTTATGAAGCTGCTTGTTTATTTGGCTGAAACCATTCCCTTTTTCCTCACTTGCTAAACAACGTTTTCGCCAAGACCTAATTTTAATGGAAAACATTAACATAAAAGACGTGATTTCATCAGTTTATCATAGAAGAGCTCCTACACTTCACTCCGTGGATGTACCCTGCACAATCCCCTCACACACATTTAAACACAAACATTCTTACACTTGCTGGAAATAACGACGAAGTTCACTCAGGTTGCGCATTTATTATATATTTTATAAAATTCTAATTAAGGTAAATACATTACTTGGACCGTTGTTTACAAATAACCCAGCAGAAACATTTGCAATATTAAAAGAACACATTAAACTTAATGTTACACAAATGACTGAAATAACTACAAATAATGACAGGAATTATGGAGGGTATGTACTAAAGTTGATAAGACTTAGAGGATGGTATTAATTAGTGAAAAATATGTGTATATGGTGGATGCACATGTGTTTTGTGCCACCCTTGGGATGTGCAGCATGGGTGTTGACGGAAATATGAGTGTATTCCTGAGGTGAGCTAGTCAAAAGGGAGTTGGGTTTAACGAACAACATGGAGTAGGTCCTGTTTCAATAGTCGAACGCCTGTGTGGGCTAATAAACAAAGATCTAAAAAGATCCTACATCCAATTATAGTAGCTGGTTATAACTCCTTGGTGTGCCTTCTTATCTTTCCCCTATCCTGCATGATATTATCTCTCCTTTTTTTTTCATAATTAGAGTTTAATTTATTATATCTTTATTATTTCTTAGAATTTCTAATGTTAAATGCTTCTTCTCTTTTTAAACAAGATTCTCCCTGCTTTATTATTATTGTGGTTAATTTAGTTTAATCATGCTTTAGCATTTAGTATTTGTTTATTCTTTTATTATTAAGTTTCTAGTACATATACCCATTTTATTTTTAATAGTCTTTAATGGAAATCTGCTACTCATGCTGCTGTTCTTGAGAAATTTTTAATGTTCATCTACCCAGCCAAGTAAATTTTACGTATATACTTCTTTTTTTTTCTTTACACGTTACCCATACATCTATATTTTCTACATGTAACATATAATTTGAATAGATTATGTATGTTGTACCAGAATATCTTAGTACATTGCATTCATTATATTGATATGGATAATAAGCATGCTACTTTCATAAAAATTAAATAAATAATATAAAATTAAAAATATAAACTTTGGACAACGATATAAATCTAAGATTCTATTTAGTTAGTAGAACTTTTCCTTATAACTTTAGACACTGAGTAAATTATACCAATATTTAGATTTAATTTTAAAAATTATTGTAACAACTATTGTTAGTATTATAAATTTTGAATATTTTTTTAAAAGATTAAGCGTGTTTTGTTAAAAAATTCCGTATTGCCCAGTGTGTGGTTTTACCCTTGAAGACTATGCTGATCTTGTGTGACTTTTCTATTTCACTAAGTGTCATAATTGCCTGCATTGTTCTATTAATGGGCCGTGTTTATTAGTGTTGGTGAAATTTTGAATTGGGGCTTTAGTGTCATTATTTGTAGTTACTTCAGTATCTGGTGGTCCCCACGCCAGATATTCTTTTTATATTAGAGAAGAATTTGGAAACGAATGAGAACTCTGTTAATCCTTCACAGGTTCTATTCAAAAGTTTAGTTACTTTCATTGGTTTATACTACCATCTTCAGAGGCTAGCTTCTAACTCCCTCTGATGAGCTTTGGTGACGAGACTTGTGAAGGATCAAGGAAGTTCTCTTTCACCCATCATTTGATTGTTCTCCCAGCATTATCAACCCACAGGGAACATTTTTCATTTACGTTTACATTTTTCGTTACAGCATGGTCTCTTGGAGTTCTATACCGATTCCATTTCAACAAAGACTTAATTTCGTTTGATTACTAATTGAAATGTTTTTGTTTCAGGAAGCAGTCTCAAAATTCTTCTACTGACTCAAGATCATTGTACCAAAATTTCGTTGGTGGCTCAAGCAACCACTACTTCTTGAGAGACAAAGGGGTGCCATTCTTCTGCTACGTCATATTGAATTGTCCATGGGAGTCGGAAGAGGATCGCTGTGCTGACATTCCTCCTGTGTATGACAGCTAGTTGGCGCAGATCCAGCCCAGCCACGGGCCTTGCATGTGAACTATTCACAAAGAGCTCCATCACTGTTCCAGCTCTGCTATTTATCTTCCTTTCAATGGACAGACATCCACTACACTCAAGCAGCCAGCCCATGAACAAATTTTGATAACTCCTGACCACTACCAATATGTCTCTATTATGGCTATTAGCAAATTTCCCATTTTGGAAATCAGCTATTGAGGCCGTACTAATGACGCGAATTCCGAAAATTTTCTTCAAATGTCCATCGATTCTACTCAGGATATGAAGAAAATAGGGTCCGTTCAAAATTATATATATACTAGCTCAGATACTCGGCTTCGCTCGGGATTTCATTTGAGGCTGAATGGTGATGGTATTTTTTCGCGTCCCAGTGTTTAGGGTTAATACCCGTCGTTTCCTTGGATTTGTTAATATTAAAATTAATTCCTTATGCAAGACTTAACTGTCCTTCATATTGTCATATTTCCCGTTTCCTGTGAATTGTGCATAGATATGAATTATTAAGGACAAAATATTATAATAATATATTATAATTTGAATTAATTTTTCCAGGTGAGGTAAAAGAATTGTTGAGCAAATTTCTCTAAACAACAAAATAAACAACTTTTGTTATGTGCTTATTTGCCGAAACCCCAATATGAAACGAAATATCACTATATTTAATTTGAGACCTCCGGTTATAACCCCCGCTCCTGGCCGTCCCTAGAAATGTTAGTATGGCTTATTATAAGGAAGGCGTTAGTGCTTGCCTTAATCTAAGTGCCTAAAGTCTAAGTTGGGTTAGTAGTAATGTACATACCAAGTTTCATAAAATTCGGTTCAGCCGTTTATGCGTGAAAAGGTAACTAACAAACACACAAACAAACAATCAAACAGACACCAAAGAAACATAATATGTGTCTATGGCATGTGAAACGAAAAGTTATGGTGAAATTTCGTGAAAAAATCAATGTACAGACAGAGTTACAATTTAATATTATATTAATATATATATATATATATATATATATATATATATATATATATATATATATATATTTGTCTGTTGCAATGTTTGCTTGATCGTTACCAAATTCCATACTTGAACATTTTATGTAGAAAGAGAGATCAAGTTCGTTAAAATCGGACCAGTGGGAGAGGGGTTTATATGGGAGGAATTTCGAAATATCTCCGTTACTATACGTCGGATCGAAAAATTGTATAGAACCACTCTTATTGCAAATGGAATGGTCTATAAATATTGTTCTACACATACTTTCTGTATCATGAATATAAACCAAAATATTTGGATTTTATAGTTTTTGGCTTTCAGTAAACACCCACACCTACTTATGTTATATTATTAATAAACTGTTATATCACGAACCTTTTTATTTCAAGGTTAAATACCAAATATTGTTATTCATATATATATATAAATACGTATAACTGATGAGATATATTTTGATTCATTGTAAATTACGACACAAGCTAAAAGAAATAGTTGTTAATAAATATTGTATGTTATATTCAGATATATTTCAGTAGATCGTTACCAAATTTCCATACTTGATATTTCATTTGTATAGTAGAAAGAGAGATCAGTGTTTTTTTTTAAAATCGGACTTTTTCGTGGGAGAGGGTTTATGGGAAAATTTAACTGAAATATTGTCATCCGTTATTTATGTATATATAATTAATATTCACGGTGGTGTGTTTGTTACCAATATGTAGATGTATCTATTGTAAAACCTCACGCAGGAAATCTGCTGAGTTTACGCAGCCCCAGCGTGGCGGACTTTTATTATAACCACACAAAGGATGCGTTTGTAAAGCGTCATACCTACAATAATCAACAACTGAGGCATTCCTTGAAAGAGTTGGTCTCATGCCAGATATCCTAAAACCATATATTTAAATGTACAACAAATAAATGTTATCACGAACCTTTTTATTTAAGGTTAATTCCCAATATTGTTTTCATTGAACTATTATTTGAGACAGACTATCTACAGGTTACCAATCTTCTATTAACTGATTGAGATATAAAATTATTTTGATTACAATATAATATTACTCACTCAAGGACTGCGCAAACTAAGAAATAGTTGTTACGTATTAAATTTATTGTTCAAAAAGTAAAAGTTTAATGAGCATAATATGCCCTTCAGTGGGGTTGTTTTAATTTCCGGTCTAGAATATTTCTATTTGTATAGTTCTCAGAGGGTGGCTGGAGTGTTTTTTTTACAATTCAGACGCTTTCCGTTGGGAGATTATGGGAAAATTAACTGAAAGATTTGTCATTACCGTATATGTATATAATATATATATATTATATATATAATATATATATAAATATATATATATATATATAAACCTCACGCAGGAAATCTGTGATTTACGCAGCCCCAGCGTGGCGGACTGTTGATCGTTAACCAAAATTCGAATTTAAGTCGTTTTATGTAAAAAGAAAGATCAAGTTCGTTAACGGCTGACAATAATCAACAACTGAGGCATTCCTTGAAAGAGTTGGTCTCATGCCAGATATCCGGACCATATAAATTGTACAGAATCAATCTTATTGTTAAATTATTTACTATAAATATCTTCTACACATTTTTGCTACTATAGATATTAACCGAGATATTTTACCAACCTTTTCTAAACTTGTGGGCCGAAAAATTAAATTTATAAAAGCTAGTTCGGCCCTAACTGATCGGCTCTCGTATAGCAGATTTTCCACGTAGGCTACGTATTTGCATTTGTTTCAAAAAGTAAAAGTTTAATGAGCATAATATGCCTTGGAGGAGGAGTGAGGTTTTTTTTCCCTCTTCATAGTAACCCTGGGAGGAGTTATTTATTTGAATACATGTTCCATTTCCACATGGCATATTACATGTATGACTAAGTTTAAATAATTTTTTAATATTATAAATATATATATATATATATATATATATATATATATATATATATATATATATATATATGGATAGTTAATCAACTATCTACCCAAATATTATATACAAGAAATAAAATAATAAAATAAAATATTAAAATAAGATAATTACAAAAAAAATTAATAAATAAAATGAAAAAATAAATAAAATAGGAACAAAAAACATATCAATTAAAGTTAAACTCAACCGATGTTTAATTTGCGAGTCTATTTAAGGTAAATATATTGAATTATGACTCCCATTCCTCACAATCAACTTTACAATTATATGGCCATCAAGTTTCAGAAACTAGGAGAGAACAAGTAGTTATCTCGAGACTTAGAATCGGGTACACTAAACTAACACACTCATACTTAATGACAAAGACTGACAGACCTAGTTGCTCAACATGCAACATTCCCCCACACATTAACAATATATTCTCATACCTACACAAAATTGAAATATATGACAACATTTAACATGCAAATTAAGTCTGTGGTGTACAACAAAATTTAAAATTATACTCCACCAGCTATACACTTTTTTTTTTTATTATTGCTAAGTTATTTGTTATTATTACTTGTTGTTAAGGTATTTGTCATTATTACTTGTTGCTAAGGTATTTGTTATTATTACTTGTTGCTAAGGTATTTGTTATTATTACTTGTTGTTAAGGTATTTGTTATTATTACTTGTTGTTAAGGTATTTGTTATTATTACTTGTTGCTAAGGTATTTGTTATTATTACTTGTTGCTAAGGTATTTGTTATAATTACTTGTTGTTAAGGTATTTGTTATTATTACTTGTTGCTAAGGTATTTGTTATAATTACTTGTTGTTAAGGTATTTGTTATTATTACTTGTTGCTAAGGTATTTGTTATAATTACTTGTTGTTAAGGTATTTGTTATTATTACTTGTTGTTAAGGTATTTGTTATTATTACTTGTTGCTAAGGTATTTGTTATAATTACTTGTTGTTAAGGTATTTGTTATTATTACTTGTTGTTAAGGTATTTGTCATTATTACTTGTTAAGGTATTTACTATTGTGTTACATGTTGTTAAGGTATTTTTTGTTATTTTTACCTGCTGTTAATTTTGAAAGGGCAAATCACCTTCGATGTGGTGCCCATGAATAAATAAATAAATAAAAAAACTTTACATTCTAATGTGTATTTCCTTCATCCATATCTATACTTTTGATAAACTTTATAAGTTCTTTATTATATTTGTTAAATATAATATGAGGTGGTTCTGGCCAATTAACTCCTTTTAAAATTATATTCATTATTAAATTTGATCTATAGGAGTGGGGGTTTACTGAAGGCTGAAAGCTAAAAAAAAAAACTGTAAATTTCTTAACTCTTCTTAATAATGAAGATAGTGAAAACACGCATATAACATTTAATTAGCAATAACATTTTTTCTATACACTTTTTGATCCGACGTATAATGACGGAGATATTTTGAATTTTTGGAACCCCCCCCCTCTATAACCCCACTTTCTCCCTGTCCGCTTTTAGCCGTAAACGAACCCGATCTTTAATTTACCATGAAAAGCTTATATATCGATTTTGGTAATGATAAAACAAAAATAGTGACCGCTATTTCGATTTTCAAACTACTTTTATTATGGTATATAACAGGTAGGTTCGTAATGCTTAAAGAATTATAGAGTTTATATTTTTTTTGTTGAAAAGCGAAAAAAAGAATATAATAAAATAAACAAAAAAAATGGAACAAGTAATATACATAAAGAAAGATCAAATAATCAAAGTGATAAAGAAATCAAAACGCAAATTAAAATAATAATTGCACTTCATTAAGAATGTTTTTACATACATATAATTTTGAACGGACCTCATTTTCGTCATCCTCTGGCTACGATCGATGGACATTTGGGGAATGTTTTTCGAATATTGCGTAATGAGCACGACCTCAATAGCTGATTTCCCTTAAGGAAAATCTGCTAAACACCCAGAAAACTCAAAACACAAATAGTTCGTGATGTGTCCCGTGTGATCCTAGCCGCTCATATCCCACTCTTTGATTGCCTTAGAAGAGGACAGCTTTGGATTCCTACATGCGGCGGTCTGGAATGCAGATGAAAGTGCCGCCAGTTTAAAGAGAACGGGTCTGGCAATCTGAGAGGCGGCATTGCAAGGCCGGGCCAGACTATTGCCCTGGCAGAAAAGCAGCTGTTCACTTCCATTCTCTCCCCTCCGTTCTGTCTCTTATACGGATCAAATATTCTGGGAAACGAAGGCAGTAGCAGAAAAAAACTAGTAGCAAATGAGTGATTGGGGCTCAAAGATAAGACAGCCTCTTGTGTTCAGTCCGAGGTATTTCCTGAAAAAGAGCAAAGAACAATTAAACATTGAGTAATACATCATATGATGGAAGTTCTATCTTTGTTGGAGGCCTGCTGCCTTGTGTTGACATACCAAATGAACGATAGCTACATACTTCTCTATTCAACTAGCTCCTCAAGATACTGAAGAAGTCCAACCACAAAGATCCATGACCGCATCGGGGTTGCACCGTCCCCAACTCCAAATTTCATTAATTGCAGGACGATATATATATATATATATTGTGTAGGTCACAGGAGGAGAGGAACGGAACTATAGGGTACCTAGCCGGCAGGCCTCAACCCCACTCACCCTCTCCGATTCCCTCAGGCACAATGAGACGAAAGACGAATCCTACAGATCCAGAAAACCCTCAGTACTCTGGTGATCGCCTTAATAACTTAGAAGGTCATCTGTGACCGGTGTTGAGAACCCCCCTTCTTTAATAAGATCTGAAATCTCGGACTGAGGGTTAAAACGACGACAGATCTATCAGACTGGTCAACTGATTGTTGGCGAAGGCCATGGATAATATACAGAAACAAACTAACGCATCACAGAAGAGGTTGGGAATTGTCTGTCTCTAAATCCGAAACCAATACAAACCTAAAGGATATATATGAAGATGGCCAACAATTATGTCCTTGGGGTAACTACCTAGACGACCAAGTCGTTCAGCCAGACTCAGGATTTACCATATATAGCTGTGCCATAATTCTTTAATGACGAGAACAGGCAACAAATACTTTCAACAAAAATTGACTGAAAGGGATGCAGAAAAATAAGTATGAAAGGGGAAGTGGAATTAAGAAAGATTATATATAAGGAAGCATCCTTATTATTTTTGGCTCTGGGTAACTGACCAACTGTCACCTTATCTGGCCAATATGTTCATTGAAGAGGAAATAATGACAACGAAAGAAGGAAACGAAATTACACAGATTAATGACAAATTTTCATCAATTTTGCAAAGCCTCTAGTAGGAATAAATAGAATGTGGGAAGTCCTAATGATGATGTATGATGGTCTGAAGCAGAAATGAACGCTGTATGCTTTGAAAGTCTCACTGGTGATTGTTTAACTGATACTTAGACTCAATACAAATGCACATAGTAGGAATGAATGGAAGGAAAGAATAGATAAGTCTAAGAGTTGGAAACTCTATAATTACCATAGATTTGTAGTTATAGCATGTCTGAATTTGATAGAAGAATAACACACACAAGCCTTCTAAAACAGAGGATTATTTTAACTAACAAGCATATAAATAAAGAAGCTAAAATAAGTTTTCGGTAGATCATTCGTTTAGATTAAACTGTTTTCAATAAACGATGAGAAGCAAGGGAAATGTGGATTAGATTCAGAATCACCAGAACAAGTTGGACTCTACAGAAATTCACATTGGAGTTCTGATGAGATAAGTCAAAATCAACTAATTGTCAAATTATTGTTGATTGGAGGGAAGGAGTATAACGCTTAACTTAATCCTCAACCATTTCATGAACCAATGAATTTGACCTTAAGGTTAGTGTGCTTAGATGCAGAGGGATGCCTAGAGAGTCATTTTCTATTGGCATCAAACATCTCATGGATTTTGGTGAGTATAGTAATATAAAAGTCCGTCACGCAGGGGCTGCGTAAACTAAGCAGATTTCCCACGTGAAGCATTACAATAGAGAAATCCGCCTAATAACAGCTATAGTAGGAAGGGATCTCTAAACCTATTCACGAGGGACGAATAGTTCTGGAAACGGCCACCAGAGCTCTCGGCGGAGAGTCCGGAACATGGCGGGGTTCCGGCGACCAATACAAATGCAAATATCTCGGTTAATATTCAAGATACAGAATAAATGTATAGAACAATATTTATAGTTCATTTAATTTACAATAAGATTGATTCTATACAATGTTTCGATCCGACGCATAATAACGGAGATATTTTGAATTTTCAAAAATCCCCCCTCTAAACCCCCCCTCCCACTGGTCCGATTTCAGCCATTAACGAACTTGATCTTTCTTTTTACGTAAAACGCTTAAATATGAAGTTTGGTAACGATCAAACAAAAATTGCGACCGCTAGAGCGTTAACAGACAAAATTGTAACCTCTGTCTGTACATTGATTTTTTTTGCGAAATTTCACGATAACTTTTCGTTTCACATGTCATAGACACCATAACTGCATTTTGTTTCTTTCGTGTCTGTTTGTTTGTTTGTTACCTTTTCACGCATAAACCGCTGAACCGAATTTTATGAAACTTGGTATGTATATTACTACTAGCCCAACTTAGACTTTAGGCTATATTAATATTCTCTAAGACAAACAGGAGTGGGGGTTATAAGGGAGGCCTGAAATTAAAAATAGCGATATTTCGTTTCCTATTGGTTTTTCGGCAGATATGAACATAACAAAAGTTGTTTATTTTGATATTTAGAGTAACTTTTGTTATATACACTTTTGTCGTTTACCAAAGTATAAATGAGTTATAAACTAAAACCTATAGCGGGAGTCATTAATTTTATTGGGCTCAAAAGACTCAACCGAACTAAATAAAACTCGGTATGTTTATTAATGTTGACGCCTTGATTTTCATAAGCCATACCAACATTCCTAGGGAAGTGCAGGAGTGGGGATTGTAAGGAAGGCCTGGAATTAACAGTAGTGATATTTCGTTTCCTATTGGTTTTTCGACAAACATGCACATGACAAAAGTTGTTTATTTTGTTATTTTAAGTAACTTTTGTTATATTCACTTTTGTCGTATAGAAAAGTATAAACGAGATTTACACTAAAATCTAAAGCGGGAGCCAACAATTTTGTTAGGCACTAACGATTGAACCGAACTTAGCAAAACTCGGTGTGTGAATTAGCATTAATTCTTCCATGATTATAAGCTAAATTAAAAACTTTAGGTCAAAGGGGAGTGGGGATGATAAGAGAGGCTGATGAATGAAAAACTCGCTTTTTATATTTTCTATTTGTTTTTCGGCAAATATTCTATTTGTTATATTTCCAATAGAAATATAAACTATAAGAGCATTTCAATTATTTAATTTGTATAATGTACCTCGATGTTATTGAAACAAATATGTAATATAATAACAATTAAACGTTAATGGTAATGTCATCATGACAAAAAACAATATGCGTTTAAACTCGATATGATATTTTCAGGGAACCACTATTATTTAATTCCATCCGGTAGATAAATTATAAAATAATGTTTTGCATCAATAATATAAGTAGAAGAATGTTGAGAAGTCTCATGCGGGAACGAAGATGACGGGAGCCTTACCAGTTAATTGAGTTTACTTATTTCCCGTCTGGCATTCCTGGAAGCAATTTCCAGTGTGATTCACTATTACAAATATAATCTTACGTGCAAATCTTTGCCTATACTATGTGAGCTCGGATTGGCTTTTGAAAGGATATATGTTCATTATAGATGATATTTAATTGTAATAAATGCTACCCATGATTATGGTTAGAACTATTGAAAAACGGCGAGTCAAAAAGTGTAGAGGGATAGATTAGGAACACATTTTAATTTATCCTTCTAAAATAAAATTTCTATTCTATTAATCCCCAAACGTCAGGGTTGGCGATTTCGGAAAATCATTACGTCGTGGAGGGAAGTGTTTAATGTACACATTGAAGTCTTACTATCAAAATACCAGTGGAGAATGATTTCCCGGGCATCGCCGGGTACCTTAGCTTTTGTGATATTCATTTTTGTATTTTAACAATGTATACACTATATATATGAGATATACACTATAAACTAAAGCGGGAGTCAACTATTTTATTGGGCGCTAACGATTGAACCGAACTTAACAAAACTCGGTATGTCAATTAGCATTAATACTTCCACGATTATAAGCTATATTAAAATGTTTAGGTTAGAACGGGAGTGGGGCTTATAAGGGAGGCCTGAAATAAAAATTCGCGATATTTCGTTGTCTATTTATCTTCGTCAAACGTGTACATAACAAAAGTTGTTTACTTTGTTATTTAGAGTAACTTATGTTTTATACATTTTTTCTGGAACAATGTATGAAGCAAATAATCTGCGTATAATATTGATATGCTCATCAATTCTTTCCAATATGAACTACCAGGTACCTCACATGGAAAAAGTCCGTCACGCAGGAGCTGCGTAAACTAAGCAGATTTCCCACGTGAAGTTTTACAATAGAGAAATCTGCCTAATAACAACTGTAGTAGTAAGAAACCTCTAAACCTAAAACACTATTTAGGGCGTAATAACCCAGTAGTTTCTAGCCCCAAAAACAGTTAACCTAACCTCTAAACCTATTCACGAGGGACGAATAGTTATGGAAACGGCCACCAGAGCTCTCGGCGGAAAGTCCGAACATAGCCTACAGGTGACCACACACAGAATACAAATGCAAATATCTCGGTTAGTATTCAAGATACAAAATAAATGTATAGAACAATATTTATAGTACATTTAATTTGCAATAAGATTTACTATATACAATTTTTCGATCCGACGCATAATAACGGAGATATTTTGAATTTTCGAAAATCCCTCCCTCCCACTGGTCCGATTTCAGCCATTATCGAACTTTTTTTCACTTAAGGGAAATCTGCTAAAATGAATTCAAATCTTTGTTAATATTTTGACCTTAATAATTCAAAGCTATGCATAATGCACAGGATACGGGAAATATGACAATATGGAGGACAGTGAAGTCTTACTTAATTTTATTATTAAAAAAATCCAATGCAACGACGGGTATAAACCCTAAACACTGGGACGGGTAAATGTCAAAATATTGCTCAAAGTACTGCCTTGCCAAAAAAATACCATCACCATTCAGCCTCAAATGAATTCCCGGGCGAAGCCGGGTATCTGAGCTAGTATATATATATATATATATATATATATATATATATATATATAATTTTGAACGGACCTCATTTTCGTCATCTCCCGGGTAGGATCGATGGACATTTGAGGAAATTTTTCAAAACTCGCGTCATGAGTACGACCTCAATAGCTGATTTCCCTTAAGGGAAATCTGCTAAAAACAGTATTTTTGGGACATTACCCAAGGATTGCACTATAATCCCTTGACTATATAAATTAATAATTGGCTGATCTATCTCCTCGTGGTTTAAATTTTGACTAACAGCACATATCAAAGGGCAAGATATGTATGTACATGTACGGTTGTTGGCCAACCGAGAGGTGGCCGTCTAACAATTTGGAACTAGACTGAAATTTCCACCGAAGGCGATTTTCCTCCTGATAACTTTATTGTTAGTTGGGCTCGTGCAGAAGGGAAGGGAAAATTACTACGGTCCCTGTAACCTCCTTCTTTCCTTACTATTCTAGTAACGACAAAATGCATAGAGAAACAATTGTAGAGCATCAATATTTTAACGAAATTGGTTCTATAACATTTTTCCATCCGATTTACCATAACTCAGATATTTTTAATTCTCGAATCCCCCCCCCCGATATAAAACCTCCATAGTCCGAGTCCAAATTCTGCCAACAAGTCACAAATATGATCCTTAGTGTTGACTGAAACGGTTAAATTCATGTATGGTATAGATCAAATATACATTTTTGACAAAAGAATGCAAAACCTTAATTGATGACTTTATCGCTCGCCGAATATTCATATTAAAGAAAGTATGTATACATTAACATTTATAGACAATCACATTTACAATAAGATGGTTTCTATACAATTTTCGATCCGACGTATAATAATGGAGATATTTAGAACTTAACTTTTGAAATCCACCCTCTATACCACCTCCTTCTCTCTGTCCGCTTTTAGCCATTAACGAACACGATCTTTGATTTTGTATGACACGCTTATATATGGAGTTTGATAAAACAAAAATTGTTACCGGTAACAGACAAGTATATATATATATATATATATATATATATATATATATATATATATCTCTATATATATATATAGATATATATATATCAAGTAGACTGTTGGTCTACTTTGATCTGAATCATCGACGTAAACCGTAAGTTCCAAACCAATCCACCATTATCCATCTTATAATTTTAAGAACATACGCGATACAATAAATAACACAGTTGTTGTCACATATACACAATGTCACAAACAAACACAAAATTGTCCAAACACAATGGCTAAGGCAGCTATGAATACGCAATCAAATAGATAAATAAATATATGTCCATGACCTAGGTAACTGCGCAAGACTGACGCTAATCAATTTCGCAAAGGGAGGATGTTCTAGATCAGTCCCTCATACAATATGTATCCCTGCGTAATAGGATAGAGTGCAACAGGCCACCGATCAATATGAGAAAATAGTCCTGAATAATATAATAGCTGCCAGATTATTCGAGCCCGCTCGAGGACTACCATGTCCTAACGTGGCTATTTTTAGTATCCATAACGAAAGAATAGAACTCTGTCTATTATTAGTAACAGACCCAAGATATCTCAACTATTGCTGTAAAAATAGTTAACAAATAATACGTATAACACTTGCGTAAGTAATTTTCAACGGGACTTTTTATAATCTTCATATATATTCTGTTTAATACATAAAACGATGTTTCAGATACCTAGGATGAAAGTTTAACAAAGTATAGCTTATTAAAATAATTAACTACATTTAATACATCCTTTCTATAGGTCCCGCTTACGAAAATTGGTTATATTTCTATATATACCCTCGATAAATAAATAGAGAGGCCTATTAAACTAAGCAAATTTCTAACTGGAATACACATTATTTTCTTCATCTCACGTTCAACTCTGTATTTCTCTTTTAGTCAGAATCATTCATGAACCCTAATGTACGTCGAACATAAGATACGAAATCGTGAGAGAACGCTGGGATTTTAATGAAAACACAAAAACTTCAAATAATTCCTTCAATACTCCACTTTCTAATTAATGTATAAAACAAAAATTGTGCATTCGATAAATTGGTAATATGATATTTTTAGATACACGCATACTAACAGAAGTATTGCATATTAAAGTGGTCTAAACGTCCAAACCTGGCAATATTTCGGACAGTAACAATTTTTCCCTTAAGTCTTGCTTGAAATGCTTAAATATCAAGTTTGATAAAGATCAAATAGCATGGAGGTTAAGAACTTAAATATTTATCTGATTACGTTATATGAAAAAATCTATTCTCCACTCATAAAATATTAACAAGCCTACTTAAAGCAGTCTTAAAATTTAAGCCTGGGAAGATATGAATGTTTAGTATATCATGAATTGGATTACAGAATGATGATTGGATTACATCACGGTTTAACTTTAGGTACTACTAAAGAACTTAAGTTTTAGTTTTACAAGGAACGACTAAAAGTCAAGCTTTTATGTCAGGTGTATAACCACAATAGCTGATTTTAGCAGTAATCTACTGAAATGCAATATGTTCTTTTTTAATTATTAACGTCTACTTTGTGCTACAACAGCTTATTGGGACGGATCATCTACACCATCCTTTTCTAGTCAGGTAGGACCAAGGATTTTATTTAAAGAGTTCGTCACTAAATAAATTCCTATTGCCCAGGCGAGAAATGAACTCGTCAATCTAGGTTTACCATTTAACATTAAGAGCAACGCCTTAACTCACACGGCTAGCCAGAGCCACTTAAATCTGATATAATATATTATATAAAAACTGTAAACAAAACTGTTATCCTCATTACTTCATCAAAAAAAAATCAAGAAAACTCATCGGCTACTTATTTCAAGCTTGTTTTGCTTACATTATGATGAATCCAATAAACGAGAATATATAATTCAGGGATTATGGATAAGAACCAGACACACCATTCCAAAGAAAAAAACTGCTAAATTTCATACAAAACTTAAAAAAAAAAAAAAATAAACTTCAAGACTAACGTGCGTACTCGTTCTTCGTTTAAGTCCTTATGAAGGACTCGTTAAGGGAAGTCCTTATGAAGGACTCGTTAAGGGAAGTCCTTATGAAGGACTCGTTAAGGGAAGTCCTTATGAAGGACTCGTTAAGGGAAGTCCTTATGAACAATTTAAAACCTCGAGCAATCATATCGATATTTTAAATTTCAAATGCAATTCTGTACTATATGGAGTTTTCTGCCCATATTGGAATGCCTTATTCCTGATAAATCCTTATATACGTCACCTATATGTAATAATATGTAGGATAAGGCTCTTAGTACAGAATATACTCACTGACTCCTTAGGAATTGTATTAAATTTCTTATGTGGCTACACTTGCCAAATGAGCGTCTTAAAATATGGACAAATATTTTAAGGTAAACAGAAGTGGAAATAAAAAAAGCGACATTTGGAGGAGTTAAATTTAAGGATACGTTTATTATTGGGACTAAGGTTAGCCATGTGAGTTAAAGTGTTGCCTTTAATTTCTATGGTAAATCTAGAGTGACAAGTTCTATTCCAGCATGGGCGAACTCATTAAATAAAATCCATAGTCTCACCCTAGCTAGAACAGGGAGGTAACCTGTAGATAACACATCCCAAGTAGACATAGGAGCAAATAGTGGACGGTAATAAATAATACTATTATTGTTACATTAGTTGTAGATGACTGGTCAGATGACTGGTGGAGTAAGATTTTGTGGTAAGAAATAGAAACATGGTGCATAGAGTAAAGACAAAGAGGTAGTAAGTCTGGCTGAAAGGAAAAGGAGGGAGTGTGAGAGAGAGAGAAGAGAGAAGAGGGAGAGAGAGAGAGAGAGAGAGAGAGAGAGAAGAGAGAGAGAAGAGAAAAGAGGGAGAGAGAGAGAGAGGAGAGAGAGAGAGAGAGGAGAGAGAGAGAGAGAGAGAGAGAGGACAGAGAGAGAGAGAGAGAGGAGAGAGAGAGAGAGAGAGAGAGAGAGATGAGAGTGAGAGAGAAGAGAGAGAGAGAGAGAGAGAGAGAGAGAGAGAGAGAGAGAGATGAGAGTGAGAGAGAGAGAGATGAGAGTGAGAGAGAGAGGAGAGAGAAGAGAGAAGAGAGAAAAGAGGGAGAGGGAGAGGGAGAGAGAGAGAGAGAGAGAGAGAGAGAGAGAGAGAGAGAGAGAGAGAGAGAGAGAGAGAATAAAGTGAAAGGGTGAACGGCAGACAGTTCGAATGCGGTTTCGCATAAAGCAAAATGGGAGTCGGTGATTGTGCACATTACAGAGTGAAATCTTTAAAGGTGGCGTTCGGATGTACCGTCGCTTAAACACCTTGAACTGAATTTATAGAACTCATTAGTCAGTCACAGAAAGTTTTTTGAACGTTAATTGAACAATTAAATAACAACACGAGCTGAGTATTACAAGGTGAGAACGAAATTTGCGAAATATCCACCTCTGCATCATGCTAAAACCAATACACACACACGCACTTGTGTCATCTTGAACATTTACATAAAGTAAACCAAACTCAACAATTAAACTAAAACGAATGTTTTTAGTTCTAACTGAATTACCGTACAAGCCCTTAAAACCGAATTATATAAAAACTGTCATGCAATACACTCAGAAAAATTTTTGTTGGAGTTTTAAATGAGAGGTCTAGCCAACAGAAAAGTAAAATAAAAATGTCCGTCACGCAGGGGCTGCGTTAACGAAGCAGATTTCTACGTGCATCACGTTGTTTTTTTTTTCATTTATCTGAAATATTAAAAGTTCCATGAGAACAATATTTGGTATTTAAGCTGCAAATAAAGAGTGGGGGTTTACTGAAGACCGAAAGCTAAAAAATGCAAATATCTCAGTTAATAATCAAGATAGAGAAACAATGTACACAACAACATTTATAGAACATTACAGTTGCAATAAGAATGGTTCTATACAATTTTTCGATCCGGCGCATAATAACGGAGTTCTCGAAATTTAAGTGAATGGTCTGTTCTTCATGAAATTTGGTGGTGACCATGGAAGTTAAGAG
This sequence comes from Riptortus pedestris, assembly GCA_019009955.1. Classification (NCBI taxonomy): domain Eukaryota; kingdom Metazoa; phylum Arthropoda; class Insecta; order Hemiptera; family Alydidae; genus Riptortus; species Riptortus pedestris. The sequence goes on along the minus strand of CM032231.1, from coordinate 112,788,208 downwards.
GCGAGAAATCATATTTCATTTTAGCAGATTTCCCTTAAGGGAAATCAGCTATGGAGGTCGTACTCATGACGCGAGTTTCGAAAAGTTTCTTCAAATGTGTCGCGATCCTACCCAGGAGATGACGAAAATGAGGTCCGTTCAAAATTATATATATATATATATATATACTTGTCTGTTAACAATTTTCGTTTGATCGTTACCAAACTCGATATTTAAGCGTTTTATGCAAAAATAAAGATTAAGTTCGTTAATGGCTGAAACCGGACCAGTGGGAGGGGGGGGGTTTAGAAGGGAGGATTTTCTAAAATTTGAAATATTTCCGCTAATATACGTTGGATCGAAATATTGTATACAATCATTCTAATTGCAAATTAAATTTACTATAAATAATGTTATATACATTCTGTATCTTGAATATTAACCGAGATATTTGCATTTTTCTGTTTTCAACTTCTGAGATGAGATCGGCCAACTTCGGGTCTAGTCGTGAGTTTCCGTCAAGAGCTAGTTTGGGCCGTTCCCGTCACTGTTTGACTCTCTATTCTGAAATTTCTCTATTGTAAAACTTCACGTGGGAAATCTGCTTAGTTTACGCAGCCCCTGCGTGACGGACTTTTTTTATATCAAATAATAAAAATGTTTGCGCGCATATATATATATATATATATATATATATATATATATTTTTGTGTGTGTGTGTGTGTGTGTGTGTGTGTGTGTGTGTGTGTGAGAGAGAGTGAGTGAGAGAGAGAGAGAGAGAGAGAGAGAGAGAGAGAGAGAGAGAGAGCGAGAGAGAGTGAGAGAGAGAGAGAGAGAGAGAGAAAGAGAGAGTGAGAGAAAGAGAGTGAGAGAGAGAGACAGCGAGAGAGAGAGAGAGAGAGAGAGAGAGAGAGAGAGAGAGAGAGAGAGAGAGAGAGCGAGAGAGCGAGAGAGAGAGAGAGAGAGAGAGAGAGAGAGCGAGAGAGCGAGAGAGAGAGAGAACGAGGGAGAGAGAGAGAGAGAGGGGGGGAGAGAGAGAGCGAGAGAGAGAGAGCGAGAGAGAGAGAGAGCGAGAGAGAGAGAGAGCGAGAGAGAGAGAGAGAGAGAGAGAGAGAGAGAGAGAGAGAGAGAGAGAGAGAGAGAGAGAGAGAGAGAGAGAGAGAGAGAGAGAGAGAGAGAGTGAGAGAGAGAGAGCGAGAGAGAGAGAGAGAGAGAGAGAGAGAGAGAGAGAGAGAGAGAGAGAGAGAGAGAGAGAGAGAGAGAGAGAGCATGTAATAGCAGAGTAAGCGTTGTAAATTCAGAGAGCAACCTTTAAATATATCTTTCCTTTATATGACCTTAAGTTTCCCGCCTCCACACAATATTTATACTTTCAACCCAATGCAACCCAATTTCAGGCTCTTCATGGTTTAGCCACACCTGTTTCCCCTTTTAACTATAACTAAACTTTTGAGAAGCTTGTGACGTATTAGTAGACCTTCACGTCATTTAAAACTGAGATAAATAAAAAAAATGTATTTGAAGCTATTAAAAAAATTACATTAGTATTGAAATCTATATAAATACTTTAATAGAGTTGCCAGGCTAGCGAGCCAAATTACCATTTTGTATATGTACTATGACATTTTATGGGTGTATTGCTTACTCAGGTGAAGTAGTTGAGCTTTTGAATATATTTCTGCTATTTATTTTATATTATATCTCCTAATTCAGTGATATCCAAGAAAATTATTTATTTGTTTGCAGTTGGTAGCCTGTGCATCAGAGTATGCATTCAATTGATAGAAAATATTTTGGGCAAGCCTTTAACAAAACCTTTATACATTAATTTTAATAACGGTTGAAAGTAATCTATCAATAATAGGGAATTTATATACTTCCGTCTGTATAGCAAAAAATAGTATTTTTTAGAATACTCTTGAATTAAATGAGTATGCTATTTTAGGGCAAGAGATATTAATTTGCCAATTATTCGTGTCTGCCTGAGAATCAAAACATCCAACTATCATTACTACGAGAGCAGGGCAATAAATTCTTAATATCCACGATTCTAGATTTTGTCTCCTAGCCGCAATGTCATTAAAGATTCCAAATTTTATCCTGTTGGCCTCAGACTGGAACCCAATGGAAACCAATTTTGATCTAACTCTAGAAATAAAAATCTCGAAATACTAAATGGAGCAGAATTTAGCTAATTAATACGTGGTTTCCAAAACGGTTTTCATCCCTAAAAAAACGACCTAGGTCATTAGCGATATGGTCTCGGCTGAAGGCACGTGAATGAATACAGTAGAGAGAGTAGCCATGAGACGAGCAGGAGAGTAAACGACCTCCCAGGCCTGTTCCACGCCAAGGACGGACGTTCACAAATATATGCTGATGGGCCGCACAGTACTCACATACAAATATATGCTGAGGGCTGGATAGTGCAAAGTACTCGCAAGAAAATATATGCTGAAAGGATGGATAGTGCAAAGTACTCACGTACAAATATATGCTGAAGGGCTGAATAACGCAAGGTACTCACATGAAAATATATGCTGAAGGGATAGATAGTGCAAGTTACTCGCATGAAAATATATGCTGAAGGGCTGGATAGCGCACAGTACTCACATACAAATATATGCTGAAGGGCTGGATAGCGCACAGTACTCACATACAAATATATGCTGAAGGGCTGGATAGCGCACAGTACTCACATACAAATATATGCTGAAGGGCTGGATAGCGCACAGTACTCACATACAAATATATGCTGAAGGGCTGGATAGCAAGATAGGAAAAGTACAGTCTATAAGTTATGAAGACGTTATCTACGTTTTTTGGCGGACTGATAGGCAATTAGACAGAAGGATGCAATAATGAATCAATAAGGTACTTGTCACTGAAAATGCAACCCAAAATGGAAAGACCTGGAAATTACAGCTCTGGGCAGTCTGGAATACAACATATTATTACAATCTTATATTTTTACGACCGCCAAATAGAATTTACGTACTACTGTTCCATGAAAATGTCCTATGCTGATTGTGAATTTGACGTCTGCTCATAAACACTGGACTATATTATTCTCCTTTAGGATAGCAGAGGGGATTGTAATAAAGTTAATTACATTTCCACGGGAAACCATTTTTCAAATTCGGGTAACGAAATTTCTAGTTATTTCCGAGACCTCATAAATTTGTCTATACAAAATTTTATCATATTTTTTCTCCGAGAGCTAAGATGATACAATCGTTTTATTTCGACGGGAAACTAGATACGTTTGATCCCAAGAACGATAATTAATTTGTCAATATTCATTCAATGAGCATTCCATGATTCATGCTCAAAACTAATTTGAGAGCTTCCGTTTATCCAATCTTTTTATTCGTCGGGAACCTATTTATTATATTAATTATTCCCAGGTAACAGGAATTGTAGGCATAATTCGTTTAACTGCTTATATCTTTAGTAAAACATGAATGACTGCACATTTGCTGTTTATGTTGCAGGCCATTTGTAATATAGTTGACGGGATGATTTTGTGTATCCAATCTTTATATTTCCACGGGAAACCATTTCTATTTCTATTTCAACCCATCAACGATGGATAACAGGGCAAGCACAAAATACGAACGTTGTCAAAAGGCATGTAGAAGCTATTATTACGAGGCTAGTGGTTGAAGGGGACTGTGGGACAGGTGCATACCCTATAGTTATATTAGCCTTGTTATTAACAGAAAATTATCTCCATTAAACTATATAGAAGAATACGGCATACCAAAATGTGGCTTTTAACTTAAAAGGTATGTCTGTAATGTTTTCACTTTATTTTGAGACGACTTTAAACTTCGGAGCGTTGAAATAGACACACACTTCCTTTTATTTGGGAGTACATTTTTTTTTTCTTTAAATATTCTTTAGAGCTGTCTTGGGTTCATTTATTACTTCACTTTTGGATTCTTAGGTTAAGGGATTCCATACAAAAGTAAAAATAAAGTTTCCTCGACCCACACATCTTAAGAGAATCAAGAGTGTTCCTGAAATGATAAGTTAAGGCTACGCCTTGTCGTAGCAACTGTTGTGTTCTTTCGGAAGCTGCTCTTTTCATCACCGGAATACATTAGTTGTTTGATGTCTTCAAAATAGGATTGTCACCCTTCCCGTAAGTACAATGACCTTACTTTTGAATATATTTGTGATGAAATCGTTATGGCAAATGATATGCTATTTGATACTTTCGGTTTTGTCGAATGTACAGCTTTTTGGCTCCTCACTATTTATTTATAAATGCTTAGCGCTTTGGGCAATTTAGACTGCCAGCTTCAGAGGTACAAACAATAAATATACAAGAAATAAAGGTTTTTGGTTTTAAAAATTAAAAATGTTCACAACAAGTCATGCATAGCAACTTTTATTTTCACTTACTTCATTAAGAACTACAACGTTGGATTTTTTAGCAGATTTCCCTTAAGGGAAATCAGCTATTGAGGTCGTACTCATGACGGAATTTTCGAAAATTTTCTTCAAATGTCCATCGATCCTACCCAGGAGATGACGAAAATGAGGTCCGTTCAAAATTATATATATATATATATATATATATATATATATATATGTCTGTTAACGCTCGGTCGCAATTTTTGTTTGATCGTTACCAAACTCGATATGCAAAAGAGAGACCAAGTTCGTTAATGACTGAAATCGGACCAGTGGGAAGGGGGGTTTAGAGGGGGGATTTTCGAAAACTCAAAATACCTCCGTTACCATTCGTCGGATCAAAAAATTGTATAGAACCAATATTATTGTAAATTAAATTTACTTTAAATATTGTTCTATACATTTCTTCTCTATCTTGAATATTAACCGAGGTATTTGCATTTTTATTAAATTTGGGCCGTAACGGACGACTGAGTTTCCCGCCAAAAGCTAGCTCGGCCCTTTGCCGTAACTATTTGGCGCTCGTATGGAGATTTCTCTATTGTATAACTTCACGTGGGAAATCTGCTTAGTTTACGCAGCGCCTGCGTGACGGACTTTTTTTGAGCCCAACTTGTTCTGGTGATTTGCCACCAAATACACATACCCATTGATTTCAATCTCTTAATTTTCCTTCTGTGAACAGTCCAACTTTCGCTCCAGTAAAGTTCCAAAGGAAACACTGTTTTGGCACAGATACTTATGTGCTTATTAGTTAAAATAGTCCTTTTGCTTTGGGAGGGTTGTATATCAAACGCTATTCTTCTATCGACTACAGCTCAATTACTCATTCCATGAGTAACTTTCATTCGCTTTGTTCCTTCTCTACTTCTAAAACGTTTCATTTTTATTATATGCATTTACCCTTGAGTATAAACTGATCTTGGGCGTCCTTTAGGACTTGCTGAATTCTATTCATCTCAGGAGGAATGCAATGTAACTTGCACATCTGATGCAATGAACGGACTTATCTTAATCTGTATATATTCGGTTCTATTGTCATACCTGTCGGTAAATGCAGTCATTACTGGCTGATCGTTGAGTACACTCGCCGAGGTAACTCCTTTTTGTAGGGGAGATAATGAGTATTTTAGTAAAATCTAAGACTTGACATATGTGGGACGCCGTACTGGCATTTCCTCATGTGCGCGCCAAGAACCAAGAGTTATTTAGATCTAGCCCATTTACTATTTGTTTTAATTTGTTTATTAATAATAACATGACCGGCTCGGTATTTAAAACCATTGTGGGTTAAAGCTATTCCTTGTAATATCCAACGAGAAACGAGCACCTAATGGTTCAAGCAGTATTAAAAACATCTTCTCAACAGACATGACTAACCTGAGGCTGCATAAAAAAATAATAATTGAAAACTTTACTAACAGCTATATAGCTTTATATTAGTTGATTTCACATTAATAAAGATTATCCTAGTCATATTAATCCAAAGATGAGCCAACATGTCTGCTAACCTATTAATATACAGTAGTCCATGTGATTGAGTAAATGCAAATTACTCTTTTTTTTCTATTTACAGCTGCTTGGAGGACGCCATTTGCATAATTTCTATTGATATCATTCCAGCGTAATCGACCTTGCTTATCGATATGAAACCAATTTACGATTTTGTAACAACCGTTTAAACATATTTCATAACGCTTAGAATGGATTCTCAATGCTGCTTTTTAATAAGTCACGATTTAATTATAAGTGTATTTGTGACGGCTGATAATTTATATTTTTGGCATTGAGACATTTATTGTTAATGAGAAACCAGTGTATTCGTTTTTTCACATTTTAATTATTGTTTATTTTTTTAATAATGACAGAAATTACTCACCTGAACAATAAAAAGGTAAATTTTAAAATGATCGACTGAATTTCTTTGAGGTATATATATTAGCATTACTTTCAGTCTTATCTAAAAGAACAAAGTTCCTTAATTGAAAGCTTTTTCACTAATTCCTTACAGCGGTATGACCTGTAACACTTTTATGTCTACATTTCCAAAATAAGGCATATACTTGTGTCTTATCATCAGATGGTAGTTATACATAACCGTTTCTGAAAAAGTCTTCACCTTTTAGTATTTTTGGTCACTTTATTTGACGATGCACTACACACTTTGTAAATTATTCTTCACTACTAATCACAATATGCACTGATAGCTTTACTTCTTGTTGCACAGTACAATAACTCATGATCGCTCGAATCACTGAAGTTCACAAAACACGGCACTGCTCTGATCTTCACAAAAAGTCCGTCACGCAGGGGATGCGTAAACTAAGCAGATTTCCCATGTGAAGTTTTACAATAGAGAAATCTGCATACTGGTAACACAACACCACCCTGATTAAATACAAACGGTAATGAGAAATCTTTCAGTTAATTAAAATGAATTCCCAACTGAAACGGCTTCTGAGTTGTAAGAATAATTTATATTTTAATAACTCAAATTTTAGTGGTCCAAGAACTAAAGAAGGGGGGGGGATGAACAGAACGTATTTGCATAAATCGCACAAAGTAACGAAGGTAAGGTAAGGTTAAAAAACCGGGTAAGGTTAGAAGAAGCTTCCACCTGAGCCGAGAATTGACGGAAATGGCCGACCTAATCCAAACTCTATACCCGACCACAGACTTCCTAAAAATGCAAATATCTTGGTTAATATTCAAGATAGAGAATAAATGTACATAATAATATTTATAGTAAATTTAATTTGCAATAAGATTGGTTCTATACAATTTTTCGACCTTATGCATAATAACGGAGATATTTTCGAAAATCTCCCCCTCCCTCTAGTCCGATTTCAGCCGTTAACGAACTTGATCTTTCTTTTTACATAAAACGATTAAATATCGAGTTTGGTGACGATCAAACAAAAATTTCGACCGCTAGAGCGTTAACAGACAAATTATATATATATATATATATATATATATATATATATATATATATATATATATATATAATTTTGAACGGAAGTCATGATCGATGGACATTTGAAGAATTTTTTCGAAAATGGCGCCACGAGTACGACCTCAGTAGCTAATTTCCAGGGGGGAAATCTGCTAAAACATGGCACTGTACTGATCTTCACAAAAACACGGCCCAGCACTGATCTTTACTAAACACTGCAATACACAGAAACTAAAAAGTACTATTCACTTAAGCTTCACTGAACACACTGTTATTCACTAGTAAAAAAAAAAAACAGAACTTACTGACCGTTGGGCTAGCTGGCCCACATTTGTACAACCCGGTGACAATTTGGAGGGAAGGTCCAGAATTTCCGGCGTCCCTGGCACCGCCGCTCCCCAAAGGGACGCTTTCATTTTCTTCGTACTTCTTAAATACATTATTAATTATGCGTAGTTTTTGCAATAATACATAGTTAAGGAGTTCTAATTGATAAGTCTTTAAAAATTCCATCCTTTTAATTATTAAATTCTAAAATGACCGATATAAGAAAGCACATTCATGTACTTACATTATTTCCGCTGCTTTGCGATACACTTTCTAATAGCTTATCACATTTTGCTTACCGATAATACTTGTTTCTATATTCAAATTTCCAAGACAACAGTTGGGAGGGATGAAAAAAATGCAGGTTTGGTTTTAGACGACCACAACAATTATAGAGTACTTCACTATACAGATACTTACAGGACACAGCACTACCAACTGCTATTTACACAGATGTACACTTCGTAACAATAACCTGCTGTTGTGATAAAATTACTGTAAAGACTACAGAACACTTACTCTACAATTGTTCACTAACAAAACAAATTAGAGAATCATTGAATCAGACAACAGAGTGAAAAAAAAAAGATATGTAATTACTTTTTACTTTGTCATCAGTTGTCATTAGCACGCAGTTGTGTTGTTGCATCGTCACCTGCATCTGAGGAACCTTGAGTAAGCCACTGGCTCGGAACTGGAAAGCGCAATAACGACCAATTTACTTTTACAATGTGTTTACCAAAGCCTTAGCACTCCATTATAGCATAGCTAGCATTCAGTCATAATATTTATTAGTGAAAGACTTTTTAACAGAGTACTTTGATTTACTAGACCAATATGGCATCGTAGTGTTCTAGATTTGATTTTTGATCCTACCCAGGAGATGACGAAAATCAGGTCCGTTCAATATATACTTATATATTTGTCCGTTAACGCTCTAGGGGTCGCAATTTTTGTTTGACCGGTTACCATACCCTAAAAGATATGTGGGCAACCATCATCCCGCGAGAAATTTTGAAAAACCCAATTAAACAAAAATATTACGCTACTTACTCCAAGTGAGAAAGATCAGGAGAGATTTGTGCATTTGATACTACTTATAAATTCGAACAGCTCTTTTCAATGATGAAAGTTAATAAATTAAAACATCGTACAAGGCTGACTGACCATAATTTGGAAAATTCTTTCCAGTATCAGTGGAATTAATGCAAACATCGATGGATTAGTTTCCCAAATTCAAGCTCAAGTGTCTAATTGATTTCGGTGTCGCTATTTAAATTAAATTTTACGATTTAATTATAATGTTGTACCTATTTTTTTCATTTCATATTGTTATTTTAATAAATTGTATTATATTACATTGTCGTATAATTTTATGTCTGATATCCTTCGTTAAAAACTATGAACACTACTTTAAAATGCTATACTTTTAAAAGCGGCCCGCGAACGTATTTGCACACTGAAGTTTGGCCCGCATGTCAAAGGTTGTCCATACCTGATCTATAACAACCACTATAATATTAAACGAGTTATTCGTACTTTCAAGTTTTCAACCTTCAGTATACTCCCACTTCTACATTTTTACTAAAAAATAGAGAATATATGGTAAAATGACATCAATACTGTGTCGTATCTCAGGTGGGAAATCAGCTAAAATTACTCAGACCCCTGATTTCTAATTCTTCAAGGCATGTTCCGATTTGTAGGATCAAGTGAGTATGAGTTGTTTAGCAGCAAAAATCTAAGCTTTACAAAGCCTTCTACTTAAATACAGCTTATCTCATCACATATGTTTCGCTCTGGGAAAATTATGTGCTATTACTTAACTTACATTAAGAAAATTAGCTACGACATGTATTTGCGTTCAGTAAAAACATTAATGAGAGCCGATGGCTTAAAACGAATTGAGGATGTCGATACTTTTATTTTAAGAACTAACTCTGTTTAAATCCATATCTTATTAGCAACTTAAATGAGTGAATAATTCATAGTGATTACAAATTCCCTGAGCTCTTTAAGGAGCAATTAATTTTATTCTGCTCTGTCCTTGATCATTAAATAATAATGCTGACCGCATTATTTAAATAGAGTTTCAAATAACATTCAAATTAAAAAAAGGGATAGAGAAAAAAAAACAAGAATGATGGTAGAATCCAACTGAAATAAAACAAAAGTTATAATATAAACTTCCCTCAGGAAAGACATAAATCAGGCGTCCAGGAGAATATTATTGAGAAGAGTAGCAAAGCAAAATAAACAAATTAAAAAAATTCAACCACAATAACACGGAAGAGCTCAGGTCTTTCCCTCTGGAAGTTCGATAATAATTGATTGTATAATACAAATATGCAAAGGTATAGTTAGCCGAGGTCTCGGCTTCGCTCGAAAAATATTCAAACTGAATAATAAGTGCAAATATTATTAATCATTGCAAGACATAAACTTTTTGCATTTAACATGGGTATATGTTATACACGGATTATCGAGGATTTCTGGTTTAGCCACTAAATCTGCTGTTAAATCCCTGTTATATGAGAATGGCGGTTAGGTGATCAATTAGATGTATTTATACTTGTCCATCTATATTAACATAGGCATTCCCAGTCTAGATGGGCATCAGCAACATACACAAAAAAAGACTCCAGTCCTTCCAGAGCAAAGTACCTCGGATAGCGGCTAATGCTCCCTGGTTTGTTAGGAACAGCCAAATCCACAGGGAATTGGAGGTTGCTCCTATTTCAGTTCACATTCAACAACGCGTAAGGAAATATCATGCCTGCCTTCCGATATGAAGTGAAGCCACTCATTTAATTCAGGTGCAACGACTGAAGGACGACTACGTCCGAGGATGTACCAAAATATCTTAATTTTGTTACATATGTAGCAATTTGTCTATAATACCTTTGTTGTATTGGGCCAAAAAATGTTCTTTCTTTCTTTCTTTTCATTCTCTATACTTGCCCATCTGGTTCCCAGGAACAGTCCACCTTTCTCTTAAGTCTAAGTCGGAATCGTACACATAGATTTAATTAGGAATATTTTGACGGCTTCTCTAATAACCCTTTCTTGACAGTTCGCTACTTCTGTCAAAGCGGATTTGCTGTCTTCTATCTTCTAATCGCTTAAAGGATTTCAGATGCAGACATATTCGTTTGCATATCAATCAGCTCCTTTGTCCTATGCACTCTATTCCACACATACATCGGATGCTGCATATGAGAAAATCTTTCCTCCAGAACACCTTTTACAGTTGGTACATTCAGCCTTAAATTCCTGTCAGTGTAGAAAATGGTTTTTATATTGTTATCAAAAGAATTTTTCTATATTGTTTTCATTACATAAAATATAATGGCACATATTCAGTTATATTCTTCCTTTCAGGTTTCAGTTTTAAAGGCTCTGACATTCTTAATGCTCTAGTAACCACTTTTCTTATAAGTAGGGGTTTCTGTCCAAGTAATGTTGGAGAATTAGCATGAAAAATCACCAGCACGTGTGCGAAAGATTTCTACACCCAGTTTCGACAAGTTATCTTTTTCTGCATTCACAAAAATGTCAGTTTCTTCTCATTTTCTATCTCCACTTTGAAATTATGTTCTGTTTAAGGCCGTTAAGATATCGGGAAGACTCAGCATGCGTAGACACTTCAAGAGCCCGCACCACAAATTAGTCATCTACTTATCCTAAGCCAATAAGATAGTTTAAGATTAGTCACTAAGTTAATGTCTTAAGGTTCAAATATTCCCATAAATAACTCATCTGTTAGAAAGACTTAAAGGTGAACCCACGTTTTCTCCAGATGTCTGCTTTTAATACTTACCGTTGAATAGAAAACAATGAGATTGAGTGACAGAACTGCAAATATTAACTTGTTGTCTGCTACATTTCCTTCCATTAAATTTACAATGCCATACTCATGACACGATTTAGGATATGACGAAAATGAGGTCTGTTTCAAAACTGTATAAATATATATGTTTGTCTGTTCCGCTCTAGCGGTCGTAATTATTGTTTAATCGTTACTAAACTCGATATTCATGTAAAAAGAAAGATCAAGTTTGTTAACTGCAGAAATTGGACCAGGGGGAGGGGGTTTGAATTTAAAATATCTCCGCTACTATACATCGGATCGAAAAAATGTATAGAATCAATATTATAGGAAATTAAATGTACTATAAATATTGTACCTTGAATATTAACTGAGATAATTGCCTTTTTCAGTCTTGAGCCTTCAGCAAAGCTCCACTTCTACTCATGTTGCATACAAAATGCTCGGTCATGTAATAAACCAATTCATTCGAAGCTTAAATGACAAATATTGTTTTCAAGATACATTTATTATACGAGATACATGCAAATATGTTCTGGGGTCCCTCACCCCTTCTTAAGTTTTTGTTCTACTTAAATTTGATAGATTGAGATAAAAATGATTCTGATTCATTATAAAATACAGTACTAGATATAGTAAATAGTTTTCAATCAAATTAATTCGTTATATTCAGATATATTGCAGCAATTGTTTTTCTTTCCGGTAAGAAGTTGTCAGAATTGATTCTTTCCGTCGGGAGGTTTCTAATTATTGTTTGTATTTATTCACGTGGTGTTGTGTTGCTGGGACATATCTATTGTTAAACTTCACGCGGGAAATCTGCTTAGTTTACGCAGCCCCTGCGTGACGGACTTTTTTTATTAATGAAAATTAAATTTTATCAATGGGATTTTCAAATTAGAAAATAAAATCAACACTACATTTTTTACCTTGAATAATGCAGGTATTTTCTGTAAGAACATAAATATATGTATTTCTTTTATATGCCAACTGTTTCCTATGAAAGGAAACTGCATTTGCTCAGACATTTTGCACATTAAATCAATGTCTAATTTGTTAATCTACATTTTTACATAGGCTATACTTCCGCGCTGTAAAATAAAAAGCCCTCATCCTATATTGAACGTTAGAGGGATTCATCTAAAATGTATTCACGAGCCAAAGCTTTGTTACAAACCATCTACAATACTTGATACTGTGTGTTTAGAGGTTGTTTTTGAGAGGAGACGCGTGCATTCTTGGCGGAAGTAGAGAGGATAATGGCGAGGAAATACTGAGTCTACGATACCCGGAGGCCACCAACCACTGCCTCAACACACTAAATTACAGATTCCCTCACTACTTACCAGGGAGTGGGTCAATGCCGGCACACTGCGTAGATTACCTTTTTGGAAGAAGGATTAACAGGCAGAGTCCCTCCAATTGTAGGGGCATAAATAGAAGCAAATATTGTCTAGAAACACTTTTATTCCTACATGATTTTCTTATGGGATATAGTAATTAAACTATGCCAACTTAGTTTCAAGTTCATCTGATGGTAAATCCGAATATGTTTCTTTTAACCTAGGAAATAATTTTTTTAAAAATTGTAATATTAGTTTATAGAGTTCACCGTGCAACCCTCAATTAAAAAGTCCGTCACGCAGGGGCTGCGTAAACTAAGCAGATTTCCCACGTGAAGTTATACAGTAGATAAATCTGCCCAATAACAACTGTTGTAGTAAGGTATCTCTAAACCTATTCAAGAGGGACGAGTAGTTATGGAAACGGCCGCCAGAGCTCTCGGCGGAACGTCCCGAACATAGCCGACCCCTGCCGATCACACACAGAATACAAATGCAAATATCTCGGTTAATATTCAAGATAGAGAATAAATGTATAGAACAATATTTATAGTAAATTTAATTTGCAGATTGGTTTAATACAATTTTTCGATCCGACGTATAGTAATGATTTTTGATATATCGACCAATGGGTTTAATAATCTTGCTTTCGAAAAAAATTGGTGAGTTCGTAGTATCGAAAGATATGGCCAAGAATCTTCCCGACCACGTCACCATTGATAAGCCTTTAATGAGATGGAAAAAATGAAAACGAAACTGCTAATTTATTCGTTAACTATTAAAGATACCGAAGATTTGTGCAGAACCCATTTTGTTGGTCTTAAAAAATACCTGTAAATAATAGCCTATGACATTTTTTGATCTGATTCACTTGAACAGAAATACCGAACAAATAAGTCATGTGGCGTTATCATTATTTGTTACTATGTCCCATTTATTGACGGAGAAGAAGGGAAACAGAAGTGACCTTGCTCTTGACACGAGCCACATATGATTTCATCTTTTACATAATATTAGTTAATAGTCTTGAAACAGAAGTATAATCATTGTATAATTACTAAAGTTGTAAAACTTTTTCAAGTAACACAAATAACTTTGATTTTTGGTCATGTTGATGATTTCATCGTTAGACTGTTTTCTTCATAACATAGCGTTATATTTTTAAAAAAAAAAAAAATTGAATTTAACTCTATACCAGCTTTTTTTTTAATGCTAAAACTATGCCAACGAAGTTTCAAGTTTGTCTGAAGGTAAATCCGAATAAGTTTCTTTTAACCTCAGAAATGAATTTTTAAAAATCGTAATATTAGCTTATAGAGCTCGCCGTGTGATCCTCAAATAAAATTGTCCTTCACGCAGGGGCTGCGAAAACTAAGCAGATTTCCCTCGTGTTCAAAAATAGATGAAGCTACTTACTGGTAAAACAACACCACAATGAATATTAAGTGTATAAATACGAAGTTGGGGTTTGCTGAAGGCTGAAAACTATAAAATCCAAATATCTCGGTTAATATTCAAGATACAGAAAATAAGTATAGAACAATAATTATGGATCATTTAATTCTCATTAAGATTAGTTCTACTTTTTCGATCCGACTTATAGGAACGGAGATTTTCGAATTTTCGAAAATCCCCTCTAATCCCCCCCCCCTCCCAATGGTCCGATTTCAGCCATTTAACTTGATCTTCCTTTTTACATAAATCGATTAAATATGGAGTTTATTAACAATAAAACAAAAATAAAAGTTTCGACCGCTAGAGAGTTAACAGACACACACACACACACACACACACACACACACACACACACTCTCACACACACACACACACATATATATATATATATATATATATATATATATATAATTTTGAACGGACCTCATTTTTGTCATCTCCTGGGTAAGATCGATGGACTTTTGAGGAAATATTTCAAACATCGCATCATGAGTACTACCTGCTAAAAAGTAAAGATTAACTTTTTTTTTTTCCTTTTATGTGCGTATATCGTATTAAATATGTTTATAGGAAAGAACTACCTATTTGTTAATGCTATACATACAGATCTAAAATCCATAATTACGAAAGTAATTTATTCTCGCAAATTGTTGTGAATGTTTTCCCCAATGAATGGCTAGACAACACTAATATATCGGAATGATTCGTTAAAATGACCAAGTCTAGCCGGCAGTCTGAGTAGCGCTAATATGGGAAGAGATGATGGATCTCAGACATGAATGGCCACTTTTCATCAACAATTCTTGAAGCATTTCATCATCTTAAAAAATATTCTGTAAATGGGCATATTTGTACAATTGCCTCATTTCCTCCTCTCAGACGTCTTCCATTTTTTTACACCATTAAGTGTATTTATTTTAGTTAAAATAGTTTCTGAACAAAGCCCGAGTATTAAAGAATGATGGGCGCCCAAATTCAGTATTTGCTTTATACGATTGAGCGGTAACAGTTGTAGTTTTAGAAATGACCTTCATCAGTTACGACAATTACATAACCCTCCATAATTGGAGTAAACTTTTAACATCACACTACAAAATCAAGTTTTATGAATTCAAACCATTTTTTTTTTTTTTTTTTTTTTTTTTTTCTTTTTTTTTTTCTTTTTTTTCCCACCTCTGCCCCCGCTGTACCTTTGGGTTTCCCCATACCAGCGGTCTCCATTTAATAAGAGATATAAAATTTTGAATACATAAATTGGGCCAGGTAACTTAGCCTAACTCACCGAGCACGGCTAAGCATTAAAGTGCAACATTTGGGAGATTTAGTTTAAGTCCGAAAAGTCCTAGGGGAACCCGCAGCTGCGACTCCTTTGCCTCTGTTCAAAGAAGTGGCAGCAAGAGCCTAACTAACTAGCCTACATACCTAAAGCCTAAATACTAGCCTAAACTCACATAAAACTATACATATAATTTACAAATAAATTCAATTTTACTTTTCTTTCAACACCTCTTGGGCAAATGTCCTGAAGGCTGAAAATCTATCAGCGTCGTTTACAAACATGTGGTAGCTCTCAGGAGGCCAGTTCACATATGAGAAAGCACTCATTAGCCGAATACGCTTGGCGTTGAACCGCGGACATTGGAGGATCACGTGGTCAGCCGTATCCAACTCGCCGCAGGAGCACAATGAATTCAACAGTGAATTCAAACCACTTGACTAATTAAATACATAAAAAATAATAAATTGAATCAGGAGGAAGGCCTTTCTCAACATCCAAAAAATAATTTTGACTCTGCCTTTTTTTAAATAAGCGTTTCAAACAACCTAACATTGTTTTAAAATATTTAATTTTTTATTAGAAAGAAAAGTCCACTTTGTGGTAGTGGACCCTGAATTACTAGCTAGTGAATTATAAAATCCATTAGTATTAAAATTGTATGAGAATATATATTCCATGCGTAGCTACTTAAGAAATAGTCAATATGAACTCTTAATTATAAATATTTAACTAATGTAAATAACCACTTTGCAAGTTTTGCAGATTTCCAACTTGCGTCACGTATTTGCATTTACTTCAAAACGTAAAAGTATAATGGGAACAATATTTGGTATTTAGGATTCAAATAAAGTGCGCCATAATATAACAGTGTACTCTTACTATTACAAGAGTAGGAGTGGGGGTTTACTGAAGGCCGAAAACTAAAGTTTGCTATTATCTCGGTCAATAATCAAGATAGTGAAAAAACGCATATAACAACATTTAGTATGCAATAAGGTTTCTTTGTACATTTAAAACGTTTAAATATCCTATTTGGTAAAGATCAAGCAAAATATTACAACCGCTAGAGCGTTAACAGAGAAATATATATATATATATATATAATTTTGAACGTATCTCATTTTCGTCATTTCCTAGGTAAGATTTATAGACGTTTGAGGAACTTTTTTGAAAATCACCTATTAAGGGTTTTACCATTATACTATCGAAAATCACATCGTGAGTACAACCTCAATAGCTTATTTTCCTTAAGGGAAATCTGCTAAAACGAGGGGAACTACTGAACTCATGCTTGCACAGTATCCTCATAGTCAGAACCCTTCTCACATTCCGTTTAAAATGAAGTGACATGTCGATAAAATGAAATAGAGCTATACAAAAGATTATCAACTCTAAAGGAAAAAAAAAGTCCTGTATGGAAAGATAATTTAAATGAAATAACTATAGTTTCAAACTTAAAAATTCCCACCTATGTTAATTTCAAATGCAGGACTACTGAGATTTGGTACTCGGTCATCTACAAGAGTTAAGGCTACCAAATAAATTTCCATTTCCTTTTCTTGACTAATAATTCAAAAATAACTAAGGTACCTTCCTTTTATTATCTCTAATCTACCTATGAGTGATTGTAAGACAAAGCATACTCTTTTTCAAAAATATGGAAGACAGAGATGAGAAAGAGGTGGTAATATGACTGTTTAATATCTAGGGAATCTATATAAAACTCTTGCGGCCTATGCTACAGTTTATATAAATTATCTTCCAATTTTGTCAAATATTTATTTGAAACATTAACAAAATATAGATGTTACTCTTCAGTGAGAAAAACTTTTGTCAAATGGCTTTGTTTATCTGCATGAAACAATGAAAAATGTATCTATCTATAATCCTAAAAGTGGAGAAGAAAAGCGGACTGCTCCACAATTTCCGTTCAGATCGCCGTTACCTAAAATTATTTCCTGTTTTTATTTTAATGTTGAGTTTCCTGTTCCTAGTTATAAATTCTCATGTCCCAGTAGAGGTAACGAAATTAGACTGAATTAAATAGCTGGTGTACACCACCTAGCTTGCCTTGGATCATTAATATAAGGGGCCAGAAGACATTGACATACTTACTAAATACTGCTGTATATTTTGAATTATGTGTTTGCTATTTTAAATATAAACCGACGGTTAAGCTTTAAATATTGTTTTTAAAAAAAAAAAAAAAATACTCTTGCCTTATGAATTAAGTTTAATTGGATGTTCTTTTCTGTCCAAAATTTCAAAGGGATTAGTATAGCACCAACACTTTTAAATATCTGTTATTTTCTATTATAGGGAACTACTTTGGTTCCTATGAATTAACAATTCAACACACATTCTTTAACTATTAAAGCTGTAAGCAGCGTGAAATAAAACAAAATATATGACCGCACACATCAAGACTGTAACCAAATTTAAAAAAGAAAAGTCCGTTACGCAGGTGCTGCGTTAAATAAATAGTTTTCTCACGTGCATTACGTATTTTCATTTATCTCTAAACGTAAAAGTCCAATGACAACAAAATTTGGTATTTAGGCTTCAAATAAAGGGCTTCATAACATAATATCATATTGTTAATATGAGAGGAGTAGGAACGGGGGTTTAATAAAGAACAAAAACTATAAAATGCAAACATCTCGGTTAATATTATTATTATTATTTATTAACGTCCACTTTTTGGAACTAAGGCTAATTGGAACTAAGCTAATTTTGTCAAAGTCACCAAGTTTTCTTTTCACACCAGTTTTTAGTTCTATGTTGTGTTCGTGTTTCTTGTTCCTTTTGTGTTATTTTGTTTACATGTTTCTTGTTATTTTGTTGTGTTCGTGCTTCTTGTGTTTGTTTGATATTATTTCTTATTACTTTGTTTTGTTATTTTGTTTACTTGTTTTTTGTTTTTGTTTTGTTTTCACCCCATGTTTAAGAAGAGCCAAGTCGCCACAGTTGCGGAGCTCTAAATAATAAATAAATAAATAATTGGGACGGGTTATCTACAGGTTACCACCCTTTTCTAGCCAGGGTGGAATTTAGGATGTTATTTAATGAATTTCGTCACTAAATAATTTCCTTTATCCAGGCGAGAATGGAACTCGCCACTCTAGTATTACCATGTGAGATAAAGGTCAACGCTTTAACTCACATGGGTAACCTGAGCCCCATCTCGGTTAATAATTATTATAATTGACTATTATAATATAATTTATTATCAATTATTATAATGATTATAATCAATTTAGAGAAAACGTGTATATAACAACAGTTATAGAACATCACATTTGCAATAAGATTGATTCTATACAATATTTCGATCCTACACATATCAACGGAAATATTTCGAATTTTCTCGGGGGGGTTAACCTCCCGTCAAACTATTAGCCAATTTATACGACGAACTTGATCTTTATTTTTATATAAAACGTTCGGACATATATATATATATATATATATATATATATATATATATATATATATATGTGTGTGTGTGTGTGTGTGTGTGTGTGTGTGTGTGTGCGCGCGCGCGCGCAGTTTAAATATATTATAGTCATTTTCGTCATCTCCTGGGTAGGATCGATGGAAATTTTAAGAAATATTTCGAAAATCACATCATTAATACGACCTCAATAGCTGATTTCCCTTGGGGAAAATCTGCTAAAACAGGTAGCAGAATGTTGAAGTGTCATATTTAGGACTGTTGTGCTGCCGTGCTGTGCAATCGAATGAGGAGGAGGGTTTAGAGGGGGTGGAAATAAGAACATTTAAATTCACAGTTCTTGTATGAGGTACAAAAAAATGGGTATATAATCATTTTTGTTTACCATAAATTTAAAAAAAAAAATTATTAATAATGCCTCATTTCTTTTTTCGATTCTATGCATTGAAACGGAAATATCGTTATTTTCAAATTAAATCATGTGGAATGAAGTGCATCAAAATATTTTGTTAATTTAATTTAAAACAGGTAAAAGGAATTCATGTCACCACACATCAGGTTTCTATCTTAAATGATTAAGCCATCAGGTGTTGGATTAAGCCACTTGGAATAGTTCCTGATTGATAAGAAACCTAAATGCAATCGAATTAGTTATATTACAATATTTTTTGTTTGAAAACTTTTCTAACAGAATTTGCAACTTCTAGTGGAACTCTATACTGTATTAGAACATTTAGACTTTAGATTCATTAAAACGGCCTTCTGAGAATTTGTTCTTTCCTTTTTATTTTGAGATTCAAAAATACATATGATACACCTGATATCTGTGTTTATATTACCAACACGTGGGATTTGAAGGTTGTCTGAGTGGTTTTTATCCTTGGTCTTCCTTTGTCGTGATGAGGAAATAACTTTTAAAATCCGTATTGCAAAATAATAGTGCATTAACCTTATGCCTCCATTATTCTAAAATTAGGAATAAATTAAATCGTGAGGTATCCATAATGAAAACACGAGCACAATTGTGAAAGGACATGATACCAAATGAGAGTTATTTGTATTGTTCAGAATGGAATTATTTCATTACAACCTTGCTCAGCCACGTAGGTCCTGAGTCATGTAACGCAATTCCAAGTTCTAATATTCCACTAATTAATAAAATAATATAGAATAAAAGAAGGCAAAACTATTTTGTTTTGGAAAATAATAATTATTTTATGCATAAAAGATTTGTTTTATAATTCAACCTAAACGTTTCATTATTTGAAGACTCCTTGCTCTGTGTTTCTCAACGGTCGACCAAGCATTGATAACCCATTTTCATTATTGGCAGACGTTATTAAATTGTATGCTGGATGCCGTGCATTCGGACATTACATATAATGAAAATCCAAGAATAAGAATTTGTGTTTACCTCAAACAAAACAGCTAATATTTTATAAATATTGTTACGTTTATTACGAAATCAATAATAAACGTTTATTAATGTTCTTTTGGATTGCAAAATTAAACACACACAATCTTCAGAGTTTTTATAGCTGCACAATTTATTTAACAATGCACTACACACTTGGTTAATTATTCTTAACTACTACTCACAGTGTGTACTGATAGCTTCACTGTTCTTTTAGCAGATTTTTCTTAAGGGAAATCAGCTATTGAGGTCGTACTCATGACGCGAGATTCGAAAAATTTCTTCAAATGTCCATCGATCCTACCCAGGAGATGACGAAAATGAGGTCCGTTCAAAATTATATATATATATATATATATATATATATATATATATATATATATATATATTTGTCTGTTAACGCTCTAGCGGTCGCAATTTTTGTTTGATCGTTACGAAACTCGATATTTAACCGTTTTATGTAAAAAGACAGATCATGTTCGTTAATGGCTGAAATCGTACCAGAGGGAGGGGGGGTTTAGAGGGGGGATTTTCGATAATTCAAAATATCTCCGTTATTGTGCATCGGATCGAAAAGTTGTATAGAACCAATCTTATTGCAAATTACTATAAATATTGTTATATACACTTATTCTCTATATTGAATATTAACCGAGATATTTGCTCAGGATCAATAGGTTCCTCTACCATCCAGCATATTCCAGAGATATCGAGATATTTGCATTTTTATGAAGTCTGTGGTCGGGTGTTGTTCGGGTTAGTTCAGCAGTTTTCGTAAGTCTCGCCCTGGCGGAAGCTTCTGACCTAACCTGTCGTTTCTAACCTTCGTTACTTTGTGAGATTTATGCAAATACGTTCTGTTCATCTGCCCCCCCCCTTCTTTAGTTCTTGGACTACTAAAATTTGAGTTATTAAAAATAAATTATTCTTACAATTCAGAAGCCGTTTCAGTTGGGAGTTTATTAAAATTAACTGACAGATTTCTCATTACCGTTTGTATTTACTTATGGTGGTGTTGTGTTACCAGTATGCAGATTTCTCTATTGCTAAACTTCACATAGGAAATCTGCTTAGTTTAAGCAGCCCCTGCGTGACGGACTTTTTATTACACAGTCCAATAACTCAGTCACGATCACTGAAGTTTTCAAAAACACGGCACTGCACTGTCCTTCACATAAAACACTTTACCGCACTGCAACTAAGAAGCACTGTTCTCTAAGGTTGCACTGAACGCACTGTTGATCACTTGAAGAGAGCTGAGAACAAACTAAGCTAACTCGGGGCGGGCTGGGCCCCTTTTATAGCTTATCGAAAAACATCAAACTGAATGCCGAGAAGGCACTAGACGCGTTGCCTTTGACTTACAAAAAAAAATGTACATAACAATAATTGTAGTCCACCAATAATTTCTTAAGATTCGTGTTTTAACATTTATCGATTCGACTCATAATAACGTAGGTATTTTATGTTTTTCAACTGGCCACATTTCATGACATGCGTAGGGGTAGGGCTTAGCAATGCTTTATTTTGCACAATATTTCCTCGTCCCAGTGTTTAGAGGCTATACCCGTCTTTGCAGTGGAACTGTTAAGTATAAAATTATTTGTTCAGGCTTTACTGTCCTCAATATTTTTATATTTCCTGTCGCCTGTTCATGTAGTTTTTTTTAGAACGTAATGGACCATATAATTGATAATCATATCGTCTTCTGTCTTACAGACCATGTATTAGTAAAAGTTCTTTTCCCTTGATGCGGTACAAAGCGTACCGGTAACAGCTGTTTTAGGTACGTCATAGCCGCTATTAAAAATACTCTTTTGTAAGTCTCAATTGTAAACTGTATATTCATATAGAAAATGAAATATGGCTAATTTTTATTTGACACCATCCTTATATCAACCACTCCCGTTCGAACCTAAAAATTTGAATGTACTCCTAGCTGTTAGTACCCTATAAAATTATTGGCTCCCGCTTTAGTTTTTAATGTATATCTCGTTTATACTTTGTTTTACGACAAAAGTGAATATAACAAACGTTACTCTAAATAACAATATAAACAACTTTTGTCATGTGCATATTTGCAGAAAAACCAATAGGAAACGAAATACCGCTATTTTTAAATTCGGGCCTCCCTTACAACCCCCACTCCTGCCCGTCCCTAGAAATGTTGGTATGACTTATTATAATGAAGGCCTCACTGCTAATACAAATACCGAGTTTTATTCAGTTCGGTTGAGTCTTTTGTGCCAAATAAAATTGTTCACTTCCGCTATAGGATTTAGCCTATATCTCGTTTATAACTCGGTAAACGAAAAAAGTGTATATGACAAAAGTTACTCTAAATAACAAAAGAAACAACTTTTATTATGAACAAATTTGACTAAAACCCAATAGTAAACGAAATATCGATATTTCACTCCTGGTCGTCTCAGAGAATAACGATATAGCCTAAAGTATAAGTTGGGTTAGTTGTAATATACATACCAAGTTTCATAAAATTCGGTGCAGCCGTTTATGCGCGAAAAGTTAACAAACAAACAAAGAAATAAACAAACAAACAAACATACACGAAAGAAACAAAATGCAGTTACGGTGTCTATGACTTGTGAAACGAAAAGTTATCGTGAAATTTCAAGAAATAAAAATCAATGTACAGACAGAGGTTACAATTTTACATATATATATATATATATATATATATATATATATATATATATATATATATATATAAATATATGTACAGTTTGGTCGGACCTCATTTTCGTCATCTCCTAGGATCAATGGACATTTGAAGAAAAATATGGAAAACCGCGTCATGAGTACGACCTCCCCCCCCCTTAAAAGGAAATCTGCTAACACATCCCAAATAAAATTGGACGAAATCAAAGTTGCGGACTATGAACCTGTGATCAATATAAACAAAGAAACTAACTCTCAGGAAATTACTTATTAATACTGGAGAAGCACAAAAAAACAAAAAACAAATACACTATGAAATGATTCAAAATATTTATAATTGTGTTTTGAGTGAAAGAAATCTCAAGAAGTACTATACATTGAATAACCAGTGTGTTTTGGGCTAAATCTTTAGAATAAATAAAATATTTAAAACATTTATATGAATGTATAAAACAGGTTGAGTTGAGTGGTCTCTCATAAGGTGTTATGCCTTCGATCTATCCAATTGTGTAAGTTTCCAGCTAATTACTTAGTATACGTATAAATATATCGGTAGAATAATATATAAAAATAAGCAAATGGAAACCACAAATTTATTCTTATGCAATAATACTAATGAATTCTTGTGGTAACCTTCGGTTGAATAATATGCTATTGGCATCACACAAATATGGTAATCACAGCTGTCTATCGGGGAAGTAACAGCTGGGAAATACAGAGAAAATTAAAACTAAATAATTCCATTTATTTGTTTACGCTTTATTTAAAATGAGGCACTCTTATGACTCAGAAATCGATTTCAGAATCAGCCATAATAATGTGAAACATCCTTAACCCTTAACTGGCCAAGGTGTCTTGGAAAAGGTATTAGTTGGCTACAAGATAGAGAAAATGTTCGTCAAATTCATAGCACTGTTTTTTAGCAGATTTCCCTGAAGGGAAACCTGTTATTGAGGTCGTACTCATGAACTTTACGAAACTTTTCTTCAAATGCCCATCCATTCTACCTAGTAGATGACGAAAATGAGGTCCCTTCAAATCTTTATATATATGTTCAGATACCCGGCTTCCCACGGGAATTCATTTGAGGCTGAATTGTGATGGAAGTTTTTTGGCAAGGCTTTACTTTGCACAATATTTTGGCATTTACCCGTCCCAGTGTTTAGGGTTTATACCCGTCGTTACTGTGAATTTGTTAATAATAAAATAAATTTTATAAAAAGTGAGTAGAAGTGGGGGGTTTGCAAATATCTTGTGTAATATTCGAGAGGATAAATGTATATAACAATAATTATAGTACATTTAATTTACAATAAGATTGATTTTATAAAATGTTTTGATTACATAAAATGGAAGATCAAGTTCGTTAACGGCTGAGGGAGAAGGGGGGTTTAGAGGGGGAGAATTTTGAAAATTCACCAAAAGTTACTATAAGTCGAATCGAAAGAGTGTATACAATGCATCTTATTGGAAATTAAATGTACTATAAATATCGTTATATATTTGTGCTCTCAATCTTGAATATTAACCGAGATATTTGCATTTTTCGGTTTTCAGACTTCAGTAAACCCCCACTCCTACTTGTGTTAAATTAACAATACTCTGTTATATAATAAACCTCATTATTCCAAGCTTAAATACCAAATATTGTTTTCCAGAGACCTTCATGATACGAGATACATGGAAGGGAAACCTGTTTAGTTTACGCAGCCCCTGCGAGACAGACCTTATTTTACTCACGACGTATAATTTCACAATTATTACAAAATAGTTTTCTGTTTGACTGTATATCCGTTAAAGGTGTGATGCGAACAAAAATAACTTAACTGAGATGTTACTCAATCAAATGCTTAATTCATTAATGTTTTATTGTTCATTTTTTCTTAAAAACATATGATGCATTAAAAAATACCAATTTGAAACATACGTCAATGATTTATTTGAAAAATAAGTCTTAAAAACATATGATTTATTTGAAAATAAGTCTTAAAAACATATGATTTATTTGAAAATAAGTCTTAAA
Organism: Riptortus pedestris; assembly: GCA_019009955.1. NCBI lineage: Eukaryota > Metazoa > Arthropoda > Insecta > Hemiptera > Alydidae > Riptortus > Riptortus pedestris. Next base: position 112,763,048 of record CM032231.1, on the reverse strand, counting down.
AACATATGATTTATTTGAAAAATACGTCTTAAAAACATATGATTTATTTGAAAAATACGTCTTAAAAACATATGATTTATTTGGAAAATACGTCTGAAAAATATATGATTTATTTGAAAAATACGTCTTAAAAACATATGATTTATTGGAAAAATACGTCTGAAAAATATATGATTTATTTGAAAATAAGTCTTAATAACATATGATTTATTTGAAAAATAAGTCTTAAAAACATGATTTATTTGAAAATAAGTCTTAAAAACAGATGATTTATTTGAAAAATACGTCTTAAAAACATATGATTTATTTGAAAAATACGTCTTAAAAACATATGATTTAATTGAAAAATACGTCTTAAAATAATATGATTTATTTGAATTATACGTCTTAAAATTTAAGATTTCTGAAGGGAAATAAATCATTAACTAGGCAAATAGGCTTTGTTGATTTAAATCATACTAGTTTACTAGTGTTGCATAAAGCAAAAACCTCTAGTGAATAATCTTGATTGGAAAAACTCTCTTCTTACAATAACATCCTCATTGTTCTTGTCCGATCAGTTTGATTGCTAACTCCAGGAAAGAATGAAGCAATAGCACAGGCCTACATGGCTCTATAAGCCTATCAATCGATTTACGGAGTTGAGTATCCTCCCTTGGGTTTGGAATAGTTAGGCCTACGATGGCCAATTTGTTGTCCAATTAACAACACCAGGAATATTTCTTTTCTGGTTTATTGAGCAGCCTCAATTAACACACGATACTCTCTCCAACGTCAAAGAGGTTCTCATCGTGTCACTGACATTTCAAGTAGTCATTTACAGTTTCAAGATCTAACTAAGAATATTACTGTGGCATAATATTTTAGCATTCGCATTAAAGTACAACATTTAATATTCAGCTTGGTGTGAAAACAGATGCAGAACTTCATAAGTCTCAAGGTCTTGACGCGTTAGTCATCTGCTCCCATCTATTCTCTATTTTTCCTGCAGTAAGAGGCCTATCTAGACAGGATATGAAATTTAGGCTGGGCATAAGATATGGTTCAGTCACTCGAAGAGAAAATTCCATTAGAAATAGTGGGCATTTACAGACTGAAAATTAAAAAAATACCGTGGTTAATATTAGAGTTAGGGACATATTAAACACATTGTAGAAAATTACAATTGCGACAAGATTAGTTATAATTTTTTTTTTTTTTAATCTGACTTACAATAACAGGGATGTTTTGGTTTCTTTTTTATTTCATCCCTCTCCAAACGATGAGTCACAGGGATTCCTTGGTTCGTGTAGCTACCTCGTGAAAAGAGCACAGATGATAAATCGTGTGTTCCAAAATCGCTCTGTCGCATGGAATAACTAACTGTGAAGGAACAAGACCATTTTAACAGAGTTTCCTTAAGGGAAATCAGCAATTGATGTTGTACTCATGATGCAATTTCCGAAAAGTTTCTTCAAATGTCCATTTATCCTAACTAGTAGATCACTAAAATGAGGTCCGTTTAAAATTGTATAAATATATTTGTCTCTTACCACTCTTTTGGTTTAATCGCCACCGAACTCGATATTTAATCGTTTTATGTAAAAAGAAAGATCTAGTCGTAAATGAAATCCGATCAGAGGGGAAGGGTGTTTAGAGGGGAGAAATTTCGAAAATTCGTAATACGTTCGTTATTATGCGTCGGATCGAAACATTGTAAAGAACCAATCTTATTGCAAAAATAATTTTCTATAAATGTAGTTACGTATTTATTTTCACTATCTTCATTAGTAACCAAGATATTTAATTTTATAGTTCTCGCCCTTCAGTGTTCCTCCCTTCCCTCCTACTAATGTAATATTAACAATAAGCTATTATATTATTAGGCACATTACTCGAAGCATAAATATCAAATATTGTTCTTTGAATATTGAATTTTTATTTTTGAGATAAATGGAAATACGTGGCCCTCTGCTTAGTTTACGCAGCCCCTGCCTGACCGACTTTTTTTTCTTACCTAAGATCATCTTCCTTAACCATACAGCACTTCAAAAATAGTAGTATTTTTTAATTTGACTCTTAATAACAGATATATTTTGAATTTGGCCCCCTCACCCACCTAAACACTTCTCCTAATGGTCCCGTTTCAGTCGTTAAGGAACTTCTCAATTTTCACACGAAACGCTTAAAAAGTGAGTAGTGTGTTTGTAGATTCAGCTATTGATGAGGTTGAACAAAAATTATGACCTCTAGAGGAACAATAGACAAATATATTTAATTTTGGAGTTCATATTCTTCTTCTCCGAGGCAGGATCGAAGGACGTTTGAAGGAATGTTTCGAAATTGGCGCCATGAGGACAATCCTCCTAGAGGAGCATTCTTGCCCTGTCACATCACGCTATGTCTATTATTGTTCCCTCTCGAATTCCAGAAATACTTTCCGAATCCCTTCTACATTCTAGAACAGAACCAGACCTCACTGTTTAGACGGCAGTGCCTCACTTCCTGTTGGGATTTGCGAGTAAACATAAAAACACGACACCCTTGTTCGTTTGTCCCATTCACCCCCATTAGACAAAAATTTCAGTTAGTAATACAGTAATGCATTTCCCGTTGTATAACCTTACTGGTGCTGAAAAAAATAAAGCATTCCTCCTCCAATTTTTCTGTCAGTGAATACATTCTATTAATTACAAATCTTTCTCAATCTGGTTACATTTACACCCCTCCACCCTTCCAGGATTTCTTATTTATATTATCTCCCATTGATTGTCATTTTTCAATGTGTCTCTGTTTACATTTCCAAAATTCACATCCTCGTTACCACTTTAATTCTAGCACAACCAAATCCAACTCTAGCACATTTATACCCAATACACTAGCCTTATGACAACTGACAGCTGCATCCTCATGTAGATTTTCTGAATGACAGGCTTATAAGACATATACTGACAGAATCCCGAAAACGACAACACCAAGACTTCCCCTACGACTTACAAGAACTTTTGACGGAAGACAGCGTATGCATTGACAACATATTCTCATACCTACACAAAATTTAAAATACAGATTAAGTCTGTGGTGTGTAACAAGATTTCAAGTTATATGCATTATATGTATTATATGCGTTTTTACACATGTATATGTTTACCCTGAAGGATGAAATTACGACAATCATTAGCAAAAGTACCATTTTCAACCATTCATTTCCTTTTGATCATCCACCAACTATGCTCATCACCATTTTTTTTTTGCATGTTCACTTATAAAATGTTTATCTATTCAACTTTTGTTATTTGTCATTGTTTTTTGGTATTTGTTATTGTTACTTGTTGTTATCTCTTATCTATTTTACTTTTGTTATTCAAGTATGAACAATTTTTGACTTTTGAAAGGGCGAATCACCTTTGACGTGATGTCCGTAAATAAATATTCTAAAAATATGAATGAAAGACCTGCATATATTTACTCCCATCTTCATAGACGGCCTTATCGTTGTATATACTCATCTTTGCCTTGGAATATATATTTATCCTATTTAGTATGCACAATCCGGTTTGTCGTCCACACATCCCCCCCCCCGCTTAGTAGAAAAGAAGAGAAACCATTTGGTACATAAAATTCTTTGTCATTGCAATGTTTTATATAAAAAGACATTTCTCTCTCCGGATTTCTATACCTATAGAAAAAAAAAAACAAATATTGTTGTATTTCTTTTTGTTCATCCTAAACTAACTCCATGGAATTCTCTCCATGCAAACAAAAATCCACTCTTTGCCCATGATGAATGATAAACCCATATCTGCAAATTCTACAGAAAGCCCCAGTATACAAAATAACTTAAATCTGATATTATGGCTAAAACGTTCAACCAAAAATAAAAGAATATTTTATTATATGCAGTTACTTTGAGAACTTCTCTTAATTAACTGAATATACGGCTTCACATCTCCCCCCAACAATCAAATATGCATTTCCTTAATTTCAGAGTTCTATTATTGCATTTATTATTATTTTTTAACTGAAGGCAATATATTGGAGAAAACAAACATTTGATTTTTATTACTCTCAAAATAATACAGATGTGAAGTTATTTTCTCTTCTTAAAATAAATGTGGAGAAGAGAAATAAATAAAGATATCCCTTACACTAAAGAAATCTTGGATCCTGCTCTGCACTATGTCCAACAAAAATCACCAAATAAATTTCGTCCAAGGAACGAAGAATGCTGAATGAACATTAAAAAAAATATTCTTGACGGATAAATCAGCTGTGTACGTTGGCAACACTTTTCAGTTATGCAGCTATTTATTTAAAACTTGCCTCCTCCAATAAAAGGTCATTTGAGTTAATCGAACACAAATCGATTTTACTTCAACCACCCCTTTAATTAAGTAATTGCACATTATTTGTATATGGTGGAAAAGGTTGAAAAGCGAGCTAAGGTTATTTTAATTCGCGTTCATAATTTGTGAACAATTATGCCCAGTATAATTATACTGCAACTCCAAGGGCGGCATTGAACGCATGACCCGGTTCGGACGAGTCCTCAGTCGATATATCCAGATAAATATTCCCTTTGTCTGCTAGAAATTTTCACTTTGATTTGTGTTATATGTTTTCTTAAGTACTGGTTGTATTTCGAGTCTGCCCTAAAGTTCAAGATGGCCACTGAAAGCAGACTATGAAAGAAGGTCTTTTTAAATGAATAGGTTGTTCATTCACACTCATTACTGTGAAAGTATCATGTCAGTGACTATTGTCCTCAATAAGAAAAGTCCGTCACGCAGGGGCTGCGTAAACTAAGCAGATTTCCCACATGAAGTTTTACAGTAGAGAAATCTGCCCAATAACAGCTGTAGTAGGAAGGGATCTCTAAACCTATTCACGAAGGACAAATAGTTCCGGAAACGGCCACCAGAGCTCTCGGAAGGAAAGACCGGAACATGGCGGGGTTCCGCCGACCACACACACAATACAAATGCAAATATCTCGGTTAATATTCAAGATACAGAACAATATTTATAGAAAATTTAATTTACAATATGATTGATTCTATACAATTTTTCGGTCCAACGTATAATAACGGAGATATTTTGAATTTTCAAAATTCCCCCCTCTAAACCCCCTCCCCTCCCACTGATCCGATTTCAGCCATTAACGAACTAGATATTTCTTTTTACATAAAACGATGAAATTGTGTGTGTGTGTGTGTGTGTGTGTAGATAGATAGATATAGATATATATAGTTTTGAACGGACCTCATTTTCGTCATCTCCTGAGTATGATCGCTGGATATTTGAAGAAATTTTTCGAAACTCGCGTCATGAGTACGACCTCAATAGCTGATTTTCCTTAAGGGAAATCTGTTAAAACATGTAGTCAAGAAATATTTCACTATCCAATATAATTAAATTATTCATACTCCCACATTAAGGTTATTCTATAAGACCATAATTGCATATGATTAATAGAATGAATCCAGTAATTTTAAACATGTTATTACCGGGCACAAAAACCACCGCACAATGTAAGACCCCATATTCTCTCAGCATACTGAGGATGTACTCAAACATTTCTAAAACTTTCTTTAAAGTCCATCGGTCCACAAAGGAATCTTACTTGACACACTACCTCCTTCTAAATTGATTCTTGTTGACATAGGATTCTGACTACGGAAGAAATATAGAATATAATGTGATATGAAGTCCACGCACGCCACTCCATTATGTGGGATTACTGTTAAGTTTGTACATCACCAGTGTGAGAGTTTTATTTGATTACTTTCTATCATTTAGTCGAGTTTTGTTATATGGTTGCGTTCTGTTATTTAGTTGCGTTTTGTTATTAGTTTGCATTCTTAGTTTTTTCTGTTCTAATTGTATTGTTTATTTTTTTCTTGTTACTGTTTTCATTTTTGAATTTTATTTATATGCATTGTTTTTTTGAAGAGCAATATCGCCTCGCATCGAACGCTCAATATATATATATATATATATATATATATATATATATACATACATATACATCATTTTGAACGGACCTCCTTTTCGTCATCTCCTGAGTAGGATCGATGGAAATTTGAAGAAAATTGTCGAAAATCGCGTCATGAGTACGACCTCAATAGCTGATTTCCCTTAAGGGAATCTGCTAATATACTTTTAGATTACTCTGACTATTGGATTATATTCCCGCTTGGGCCTCAGAATTTATTTTGGGAAGGGTCCTCCGAAAGGTAATTTTTCTTACATGCTAATAGGATGAGTGCCAACATGTAGATAACCCGTCCCGAGTAACCATAGTAATAAGGTATTTAAGCTAATAAGGGTAAAAAAAAGTCTGTCACGCAGGGGCTGCGTAAACTAAGCAGATTTCCCACGTGTAGTTTTACAATAGAGAAATCTGCATACTGGTAACACAATACAACCGTGATTAAATACAAACGGTAATGAGAAATCTTTCAGTTAATTAAAAGAAATTCCCAACTGAAACGGCTTCTGAATTGTAAGAATAATTTATATTTTAATTACTCAAATTTTAGTAGTAGGGGGGGGGGAGGCACAGAACGTATTTGCATAAATCTGACAAAGTAAGGAAGGTCAGAAGAAGCTTCCACCTGAGCCGAGTAGTTACGGAAATGGCCAACCTAATCCGAACTATCGGTGAATATTCAAGATAGAGAATAAATGTATAGAACAATATTTATAGTAAATTTAATTTACAATAAGATTGGTTCTATACAAAGTTTTGATCCGACGTATGGTAACGGAGATATTTCGAATTTTCGAAAATCACCCCCCCCTCCCAATGGTCCGATTTCAGCCATTAACGAATGTGATCATTCTGTTTGTATAAAACGTTTAAATATCGAGTTTGGTAACGTTTTATGTAAAACTACAGATCAGTTAATTAATGGTTAAAATCTGACCAGTGGGAAGGGGAGTTTAGAGGAGGGAATTTCGAAAATATAATATCTCGGTTATTATGCGTCGGATCGAAAAATTGTATAGTTTTTTTTCATTATCTTGATTATTAACCGAGATATTTGCACTTGTTAGTTTTCGGCCTCCAGTAAACCCCCTCTCCTACTCAAGTCATATTAACAATAATCTGTTATATAATGAAACACTTTATTTGAAGCGTAAATACCAAATATTGTTCTCATTGAACTTTTACGTTTTAGATAAATGCAAATATGTGGCGCACGTGGGAAATCTGCTTAGCTATCGAAGCCCCTTCGTAACGGACTTTTTGCTACAAAAGCTAATTCGAGTGGCTTATCTACAGATAATCACTCTTTTCTAGGATTTTATTTTTTGAGTTCGGCACTGAATAAATTCTTATTGTCCAGGCGGGAATCGAACTCGCCTTTATCGAGAGTTCAAAAAACGAGGCATAATTATTGTAATCTCATTCCCAAGACGGGGATGTAATCCATCACACGCTACCTCTGAAGAATCTCAATTGACTCTCTCTGTTTTCTTTTTCTCTCTCTCCCTCTCTTTTTACCTAGCTAACTCAAAAAGGAGGACACACGTGTTTAATAGACCTCTTCTTTATTTTCTATGCCCTTGAACATTCCATTGATCGATTCCAGGAGTCCAAGGAGGTATTTATAACTCTCCATTCACATCTACGACTATAAGTTTCTCCTGAGCACTACATCATGAAATTTGAAAGTGAAATAATCGGGATGAATTGGGCAAAATATTTCTTCTTACGCATATATATCATGTTTTATCTTACAAGTGGCGTAAAACAATCGGTAGACTGTTAGCTTAAACGTTTTTATATACGTTCCCACACTTTATCTGGCTAAGACTAATTGGGACAGGTTATCTACAGGTTAACAACCGTTTTTATCATGGCTGTAAAAAAAATACTTTATTTGGTAAATCCTTCACTAGAGAAATTCCCATTGCTCTGAAATAGTACCCACGTCTAAATATCTAAAACTTTCTTCGAAGTTCGCCGGTCCAGAAAGGCCATCCTTTGAAGATGACAAAGGAATCTTACTTGTCATCTAAATCTCTTCTAATTTTTTTCTCCTAAGGGTGAAATATAGAATATAATGTGACATGGCGTCCAAGTATATCATCACATTATGTGGGATTACTGTTTAGTTTATACATCACCTGTGTGATAGTTCAGACTGTTAGCTTAATAGTATATTTCGTACCAAGGGCCGAAAGTGGGCGTTTGCCGGCCCGAGATATTTTTTGACCGAGACGTAGTCGAGGCCATGAAAAGTTCGAGGGCCGGCAAAAGCACTTCGGCCCGAGGCACGAACGCTATACCATACTACAATAAATATTAATACGATATAACATTAATCAAAAACAAGATTTTCTTTTGGTTAAGTGTGCCTCTTTGTTAGAAGGTTATCTTGTGGTTAACCAGTTCAAAAACTTTGTATAATCTTCGTCATACCTATCTTTTGATTTTGCTGGTAACAAATCTGCCATGATTTCTTTTGCTCTTCTATTTATAGATTCTGATATATTATTAGCCGTAATTACTAAATAACTAAACAATAATACGAGCAAAACAAACTAATATAATGTATATAATGAAATGAATGAATTAAAATAATAAACAGCTGATTTTGCGGCCCTAGGGCAAAATATTCATTTTCGGCCCTAGGGCGGCGAAGTGTAGCTTTCGGACCGCAAATTAGGTGTGTAAAACAGGTGATTACATCGTAGTATGGAGAAAACTTTTTTATATACGTTCCCACACTTTATCCGGCTAAGACTAATTGAGACTGGTTATCTACAGGTTAACAACCGTTTTTATCATTGCTGTAAAAAGGTTTAATTTGGTCAGTCCTTCACTAAAGAAATTCCCATTGCTCTGGAATAGAACCCATGTCTTAAAGTTATAATAAAGTATGTAGACTAAGCTTTATAACATACCTTAGCACTTTAGGTAATTAAAGAAATAATGCGCCTGATAACATAGTGGATTACCGCTTCCTTGATAAGAAATGTGGCATGATCCAAGCCCTTATAACACTATAATAAATTTTATTTAATTTCCCATTATCGGGCACAGTAGCTTTATATTTTCCGAGTTCAGTATATACCTTTCTCAGCAGTTCATTAAAAAGTAAAATGAACACCATTAATTGTAATGTTTAGTTTTTACTTCCTAATATGACTCAAAAGATGTATTGTAATTGCCAAAATCTTTAGTTTTCAGATCTCAACGACATTATTAGTTTCAAAAATGACTAGGCTCAGGACGCTGAACTTCATATTTAAGACAGTTGACCTGGTGCTTTGGTGTACAGATATTGAGTATTTTTTTTTATTTATTTATTTTGGAGCGTTCGCAGCGAGTCGATATTGCTCATAAAAAAAACAACAAAAACAATTTATATAAAAAAAATACAAAATGAAAATAGAAACAAGAAAAGATTAAATAATACAAAATAAGAACGCAAACAAATAACAAAACTCTACTAAATAACAGAACGCAACAATATAACAAAACACAACTAAATAACGGAACGCAACTAAATAAAACTCAACTAAATAACAGAACGCAACAATATAACAAAACACAACTAAATAAAACTCAACTAAATAATAGAACGCAATCAAATAACAAAACAACAATAAACACAAAATAACAAATAAAATAAATAAACAAAAACAAAACATTAAGTTCAAAAACAAAAACTGTAAAGACTAATAAAATTACGTAAACAATTATATAATTTCAATGGATAAAAACTAAACTAAAATCAAATAAATATAAATTAGTATGTAAATAAAATGAAGATTTCTAACTCCTAAAATATTTACAATCATATGCTCTCACTTTCTTTATCACACATACAAACATGCATACACACTCATTTTTTTTATTATTATTTCTTTCAAATGAAATACGTCTAAAAGTGAAAAAAAAATTGTTTATTTTATTTAATTAAAAATATATCCTTCATTTTTTATGAAAAAAATAGAAAAATTAATAACATTAATTTAACACATTAATTAACGTTATTATTTTTTTTTTGAAAAGGAATAGCCCCTGAAGAGGTGGCAAGTACACCACGAAACATGTAGGGCAGTTTCAATAAAGTTTGCAACGACAATTGTTTTTATTGGAGATCCTTGCCATAAAATATGAAGAATATATAAATAATATTGGACCCAGAATAAGAAGTTTAATTAAAAAGGAAGTCTTGTAGTGTCTACATCATTTTTATTACTAAGTCTCACTGAAACGTTCCTACACTGCAATAGATGTGCTTAGTGGAATAGTGTTACAACACTATGGTAGCCCATCTCTAATAGTAGCATGCGTGGACTTAATAAATGAACAAAGTCCAACACACAGAGGTTGTGGAAACTAAGCAAATTTCCCTCTTGCTAGTATGACACACTACTAATCTCATCTCATCCTATATTCACCATTTCATAAAAATATATTTCGTATTTGAGCTTCAAAAAAGTGTTTCTTTATGTGAAATGAGTAAGAGTGGGGATTTACTGAAGGCTGAAAACTAAAAAAATCAAATATCTCAGTTAATAGAGAAGATAGATATAGATTGATAAAGAATAAATGATTATAACAATACATACAGTAAATTTAAATTGAAATAAGGTTGGACTTATACAAGTTTTCGATCCGCCCCCCCTCTAAACTCCACCCCCACTGGTCCGATTTCAGTCATTAACTAACTTAAACTTTAGATTTGCATGAAACGCTTATATATCGAGTTTGGTAATGATAAAACAAAAATAGCGACCGCTAGAGCGATAAGAGACAAATATATTCATCATTTTGAACGGACCTCATTTTCGTCATCTACTAGGAAGGATCGATGAACATTTGACAAACAAATTCGAAAATCGCGTCTTGAGTACAATCACAATAGCTGATTTCCCGTAAGGCAAACCCGCTAAAAGATCCAAACAGCAATTATCATAAAGAATTAATTCAATGCCTGTTGGATCTGCAGCCTTGAACAGCCCCCCATTGCCTGGAACATTCCAGGTGATTTCCCTTCCCAAACGAATTGCAGAGTCATTATTGCAGACCGGTCACATTGTGCGGGAAATCCAAAGACGTAGTTACAATAGCACATTCCCGTGCACCTCTGTCAGACTTTTTATGATTGATTTTCATTACGGAGAATGGCATCTTTCCTCATTGAAATTCTCACGTTTGAAAAGTACTGCACGTGTTTTCATTTCTTGAAGGTAATTCTCACTGTTGATCATTTAAAAATAGTAAAATTGAAATAATTCGTACCACGCAAGATTAGTCACTAGGACATTGTGATTTGTGTGACTATATCACAATTTCACAAAGTAGCTCAATTTATTGTCCTTGAGAAACGACTCGTTTTTTATCTGATGAAACAAAAATGAAGCCACGTTGGGGCTGCTTTAACTAAGCAGATTTCCACGTCCGTCACGTATTGGCATTTATCTCAAAACGTAAAAGTTAAATGAGAACCATATTTGGTATTTAAGCTTCAAATAAAGTGATTCATAATACAACACCTTATTGTTAAAATTACATGAGTAGGAGTGGAGGTCGAAAACTAAAATATGCAAATATCTCTGTTAATATTAATGATAATGAAAAAACATACATAGATTTATAGAACATTACATTTGCAATAAGATTGATTTAACACCATGTTTGAATCCGACGCATTACAACGGAGATGTTCAGAATTTTTGAAATTCTCACACTCTAACCACCCCCCCCCTCCTCTGGGTAACGATCAAACAAAAACAGACATATATATATATATATATATATATATATATATATATATATATATATATATATATTTATATATACACACGGTTTGAATGGACCTCGTTTTCGTCATCTCCTGGATAGGATCGATAGACACTTGAAGAAAAATTTCGAAGGGAAATCTGCTAAAACGGCGTATCTTCTAGCGGCATTATGTATTCTGATGAACGTTCTATCATCGCCGTAGTGCAAGTGTTCGTTCCAAACCTCTAGTTGACTTTTTCTTAAGCACATTAGTTATATGCTTAACATAAGAGGATTTGTGTAATCAGCTCATTAATTAAAAAACTTTCTACAATGCCTATTCATATTTGAACAACATTAAATTAATATTGACCTCAATGGAGCTATTCTAAAAATTGTTGTTCCATCTAATCGTATAAAGGTAAAGAAAACATATTCTGCATGCACAACTCAAATGTCTGAACAATTGAAAAATCACGTTATTTTTTTACGTGTGAAAAAGATTGTGTATTTTTCACAGCACGAAAATTCCTGAACAATATTCTTTTCAGCGCTGGTAATCTTTGAAGGCCATTGACGTTGCTATACTTGATGCGTGAAAAATATTCTTTTATATGGTTACTATTATGATTCAGAAGCCAATTATGATTCCTGTCTTGAGGCACGGTATTTGCAAAGCTTCATGTAGTTACCTCGAATAGTCCATGTTAAGTAACTTGACCTCCCATCGTAAATGGAGCTTCAACAGTTAACTTTAAACGTGCTCGTTTCTAGTGTTATACAGTTAGGAGATGCACGTAATTCGCAATAATGAAAAATCATTGATTTTGAATATCAGTGTACCTTACAATCCACTCAGATCTCTCGTACAAGAAAATAGCCCGGTATTTTTCTTCTGAATCGGTTCATTAACGGACAAGTTTCCTCTTGGTCCCCGTTATGAGTTTTCCGAATGTTTTGGAATGTTCATGGACTCCCAAGAACTAAAGAAAAAATACACGAGACGTCAGGAGATCTAGACGTTTTGGGAGATCGCACTTATAGGTTGCGTAAGTTGGGAATGATTTAACTATACGGAAAACGGGGCACTGACATTTTTATTACACCTCAGGAGGTTTTAAAACGCACTCTCTCTAGGATGGCTAAGGTGGTTAACAGACACAAAAAGGAAAGTATTAACAGTCTAAAAGGGGACTCTTATTATTCTTAAGCATAAAACAATTTAGCATGTTTTATCAGAGTGTGTCTCTTTATTCTTCAACTGACTGCCAAACAAAAGCATATCTTACGAATTTACAAAACATATGTTTTCACCTGTAGCAGCTGTGTCGCGTTGCCCCTGGTTACCACTTAACCTAACGCTTATAAAACAAAGTTTAGACAGTCAATTGCTAGAGGAGTGCAGTGGAAGCCACGTGTTTGTTGTTTTAACTGATTATTTCTGCAAACTACAACAGCCGAGCACCACCGGTTCATCAAGCCAGCAAAACTGAAAAGAAGCAGGATCAACCAAAATAAGTTTAAAAACAAGAGTCGGTATCGTGAGTAAAAACCATTTTATTTTACAGAGATACTGGCCAGCAAGAAAGCATCCTTTCAAGCTTTTGTTTTTTGCTCCAACTCGACCAGCAAGGAAGCCTCTCAGTAACCTCTCACTTTACTCTCCAACCTTGACGACCGTAATTCTTTTATATGTTTCTGTGTTCATAATTTTGAAGTTGTGTTATTATTTTTTTCATTTAATATTAATCAAAATACAATAATCTTTATTATTTGGAGTCAAGAATTTCTCAATTATAGGGTAAAACCTTCTGAACACTAAAATAACATCCCTATACACCTAACCCATATCTTACCATTACAAAGAGATATAAATATAACAATCGTTCATTATAATATTCATTTCGTAACACTTATAAGTATTATTTGGAGACAATAAAACAGTTCATATAAGGGTGACAAACCCAACTACAGACTTACAAAATCGAATAACAAATAAAATGTTTTCCTAGGTATCTGAAATGTCGACCTTCTGTGTTTAGGGCATATATAAAAATTAGGAGTTTGCAGAGTGCAGAAAGAATGTTGAATGGTACAATTCATTCTGTACGGGGTCGATGACCTGTAGAAGAAATGTGTTGAGACCTAACTAGAATTGAGGAGTGCATATCTTACAATAAACAGTCTTCAAGAATTATAACATCCTTAGGTACGGTTAGAAGAATGACGGAAGACATGGAATTGACCGAAAAGTATTCCTGTCTATTTAATAAGGGATAACAGCTATGACATAATAGTTACCCCAATATTAATAGCCCAACTCTGAAATATGTTCCAAGCTGGCTCGTTTATAATTATGCCCTATTAGCTGGACTAATTTGCCGCCTAGACCATAGTGCATCGTGAGAAAATGATTGAAATAGTCTTATAAGATTTAGTGTGGTTTTTCTCAATGTGGGACAGATTGTGTAAGAAAAGGTTGCGCCGTTAAGAGGCAGCGCCAGGCATCTACAATTAGAGAGACACACGGGAGACCGTCCTTCATCTATCAGCAGTAGGTCAGTCCAGCGAGGTTCCAGCCGAGGTCGTCGAAACTTACACAGCTATGATCCTCTTTGGTCAAGGTCTATGCTAGCTATCGATAGTCCAACTCACATCCCACAAGTGAGAACCTAAAAAAGGTTCTCTCATCTAGGTGCTGGTAAGAATTAGAAATAGTCGGTTCTTGCTTGGAGACAAAACTGTGTGAAGGTTCGTTCTTAATTTGTGGATTATTTTTACACAAACTGCATACATACTAATTATATTCACTTCGCCGTTATTTTGAAACCCCTACATTCCAACATTTTTAGCAGTCTTCCCCAGACCAGTTTTCAGTTTGTCAGTTCGTAGATATAATGTTGCTGGATTTGGGAGCAGTGGCGACTCGCGTATAGGCACTGTGAAACTGCAGCACCCCCAATTTCTACTTGATATTATCTATAACATTTAATATAATGAGCCTTTTTTCTGTAATTCTTTCTTTATACTTATATAATTTATAATCTTTAAGTTTAATGCAGTAACCATCCCCCAGTTTATGAAAAAAGATACAAAAATCTTTGTATAGAACTGTACGCTTCACAGTTCAAGCGGCGAGGTGTTTAACTCCACAAGGGAGAGAGAGCACTGTCGTTCCCGCAGTGCCGACCCTGGCGTGCTAAGGGTAAACATTTTCTGGAGCAGCACCCCCACTAATTTTAGTTACGAGCCGCCACTGTCGAGCCACTGTTTGGGAGTGCAGATCTGGGAAACAGGTCTTAATAACTAGAAGTCTTCCCACCAATTTCTTTATTAAAGGCATCAGGTGCTCGACTGTATAGGGGGAGTAGTGGCCCCAAAGCCATAGCGCTAGCATCTATTATACAGCAGAGCACCTGATGATGGCACATTAGTGCCGAAAGGCCTTGTGCTTTAATAAAGAAATTGGTGGGAAGACTTCTTGTTATTAAGACCTGTTTCCCAAATATATATATATATATATATATATATATATATATATATATATATATATATAAATGTAAAGATCGAATTCGTTCATGGATGAATTAGGACAACAGGAGGAGTGAAAGTGAAGAACTCGGGTAAAACGAACCATTCCAAGTATCTTCATTATTGTTGGATTAAAAATGATATATAACAATCCTGTTAATAGAATCATGTATAATAATTATTGTTCCATTCTATTCTCTGTAATACGAATATATTGGAGTTACATGTATTGTTATTTATATGACTAAACCTTGCAGTTACAGGTTAAGTTTTAATTCTTGTTTACATAAGGTACTTACAAAGAGAGAAATACAAATTGCCGTCTGAACTGTTACAGTGATATCATCGCCTGCCTTCCTAACTGCTAGGAAATTTGCTTAATTTACGCAGCCACTGCGTAATTGAAGTGAACAATTCAGTTTTGGGTTAGATAGGATTTCTGTTGGTTTCCAGTTTAGTTTCTCATAAGGTTGCGTTAAAAGGGCATGCAGAGCGCTGATAAAAGTAAAAAGGTTTTGAAGAACTACCAGTATTTATTATTGGAAGGGAGTGTGGTACAAGCCATAGAAAACTAGAAATAAAAATCATTCACAATCATGTATGAAGGAGTGAGTACTTTTTATTTTACATTCTTTTGGTTTTTGAAGAAATTTTTATATATTTTTATTCTGTATTTGCAGGAATATAGGGACGAACAAGAGGGAGAAGAGAGCCCTAAGGGACTACACTGGTTTCCCATTGCCTTCTGCTAGAGACCACCCAGCAATTATTGCATCACATGTATAATTTTACTCATGCCAATAAACTCATTAGTAGAAACGGATTCACGGCCAGAACTGATGGAAGACTGTTGGCTGAAGGGGGGGCCTTCCCCTCCGTTTCCTGCAAAAGCTGATTTATGGTAGGCTTTAGCCAGTATAAGCATGGGAGAATTGATACAAGGAAAAATATGTCTATATGAGACAAAAAATTGAAAAATTACGTCAATGCTTGATTTTTTTTAAATCTGTTGTCATAGACACAAATGTGGTTTGTTGGTTTTTGGAGGATAGTGTATATTTCAATGGATACTATCAGAAATGGGAGGCATATAATTAAGTATTAAAAAATGCATTGATAAAATTGTCTAAACGAAACTAAATATCAGTTAATAGTAAATATACGTTCCAGTATAAATGTGTGAACATGAAATTCTTTACCTGGGAAAGAAATTACTAAAACAAAGTGGGAAATATAAACAAATAGTCCATCACGCAGGGGCTGCGTTAACTAAGCAGATTTCCCAAGTGCGTTACGTATTTTCATTTATCTCAAAACGTAACATTCTAATGAGAACAATATTTGGTATTTAGGCTTCAAATAAAGTGCTTCATAACATCATAGCATATTGTTAATATAAGATGAGTAGGAATGGTTTACTAAAGACCAAAAAACTAAAAAATTGCAAATATGTGAGTTAATAATCAAGATAGTGAAAAAATAGAAATAACAACATTTATAGAACATTACATTTGCAATAAGATTGGTTCTATACAATATTTCGATCCAACGCATAATAACGAAGATATTAAGAATTTTCTAAATTCTCTCCTCTAAACCCCCTTCCCCTGGTGTAATTTCAGCCATTAACGAACTTAATCTTTCTTTTTATATAAAACGATTATATATCGAGTTTCGTAACGATAGAAATATATATAGATAGACAGATCTATCTAGAAAAGGGTGGTAACCTGTAGATAACCCAACCCGATTAGCCATAGGAGCATAGAGTGGACGTAAATAATAATAAACACTTACGGGAAATCTGCTAAAATTGAGGAAAGATTCATTTCAATTAGGAACTTTGCTAAATGCGGTACAGAATAATCCATACAGTGAACTAGGACATCTACAGAATGAAATAGATACCTATTAGAAGGAACAAAAATTCTACTAAAGAAAAACAAATCTTCAATGCTAAAGAAACAACAAATAGGCTAAAGAATTATGTAAGATATTCTTGAACACTTACGCAATGCAAAGCTCTTCTTTTAAATATGTTTCCAAAAGGGAAGTTATGTAAATAAATCTATATTGAGCACAACTCTAGTGTTTATCGATTTTTTTCCACAAGGCAACAAAAAGAGTAGATTATGTAAGTGTATTTTTGTTTTTAGAAGAACATGGATGTTACACAGAAAAAAAAAACAGAGTTCATATTCAGAAATTTGTACTTATAGTCTACGCATGTTCGCAGTTCCCAAGAAAAAGTAATGTCTTTCAAGTAAGCGGTAAAGATACAGCTATTTTTAGAAGGTATGCAGTAGATTCCGTTGCCCTCTGCATGATATAATCCACTAACATGCATAATAATCTAACGGTTATAATAATCGGTTGCCATAAGTTAAAAGTAAGATAACGTTAATCGTAATCAGCTATTGAGGTTGTACTCATGACGGAATTTTCGAAATTTTTCTTCAAATGTCCATCGATCCTACCTAGATGACGAAAATGAGGTCCGTTCAAAACTATATGTGTGTGTATATATATATATACATATATATATATATATATATATATATATATATATATATATATATATATATATATATATATATTTGTCTGTTACCGCTCTAGCGGTCGCAGTTTTTGTTTGATCGGTACCAAACTCGATATTTAGTCGTTTTATGTAAAAAGAAAGATCAAATCCGTTAACGGCTGAAATCGGACCTGTGGGCCGGGGGGGGGGGGGGTTTAGTGGGGAGGATTTTCGTAAATTCGAAATATCTCTGTTACTATACGTCGAATCGAAAAATTGTACAGAATCAATCTTATTGCAAATTAAATTTACTATAAATATTGTTATATACATTTATTCTCTATCTTGAATATTAACCGAGATATTTGCATTTGTATTCTGCGTGTGGTCACCAGTAGGCTATGTTCGGACTTTCCGCCGAGAGCTCTGGCGGCCATTTCCATAACTATTCGTCCCTCGTGAATAGGTTTAGAGGTTAGGTTAACTGTTTTTTGGGGCTAGAAACTACTTGGTTATTACGCCCTAAATAATGTTTTAGGTTTAGAGGTTTCTTACTACTACAGTTGTTATTAGGCAGATTTCTCTATTGTAAAACTTCACGTGGGAAATCTGCTTAGTTTACACAGCCCCTGCGTGACGGACTTTTTTGTGAAAATGAATCATGGATTGTTTTTTAAAAACCCAGTTTCCTGACCAGCCAGACATAGTAGCATTCGCTGACGCCATTACACTGATAATAATAGGAAAACATTTTACTAAAATTAATCTACAGGAAAACGAAACACTAAATAAAAAAACACACTTATGTGTATAACATTGTATAATATATAAACGTGCTTTTAATTTGTTAAACTCACCAAATACTTCAGTCTCACGGGCATTTATTCCAAATAGACTAGGATTTTTTTTAGATTCCTTCGACTATCCCTTGAAAACTTATTATTAACGGAAAGATATAGTTAGTGACCTAATGATGAAATTGTAACTACGATATATATGCATGTTCAGCATAATGGCTACAGGAACAAAAAAGTCCGTCAAGCAGGGGCTGCGTAAACTAAGCAGATTTCCCACGGGAAGGTTTACAACAGATAAATCTACATACTCGTAACACCATGTTAAGGGAATAAATACAAACGGTAATAAGAAATCATTCAGTCAATTTACAAGTTAATAATATCCACAATAGAAAGCGTCTGAATTGTAAACAAACACGGGATCCAACTTCGCTATGGATAAAATTATTCTAGACCTGCTGCGTAAACTAAGCAGATTTCCTTCGTGAAGTTTAATAACCTACATACTGCAAACACAACACCACTGTGAATATTAAGTGAATTAATAAAACGGTAATAAGGTATCTTTCCCCTCCCGGGGGTAAGCATCTCAAGCGTAAACTAACAGGTCTGCCAACGACTCACAGGGAAAAAAACAATAACTGAAACATATCAGAATATAACATAATAATTTTATTGAAAACTATGTACTATATCTAGTACTGTAATTTATAATGAATCAGAATAATTTTTATCTCAATCAATCAAATTTTAGTAGTCCATGACATGAAGACGGGGGGGGGGGGTCAAAGAACATATTTCCTTATATCTCCTATAATAAAGGTCTCTGGAAAAATATATTTGGTATTTCGAGCTTCGAATAATGAGTTTTATTATATATCAGAGGATTATTTATGTACCACTAGTAGATGTGGGGGTTTACTCAAGGCTGAAAACTGAAAATATCTCGGTTAATACTCAAGATAGAGAATAAATGTGTATAACAATATTTATAGCCCATTTAATTTGCAATAAGGTTGATTCTATACAGCCTTTCGATCCAACTTATAGTAACGAAGATATTTTGAATTTTCGAAATTCTCCCCCTCTAAATCCCCTCCTTACCCTGGTTTGATTTCATCCGTTAACAAACTTAATCTTTCTTTTTACATTAAACGACTAAATAACGACTTTTGTAATGATCAAACAAAAATTGCGAACGCTAGAGGGGTAACAGGCGAATATATATATATATATATATATATATATTTATATATATATATATATATATACATACATACATATAGTTTTGAACGGGCCTCATTTCCGTCATCTAGGTAGGATCGATGGACATTTGAAGAAAAATTTTGAAAATTGCGCCATGAGTACGACCTCAATGACTGTTTTCCCCTAAGGGAAATCTGCTAAACTCGAAATATCAGTAAAATCAGTGTCCCCTAGGGTGACCCAGAGCGACCTCCCAGACACCTGCAGCAGGGACCGCTACTGGGCGGCCTTGCCGTAGCCACAATGCGGAACCCTCCCCCTTCCACATGCCTCCCAATATATAAACACCATTATATACATTTCCTACAGGGGCACAACTGATATCCTCCCTAAGCTCAAGGATGAATTGGAAGGAATCAATGAAACTTCGGACAAAAGATTCCATTATGAGCACTTAGAAAAAGATTTGCTGTGTCATGAGCTCCCCACAAATGAAATGCGCTCCAAAGCAGGAATTCTTTTTTACTCGGATAGTAGAGTTATAAGTTTATTGAAATAACTCATAACCTTAAGGGAAATCAGCTATTGAGGTCGTACTCATGTCGCGATTTTTTCCCTTCAGAAGTCCTTCAAAACTATATATATATATATATATATCTATATATATATATATATATATATATATATATATATATGTTAACGCTCTAGCGGTCGCAATTTTTGTTTAATCGTTACCAAACTCGGTATTTAATCGTTTTATGCAAAAAGAAAGATCAAGTTCCTTAATGGCTGAAATCGTACCAGTGGGAGGGGGGGGGGATTAGAGGGGAATTTTGAAAATTCGAAATATCTCCGTTACTATACTTTGGATCGAAAAATTGTATAAAACCAATCTTATTTCAAATGTAATTATCAAACGTACAAAATTCTTTTGTGTACATTTTTGCTCTATCTTGATTATTAACCGAGATATTTGCATTTTTTAGTTTTCGGTCTTTAGTAAACCCCCACTCCTACTTATGTCATATTGACAGTAAGGTGTTATATTATGAAGCACATTATTTGAAGCCTAAATACCAAATATTGTTCTGATTGGACGTTTATATTTTGAGGTAAACACAAATTCGTGGCGCACGTGGGAAATCTGCTTAGTTAACGCAGCCCCTGCGTGACGTACTTTTTAGCAGATTTCCCTTAAGGGAAATCAGCTATTGAGGTCGTACTCATAATGCTAGTTTCGACAAATTTCTTCAAATGTCAATCGATCCTACCCAGGAGATGACGAAAAAGAGGTCCGTTCAAAATTATATATATATATATATATATATATATATATATATATATATATATATATATATATATATATATATCTATATATATATAAAATTGTAACCTCTGTCTGTACATTGATTTTTTTCGCGAAATTTCACGATAACTTTTCGTTTCACATGTCATAGACACCATAACTGCATTTTGTTTCTTTCGTGTATGTTTGTTTGTTTATAAAAATAGCGATATTTCGTTTCCTATTGATTTTTCGGCAAATATGAATATATCAAAAGTTGTTTATTTTGTTATTTAGAGTAACATTTATTATGTACATTTTTTTCGAATACTGATTTATAAACGAGATATACGCTAAAACCTATAGCGGAAGTGAACAGTTTAATTTGACACAAAAGACTCAACCAAAATAAATAAAACTCGGTATGTGTATTAGCACTAATGCCTCCATTATAATAAGCGGTACCAACATTTCTAGGGACGGGCAGGAGTGGGGGTTAGAAGAGAGGCCTGAAATTCAAAATAGCGATATTTCGTTTCCAATTGGGTTTTCGGCAAATATGTACATTACAAAAGTTATTTATTTTATTATTTAGAGTAACTTTTGTTATATACACTTTTTTCGTATACCGAATTATAAACGAGATATAAACTAAAACCTATAGCGGAAGTGAACAATTTTATTTGGGACAATAGACCCAACCGAAATAAATAAAACTCGGTATATGTATTAGCACTAACGCTTTCATTATAACAAGCCATACCAACATTTCTAGGCACGGGTAGGAGTGGGGGTTGTAAGGGAGGCCTGAATTTAAAAATAGCGGTATTTCGTTTTCTATTCGTTTTT
Source organism: Riptortus pedestris (assembly GCA_019009955.1). NCBI lineage: Eukaryota > Metazoa > Arthropoda > Insecta > Hemiptera > Alydidae > Riptortus > Riptortus pedestris. The sequence continues at coordinate 112,741,135 of CM032231.1, read as the reverse complement.
CGGCAAACATGAACATAACAAAAGTTGTTTATTTTGTTATTTGGAGTAACTTTTGTCATATTCATTTTTGTCTTTTAACAAAGTATAAACGAGATATACACTATAAACTATGTGTGGAGCAAGTAATTTGTGTAGAGATATTGATATGCTCAACAATCCATTCCAATTTGAACTATGAGGTAACTCATCTGGAAATGAATTCAAATATATGTTAATATTTTGTCCTTAATAAGTGAAATCTATGCATAATGCACAGGAGACGGGAAATATGACAATATGGAGGACAGTGAAGACTTACATAAAAAATAATTTTCTTATTAACAAATGCCAACAACGGGTATTAACCCTAAACACTGGGACGGGTAAAGGTCAAAATATTGTGCAAAGTTAAGCCTTGCCAAAAAAATACCATCACTATTCAGCCTCAAATCAAATCCCGGGCGAAGCCGGGTATCTGAGCTAGTATATATATATATATATATAGATATATATTTGTCTGTTAACGCTCTAGCGGTCGCAATTTTTGTTTGATCTTTACCAAACTCGGTATTTAATCGTTTTATGTAAAAAGGAAGATCAAGTTCGTTAACGGCTGAAATCGGACCAGTGGGAGGGGGAGGTTTAGAGGGGGGATTTTCAAAAATTCGAAATATCTCCGTTATTATGCATCGGATCGAAAGATTGTATAGAACCAATCTTATTGCAAATTAAATTTACTATAAATATTGTTCTATACATTTATTCTGTATCTTGAATATTAACCGAGATATTTCCATTTATATTCTGCGTGTGGTCACCAGTAGGTTATGTTCGGACTTTCCGCCGAGAGCTCTGGCGGCCGTTTCTATAACTATTCGTCCCTCGTGAATAGGTTTAAAGGTTAGGTTAACTGTTTTTTGGGGCTAGAAACTACTGGGTTATTACGCCCTAAATAATGTTTTAGGTTTAGAGGTTTCTTACTACTACAGTTGTTATTAGGCAGATTTCTCTATTGTAAAACTTGGGAAACTCGTGGGAAATCTGCTTAGTTTACGCAGCCCCTGCGTGACGGACTTTTTTCATTATGAGAAAAGGGGATTTCATTCCAAATCTATTAAGATTATTTACCCCAGAAGGTGAAAAACATTAAACAGAATAAGCTCAAATCGGTAATCTGTTATTATAAAAGCCAGAAACACTGAAAAACATACTTAATGCAGTTGTCCAACCTATTTACAAAATGTATTCAAAATAGAATACGTTCTAAGAACATCAGTTCATTTAAACACTTGTTATAAGCACAATTAGTCACAGAAGAGTAACTGCTCAACAGTTTAATCATACCATTATCATGAAAATAAAACACATTTTTCCACCATATGATATGTTTTCCAATTTTTTTATCAACCAACTGAAACCTTTAACAGGCAAAGTTAAACTCAACAACTACAATATTTTCTAAAAGTCCATACGAAAAGTTTTTAAAAATAAATTCTAATTATTTTATTGTTCTGAAATTGAACTTATACTCCCCCTTCTCCGTAGGGATCGGCTCAGCCGTTGGTTGGTAACGCTTGCAAGGTTGGCAAAACAGAACCAGAGGCGAGAGGACACTACAATGAGTTTGGAAGCTAGAAGTTAAATCAGAGATGATGCTGTATAGTTTAGAGACTAGGTTAAGGTGGTCATTGAGCTTATGTGTGGCTCGATGAAAAGGGGAAAAAAACTTTGAATGATTTACCGCAAAGGTGAGGGAAGTATGGAAGATGTTCATCTGGTTCTAAATAAAAAATGTTGCAGGACAAAGCCTGAACTAGTTGTCAAGTGATAGAACAGCTGCTAATAGAAAAGGTAAATTGGAAACCAGCCAATTTCAGAATACCTGGTTAAAGGAGTCCAACGCGATTCTGATCATATAGATCATATGTGGGCAACAACCGGCCCGCTGTAAGATTTGATCCGGCCCGCGAAAAATTTTGAAAACCCAATTAAACAAAAATATTACACTACTTACTCCAAATGAGGAAGATGAGGAGAGATTTGTGCGTTTGGCAGTTCTTATATACGCAATTGGTTCTTTTCAATGATGAAAGTTAATAAATCGAAACATCGTACAAGGCTGACTGACGATAATTTGGAAAGTTCTTTACATCTTTGTATCAGTGGAATTCAAAAAATCGATGGATTAGTTTCACAAATTCAAGCTCATTGATTGTCTCATTGATTTCGGTGTCGCTATTTATTTTTCGTAATAGAACATCTAAGATTTATAAAGGAATATCTCACTTAGTTGAGATACTTTCCAAAGTAAAAGGGATATTTCAGCAAAACAGTATATAATTATGAATACTAAAAAAGAAATTATTAAATCATTCATATACTGTATACTTCTACACAGGAAAGTGAAAGCTGACCAACACACTTCATTGCGCTCAGTATAATTAACTTACATTTTTTTAAATTAATATCTCTCTCAACGAAACGAAAACATTTATTCAAACTTTAAGGACTCAATTGGAATACTTTGTTATTTGGAACGAAAGGGGTAAAATAAACAAGTTGTTTGAAGGTAATTATACAGACAACTCTAATATGAAATATTATCATTTTCTTGGCTGTAGCAAAAAGCAGGTAAATTTAAATATGAATATTGAATGGAAGTAATAATTCAGCGGATTATTGCCATATCTTGAATGTCAAGGCAGAAATGTGAAAAAGAAAATATTAATAAAGATGCCAGAATTGAACTAGACTGGTGTTCGAACATAAATAACTGTACTATATATAATATGGTCCAGAATATTATATGGGCCGGGGAAAAAAAGAGGGGAGGAACAGCCCTCGGTGCCTGGATTGGCAACAAACAGAGGCATCTTCATGAAATTCCTAGTGAATGGGACAAAGAAGATGGCATGTGTCCAAAATCAACAACTGTAACAACACAAGGGAAATAAATATTTTTCGTATATTTGTTTATGAATTTGAAACGATAAACATGACTTTTAGGCAGACTTCCCTCGAGGGAAATGAGCTATTGAGGTCGTACTCATGACGCGATTTTCATAAACTTTCCTCAAATGTCCACCGATCCTACCCTGGAGTTGACAAAAATGAGGTCCGTTCAAAATTATGTATATTTTTCTGTTAACCCTCAAGCTTTCGCAATTTTAGTTTGGTCGTTACCTAAATCGATATTTAAAAAGTTTTATGTAAAAAGAAAGATCAAGTTCGTTAATGGCAGAAATCGGACAAATGGGAGGGTGGCGTTTAGTGGGGAGGGGGAATTTGGAATATTTGAAATATCTCTGCTACTATAAGTCGGATCGAAAATTGTAAATAACCGATCTTATTGCAAATTAACTTGACTATAAATGTTGTTATATATATTCTTTCTCTATCTCAAATATTAACCGAGATATTAGCATTTTTTTTAATTTTCAGCCTTCAATGAACACCCCTTATTCGTCATTATACGTCATGAATAAGGCAACATATCATGAAACGTCTTAATTCAGAGCTGGGATGCCACATATTTTGTTCAACAAATAGTTTCTAGATGAGATACTAGCAAATACGTTCTGATGCCCCCCCCCCTCCATCGTCTTTTGTTCTTGGATTACTAAAATTAGAGTGATTAATATAAAAAGTATTCTGGTTCATTATAAATTACAGGACTAGCTGTAGTAAATAGTTTTCAATCAAATTAATGTAGTATATTCTGATATAATTAATTAATTCTTTTTCTTTCCAGTATTTCAGCCTGAGAGGCTGAATATTGAGGTTATTTTTATAGGAAGGCTTCAATATGTACAATTAGGTATACTTCCCGTCGGGGCGTATTAATTTTTCCATACTTCCAGGTAACTGTAGGGGACGTAAAGAATTTTAGTTTAAAAGAGTAAATGACAATAAGTTCCCAATCAATCCCTCTCTACTGTTTGACACATCGTAAATAATTCAAATCATAATCATGGATAGCATTTATTATAATAAAATAGTATCTATAATATGTTGGCTGGCCTGTTTGGGTATAAATTCAACGCTTTCCATTGTAGAGGTTATTAAATTGTAATTTGACTGAAAGATTTCTCATTGTCATTGGTATTTGTTCAATTAATATTCACGGTGGTGTTAAGTGTAAAAGTATGTAGATTTATCTACCTATAGTAAAACTTCACGTGGGAAATTTGCTAAGTTCACGCAGCCCCTGTTTTTTTTTTTTTCAATTTGAAAGTTCTGCTATGGAGAAACAATAATATAGAAGTTGGTACACCTGTAGCGTGAGAATTCTCATGACGTCAAGTGCTCCCCCGACAATAATGAATGTCTGGTGATCAGTCTCAGATATAGGAACTACGTCATGAAATACCGCCAGTGACGTCATTGTAACTGGCATCCCTAGCCTGGGAGTGAGCCAACAGCCACCCACGTTGGAGAATGATGAGGCCTGACATTTCCTTGCAATGAATGTTTATCTGCAAACACTATTCTCAAAAATGATTCTGTATTTATTTTTATCCCTGAGTTACATAACTCTCACAGACCTTGCAGACCTAGGTGTTCCGGTTACCAATAATGGCTTCATGCTCATTGACACTATTAGGATATTTGATAAATTACAGAGTTCAATATCTTTAGCATTGCAGTGTATTTATGGTTCGCATTAATACCTTAGTGAAAGATCCTAAATGACCAAAAATCAGGGTTGTATTTGAGCGTAAATCACGCATTTGTTTGGTTTAAATAAAATAAAATTTATAAAAAATAATAGTTTTAGTAAAGTATATTATTTAAATAAATAAAATAACTTTTATTTCCAGCATCCACAAATAAATAATAAATGTAGTATGAATATTTGATTGTTCCAAATACATTTGAATAACATTACTTCTCTCCGACTAAGACCTTTGTAGATTCACGAGTCACACTTTATGGTCGTTTACACAATAGTTTCAAATTTTTCAAAACTTATTTAACCATTGTAATTGAATTGGGCCTAATTTATTTTGGTTCCAATATTAAGTTAGGTTAATGGGAAATTGCGAAAACCACATCTGGAATTGTACCAGAATTTATTTTCAGATTTTCGTCATACGTAATTTACTTTAATATTATGCTATGTAATAATCGAGGAATCAAAAATTCAAACGAACTAGGGATCTAGGAACTGAAACTTTAGCTTTTAAAGTTATATTAAAAATTTAAAAAAGTCTTCCTATTGACATAACTAGACTTTGTTTTATTCAATTTTATTTATTTATTTAGGTGTAGGAGAAAATTTATTTTTACGAAATTTATTCAAATCGTATCACAAAAATATCATATGTTCTTTCAACTTATATTTCATACTTTTTTTTTATTAATTTTATGGTTATATAGATTGATTTTTCAAGAGGTGCCACTCATCGCAAAATGTATTAGGACATGTTGCATGCAATTTTAATTATCGTATATAGTAGTAGTAGAAAGTCATAAAATATAAAATTAAAAAAAAAAAAGGTAAGAAAAAAAACATTATTTGGAAATGTTGGCCCCTTCATATATATATATAACGTGTGTTTTATAACTTGAGATAAACTTTTACGTTCTTAAAAGTTAACTGGTACCTATTATTTACAGTACATTTAATAAAGGGACATATAAACTAAAATGTCTTGTAGAAAATTTAATTATAAGAGATTAAACCTCTACGGACTCTTAAATACCTCTCGTTTCAATTTCACAAGCTGTAGAAATGTTTGATCGATCACCTTGTATTTTTTTTTTGTCCTTCACCTTGATTCTATTATAACAAGATTAATTGAGAAAGTAACTGAGGTCATTATTGCCAGTCGAGTAGAAGAAAATATAAATACTGTACAAATAACGCGTTTATGTGAATGGGTACGCTTCTTTGTTAGTGTGCACGCGTATTTTCTCCGTTTATTTCTTTATTGATAAATAACTATGGTAAAAAACTGTTCTTTAACTCGAAAATTGATGAAATTAATGGTATTTTTCTGTTTTCACCTTTAAGTAAACCTCACTTCTCATCATGCATTAACAATAAGCTAAAATGTTATGAAACATGTTACTCTCACCTTAAATGTCACTTTTTGTATTGACCTTAGGCTTTTACATTTACAATGTGCGATAAATATTCAAATTTACGATATGACGTAATGAATGAATATTCTATGGCTCAAGTTTCATTTTATCGAAAGTATAATAAATTTTAACCGTATCAAAACTAAAGATTAGGTTTATTACTGAAGTAGGAGGTTAGAGAACGAGTTAAATCAGGTAAATCTACTTCAGAAGTTCGATGAAAAATGTTTTTTGTTAACAAAGTAATGCATTACAATTATTGTTCTACACAGTATTCTCTAACTCGAATATTAAACTAGTTATTAGCATTCCTTTGTTTCTAACCTTCAGTTAACCCCCACCAAGCTCATTTTCACTTAGAGCAAGTGTTCCGCTAAATATTTCGTGTCATAGGCGTCAAATATTTTCATAGGCTTCTATTAGGTGAGAAACAGAGAACGGAATATGGAGATGGCATCATTAGTGTGTCATTTCCTAAACTTTCCTTTGCACTAGTGTGAAACACTATTTCAAATGTGCTGCACATTTGAATTTGAGAAAGTTTGAAAGAGAAAGCTTTTGCAGATCATTTGCTTTAGTTATATTAAGAGTATTTCCCACCATGTTTATCACTAAGTCTGAGACGATGTTTTTAAATTCGCGTAAACTAAGCAGGTTTTCCAAGTGTTGGTATAACACGCTACCGATCTCATCTTACCACATATTCAACATTTCTATGGGAAAAAAACCTATGAGGCTGAGCTGGTGGGGGGGGGCTGAAAACATGAAAGTTTGAATTACTCTCTTAATATTTGAGTTACGAAAAAAATCATAGATAAGATCATTGTAAACAATCAATGGTTCAATAAAAAATTACGATCCGACTCATAATAACAAAGATATTTTTAATTTTCGGATGCCCCCCCCCCTCTCTAAACACCCACTTCTCCAGGTCCGATTTCAGCCAACAACAAATATGATCTTTAGAATTGACTGAAACGGTTAAATATGGAGTATGGTATAGATTAAATAAACATTTTCGATACAAGAACGTAAACTCTAATTTGATGAGGTCATCAAACAGCACATTTGCATGTATCTCGAATAATGAAGGTCTCTGGAAAACAATATTTGGTATTTAAGCTACCAATAAAATGGTTCATGATATAACACCTTATTGCTAAGATGACATGAGTAGGAGTGGAGGAGTACTGAACGCAAAAAATAAAAAATAAATCCAAATATCTCGGTTAATATTTTTGACAGAGAAAATATGTGTATATGAACATTTATAGGTAACTAAATTTACAATAAGATTAGTTCCAATATAACTTGTCGATCCGATTTATAATAACGGAGATATTTGACACTTTTGAATATTCCCACTCCCCCACAATTTGAATTCCGCTGAACGAACTTGATCATTAGTTATCTCGCGAAACGTTATATATCGAGTTTGCTAACATCGAAAAAAAATTGGGACCGCTAGAGCGGTAACTGGCAAGCAAATATATATATATATAATTTTGAACGGACCTCATTTTCGCCATACCAAAGGGTAGGATCGATGGACATTTGAGTATATTTTCGAGAATTCCGTCATGAGTACAACCTCAATAGTTGCTAAATGAGTGATGAAACTGCCTCTCCTGGGTCCACGATTATACTGAGGCTATTTGGCTATTTCCAAATATGAATAAAATCTGTAATAAGGAAAAATAATATAGTAGATAAATTTTATAAATATGACTAAATATGCATTTTATAAAATAAATTATTTGTATGACCATCAAGTTTTAAAATATACAAGTTAGGAGTTTCTAGCTTGGGCTTTAAGAGTTGGGTTCTTCGTCTGGCTTGCAGAATATATATATATATATATATATATATATATATATATATATATATATATATATATATATATATTTGTTTGTTTAAATGCAGTCCTAGTTTTCTCTATATGTGTGTCTGCTTTCTTATTTTTAACAATTAGTTTGTATGATGGTTTAATTGTGGGTATTTTTGATTTCACTATTTGAGAATAGGATGGCTTGCTACTAACCTTCTCTTCTTGAATAGATGTTTTTTGAGGAAAGTCTTCATTTTTCTGCTCTAATGAACGTTGCACTTCTTGTATTGATGTTAAAGCCTGGTTTAAGTCACTTTTTTAACGTAGAAAAAGTACTTATGGGCTGCCATAGTTTTACCATTTGATCTAACAACGCAATCCCTTCAGCCATCTTGGACCATGTATACATATAATTTTGAAAGGACCTGATTTTCGTCATCTCCTTGGTAGGATAGATGTATTTTTGAGGATATTTTTTGAAAATCGCTTTATGAATACACCCACAATACCTGATTTCCTGGGAAACGTGTCAAAACGAAAAAATTGCAGATTATGTCAATTCAGAAATTTCCTTTTCTGCTTCAAGGCCGTGAACATCGCTTCCGGCAACAAAACTCTCGAAGAACCTACCATTCCTCAACCTCACTTCCTAGAACGGTCAGAAATTACACTCATTCCTATTTTTATTTTTTTTTTTAGACCGCTATAGTCTTCCGAAGGTCAGCATGTGCGTCAGCTGAAGTAGATCAGAAAGCATGGACCAGAGATAAATAATGCGAGGATTTCCCAGGAAAGGGGATGCAGGTTCTGAGGACGCCGCACGCCTTTCTGGGAATCCCCGAGAACCAGTTAGACTTGTAGAGCGCCTACATAATTACACACTTGCTGTCACTAAAGGAATGAAGTTAAACTAAACTGTTGCTCATTCAAACATTCTCCAATTATTTATTTATGGCTGAAACATCTTGCAAAATTTCCACTATTGAATTTCTTACTTGGAAAGTAAACTTTCATGGAATGTAGAAGGCGACACTCTAGTGATGGTCCCGTATTATTTCTCGTGCCCTAGTGTTTTTCTACTTTCTCCTGGAATTTTAGTTCATTAAGGGCATCTATATCTGTTGGATCTCGGTATCTGTTGAGATGATTGAACATTTCTAAGGATTTTTGGTTTCAAGCAATTACATTTTATAGGTTTACAACTTTGTGGAATAGACTTTAAAATAATGTTACAAAATCCAGACTTTTGCTCCCATCAAATCATTCATGTGTTAAAAAGTATTACGTGTAAGCAATAAATATGTGAAATATTCAAATTAGACGAAGATATTCTGTCATTAAATTTGAATTGACTAAATTCACAAAATAGCATCTCATGACAATTGGGAGTAATAAAAATTAAGATTTAACATGTTGCTGACAGTGGCAATTTCAACTTCGTTATTCTCCTATCATCTAGATCAGTTTATTAATTCAAAATGGTAGCCACCCTAGTTTTATAAAGGGTATACACATATTAAAGGATATGGTTTTTCAACTCGGTAATGCCTAATGAATAATTTATGGTCTTTATCCATTTTGTTTTTGTTTTAGAAGATTTTCCTGAAGGGAAATCAGCAGTTGAGGGTGTACTTATGACGCAATTTTCGAAATGTTTCTTCAAATGCCCACCGATCCTACTTAGAAGATGACGAAAATGAGGTCAGTTCAAAACTCTGTGTGCGTGTGTGTGTCTATATATATATAAGGGACTCGAAAATTCGATATTATGGGCCGGATCGTAAAATGTTATAAGACCAATATTGTTAACCTGTTGATGCTCTACAATTGTTGGGCTATTCATTTTTTTGTAACTCTTCAGATGTAATATTCAGTGAATTATTCGTACTGTTTTTTCTGCTTTCAGTGACCCCCGGCCCACCGCTCCCATTTACTCATCTGTATTTTACATAGAAATAGGGTATGTATTGTGTTATGAGATCAAAAGTGTATTATACTAGCACGAGGGAAATCTGCTTAGTTTACGCAGCCCCTGCGTGACGGACTTTTTTTTTTCTTTTAATGATAACTCCACTTCTACTCATAGATGGTGAGATTAGATCACCTGCGTAACTGCTCGTGGAAAATCAGCTTAGTTTATCCTGCCCATAATTGAGGGACATGATTTACACGAACTGGTATAAATATCTATGCAACACTCAAATAAAAATTGCGGCCTCTAGAGCGTTAACAGACAAATGATTTATATTCATAAACTTGAAGTGCATTTTCGTCTTCTATGCAGGGATCATGAAGACAAATTTCGGTAATGTCGCCATGTTTTAGAGAGCGTTATTTAAATCAGTAGGCTCCCCTATCTACTGGTAGCCTTAATGTCTCTGTCAACTGGATAAGTAAATTTAATTCTAGTGTTAGACAAAAAGAATCAACTAAAATCCAATCAAAGTAACGAGCATCTCGACGTCGGAATTAAAAATAAATGGAATGTTTATAAACAAAATACTGCGCCGTCCTTCTAGAAACTGAAGCAGCTACGTTGTTTCGTAAATAATACAACGAGGAATGAATAGAATATTTATTACCTCTCTTCATTATTTTTTAATCCCAGTGTGTTGGACGATCGGGAACAAATGATTTTGCACTCGTGAGTAATTTATTTGTTTAATAAAATTTACAAAATAATTTGATTTAATTTGAACAGTTGATCAAAAGTATATTAGATGAAAAAACTTCAGTCGGGATTATAAAATTGTACCTTCTCCTTCAGCGGAGGGACAAATTGAATTTTGCGCTAAACTTGCTTCTGAACTACGAAAATATTTAAAAATCGTAAAATTCAGTGATGGTACATTTCAAAAATTTAAATAATGAATATAAAAGTAATAAATCTACATTTTTATAAAATATAGTATTTTTTTTATAAATACGAATTAAACATTGAGTTCGTTAACTGCTGAAATCGGACGCGGGGGAGGAGGTTTAGAAGGGAGGGAATAGAAAATTCGTAATATCTCAGTTGTAATGGTTTGGATCAAAAATGTTATGTGATCAATCTTGTTAAACATTTATACACTTTTTTTTATTTTATTAAGAATATTACATTATGCTTTTAAATGCATTTGATTCATTAAATAACATCCTAAGTCCCACCCTGGCTAGAAAAGGGTGGTAACCTGTCGATAACCCGCCCCAATTAGCCTTAGTTGCAAAAAAGTGGACGTTAATAAATAATAATAAATGCATTTGGTAATGTGATATGTACAATACAATCGTCCTTTATCACTCTCGGCAGAAGCTACATCCCTTAATATCCCTTAATTACAATACTAGATATAGTAAATAGTTTTCAATCAAATTAATACGTTATATTCAGATATATTTCAGCAATTGTTTTTCTTTCCGGTGGGAAGTTGGCATTTCTGACGCTTCCCGTCGGGAGGTGAAATATTTCTTATTACTGTTTATTCACTTAATATTCACGGTGGCGTTGTTACCAGTATATAGGTTTGGTCTATTATTAAACTTCACGCGGGAAATCTGCTTAGTTTACGCAGCCCCTGCGTGACGGACTTATATATATTTACGAAGATTAAACTTTTGATATATAAATGATTTATTGTAAATGATTATTATGGTGTTATTGCAGCACTGTTTTTTTACTGTAGGATTACACTTTGTACCTACAGGGTTATGTATAACGGCTGTTTCTGTTGAATAAGTAGCCTATATTGTTCCGTATGTGAATAAGTGTATCCAGGTGGTGTTCTGTACATAATTGATTTAGTACCACAGTTTTCATAACACTTGAAACAGCTTTCATACCACGAATGAAACCTTTTTTATGGATTATCACTAACAATGCTATATTCCTATTGACCTTAGAAACTTTTATGTTACTGACCTCCTTTTGTAATGGATAGTAGAAATGCTCACTATCACTCCAAAAATCACTTTCCATAAATATCTACTTTTTAGCAGATTTCCCTTTAAAAAAAAACAGCTACATATTGAGATCATACTCATGACGTGATTTTTGAAAAGAGCGTTAACAGACAAATATATATATATATATATATATATATATATATATATATATATATATATATATATATATATTTGTCTGTTGCCGCTCTAGCGGTCGCAATTTTTTTTTTATCGTTACCAAACTTGATATATAATCGTTTTATACAAAAAGAAAGATCAAGTTCATTTATGGCTGAAATCGGACCAGGGGGAGGGGGGTTTAGAGGGGAGGTTTTCGAAAATTCTTAATATCTCCGTTATTATGCGTCGGATCGAAAAATTGTATAGAACCAATCTTATTGAAAATGTAATGTTCTATAAATGTTGTTATGTACATTTGTTCACTATCTTGATTATTTACTGAGATATTTGAATTTTTTTGTTTTCGGTCTTCAGTAAAACCCCACTCCTACTCATCTCATATTTTCAATATTCTATTAAATTATGAAGCACTTTATTTGAAACTCAAATACCAAATATTGTTCTCATTGAACTTTTAAGTTTAGAAATATATGCAAATACGTGGCGCACGTGGGAAATCTGCTTAGTAGTCCTGCGTGACGGACTTTTGTTTTCAACAGACCTTTATTATACTTGACACAGTGCTAGATATAGTAAATAGTTTTCAATAAAATTAATATGTTATATTCTGATATACTTCAATAATTATTTTTCTTTCCGGTAAGAGGTTTGGCAGACCTATTTGTTTACACTTTAGACGCTTCCCTTCGGGAGGGTTCGTTAGTTTACGCAGCCCCTGCGTGACGGGCTTTTTCAAACTCCTAGATATCGGGTCGACGAACGACAGAAATATCCTGCATCCTATTGGAAAACATAATTTGAAAATCCCACAGTTAATGGAACGTCATAATGCATCTTTAGCTCAAAATATGCTGGACTCTTTAATACTTTTAGTTATTGAGAAAATACGAAAAAACGGGTCACATTCGTAAGCAAATTTATAGATATTTATGTTATACAGAAATTCTCTTTTAAGCTCATTAGGTAGTAAATTAAATATCTGAGGAACATTCATTCTGTGCTATTCTAAAAATAAGAAGTAGTTTTAAGAAATTTATGATCATTGAAAGTTTAAGCACGATCAGGGATTAAGAACTACTTAGGGAGTTCAGTGTCCTCCCCTACATATCTAGTGTCCACAGACTACTATCATGGAATATTATTCTTTATTTCATTTATTATAGTAAACTCTAGAACAAGACAATTGCATATTATCTTTGTGCTATCTGTCTTAGAAAAACTAGCACAATGGAGCCTTTATCTTTAGTGCATGCGAACCGAATATTTGTCCGATTTTGTTTTTTCCAAAGAAGTAATTAATCTTAATTTCACTTGAAGAAAAAGAAAAAAGGAAAAATTTATTTATATTTCATTTAATGATTTTCAGGAAGTGGACTGTTCTAGCAAAAACGCGTGATATGAGATACTATGTAGAAATAGCCAAACTCAAGAGCAGCTGTTCTCAAAGTTGATTCTTTCTGCATAACCATATCCAATTAGGAAAATGATAAGACTATTAGACATGATACTAATTTACAAAGTACTCTATAATCTTGTCATTTCCACAAATAGAAAAATAGAGCGAGGATAAAGTAAGATTTCCGCTACTTCAAACTTATCAGATGACAGCTCTAAATATATTGATGAATCGATAGCTAATCTTTCTTACTTATATGGACTAATTACCTGTTCCTTTTATATTTCTTTACTTTCATTTGACATTTAATATCAAATGTAAAGTGACGGGTGAAGTCATATATAAATGGATGGATAGTTTAATGTTGAAATTATTACACAATATCGGCCACCCGATAAAAAAAAAGCTGGGAACACTATTTGTTTTTCTAACGTTCCAAAACATTCATATGTACATTACCACAAGCCTAGAAGAACAGAAACATGCAACGGTTATTAAAACAAGAATGGCTTAAAATAATGATTTAGAATAATACCAATTCTCTATCCCCAGACTAGAAGCTTTTAAGAACTCCAAGACGTCAAAAATACAGCAAGGCACAAAAGGTATTATTAATTAACGTTAAGATTTACACCCCCAAGGAACATGTCCAAGTAAATTTCATCATTTAGCTCAAGAAGTAATTTAGTGACGAAATTCATTAAATAACATCCTAAAATCCCACCCTGGCTAGAAAGGGGTGGTATCCTGTAGATAACCCGTCCCAATTAGCCTAAGTTGTAAAAAGTGGACGTTAATAAATAATAATAATAATAATAATAATTTAGTGATAAATATTCTCTACTTATTTAGTCAAACATTTATAAATAAAAAAAAATTAGGTAAAACTACGGAATCCACACAGAAAATAGTATAAATTGAACTTCCTTGGAACTCCTGAATCAAGGGCGTTTTTAACTTTTACTAATAACATACTTTGAAGAATTTCCAAAAAAAATATTCTTTTGGGGCTGTCTTATTCTTTCTAATTTCTTCTTCTTACAATTAAATAAGACCTTACTCCACTAAAATCGGCTATAACATAATGAACGACTTAAAATTCTGAACTGTTTTTTTTTTTTATTCCATCGTATTTTTAATTATATAAATTTGCTACCTTTTATTTCCATTTTTATTATCCAAATGCCGTTCATGTTTAAAAGAGATTAAGCAAGGTCATTTTGTTTCCTTTGGTATGAGAAACTTGTTCCTGCCCCTTCTCTAACTCAGAGGACGAACCTAATTCTTCAACACTCAAGCTGAAATACCACCAACTCTGATAATTTAAAAATTGATGTTGATAGAAATAATATATTCTATCTAATATATATTAACCAAGGTCATTTTGTTTCCTTTGGTATGAGAAACTTGTTCCTGCCCCTTCTCTAACTCAGAGGACGAACCTAATTCTTCAACACTCAAGCTGAAATACCACCAACTCTGATAATTTAAAAATTGATGTTGATAGAAATAATATATTCTATCTAATATATATTAACCAAGGTCATTTTGTTTCCTTTGGTATGAGAAACTTGTTCCTGCCCCTTCTCTAACTCAGAGGACGAACCCAATTCTTCAACACTCAAGCTGAAATACCACCAACTCTGATAATTTAAAAATTGATGTTGATAGAAATAATATATTCTATCTAATATATATTAAGCAAGGTCATTTTGTTTCCTTTGGTATGAGAAACTTGTTCCTGCCCCTTCTCTAACTCAGAGGACGAACCAAATTCTTCAACACTCAAGCTGAAATACCACCAACTCTGATAATTTAAAAATTGATGTTGATAGAAATAATATATTCTATCTAATATATATTAAGCAAGGTCATTTTGTTTCCTTTGGTATGAGAAACTTGTTCCTGCCCCTTCTCTAACTCAGAGGACGAACCCAATTCTTCAACACTCAAGCTGAAATACCACCAACTCTGATAATTTAAAAATTGATGTTGATAGAAATAATATATTCTATCTAATATATATTAACAAAGGTCATTTTGTTTCCTTTGGTATGAGAAACTTGTTCCTGCCCCTTCTCTAACTCAGAGGACGAACCCAATTCTTCAACACTCAAGCTGAAATACCACCAACTCTGATAATTTAAAAATTGATGTTGATAGAAATAATATATTCTATCTAATATATATTAAGTCGAAATTATAAATTTGTATTATTTTTCAAACTAGAGATTTTATATGAATTGTGAAGTATTTAAAAACATATCGATTGCAACGTAGAGTTTTTGAAGTGATCAAAAAGTTCTATTAATCCCTGAATCTGTTGCATTTGGTTTTGTCCCCAAGGAGGAACACCTATAGCATCGTTATAATAAATGTAATATACATATTTTCTATCATGAATATTAACCGGGTACATTTTAGTTTTCAGCATTCAGTAAACCCACACTCCTACTCATGTCATATTAGCAATTACCTTGTATATCACATGAAACACTTTATTCTTAGCTTAAATGCCAAATATCGTTTTCAAGTGACCTTTATTATGCGAGATTTGTGCAAGCTCGTTATGAGATGACGTGATCAAATAAGATTTTAGTTTCTTATCTCGAAAATGTTTATTTACCGACGCCATATTCGAAATTTAATCGTTTCAGTTAACACTAAAGATCATATTTGAAGTCGGACGTGGAATACTGGTGATTTAGAGGGGAGAATTTGAAAATTCAAAATATTTCTATTTAATGAGCCGGATCTTAAAATACAGGGTGTCTCAGAACGATCCAACTATTTCGAACAACATTTTAAAAAAAATGCTATTTGCAATTAGTTCTTTATTGATAACAAAATTTTAACAACGAGGGAAATTTTACTTTTTAAATATGACATTACTTAAATGATGCCCGTTTGTTTGACGACACTCTTCAAACCTTCTGCGGAAGTTATTGAAGACTTTTCCAAGAAGTTGTTGAGTTCGAAAAAGTAAAGTCCAATTATGCACTTCGTGGACATTGCGACCCAAACTGTAACTTTGGGGCTAAGCAAAGGGCGGGCGTTGGTGTAGCGACGTTGGGTTGTTCTGGGCAATTTTGGCATAACTGTTCATGTGAAAATGGGCCTCGTCGCTAAACAAAATGTTGTCCAAATCATTAAATCTCTCTAACATTATGTTTACATAATTTAACCTCAGAGCATAATCATTTTGAAACTCAATTACCGCCAACTAAAAATGTAAGACCTGAGCTTACTAGCACCTCCCCCACCTCCGCTCCACGTATTTAGCGTCTCGTTCACTTGTTCGCACTGTATTATAGAACCAATCTTGTTAAACTGATTATGGTAAATGGATTTTTTCCCAACTCAAATGTTAAGAGAGTTATTCGTACTTTTTTGTTTTCAGCATTCAGTAACTCCGGCCCCTTCCACTCTTTTGTTGTTGTTGTTTTTAAATAGAAATAGAGAATATGTGGCGAGTCGTGATCATAAGTCTATTATACCAACACGTGGGAAATCTGATTAGTTTACAAATCCTCTGCTTGACGACTTTTTTCTGTTTTATCACTACCATGGAATGTGTGCAGGTCCTCAGGCTGTCCTGAAACACTACTGTATGGAAATGTCGTATTGAAAGGGCGATACTGAAAAAAAAATCTCTTCCGGAAGTTTATATCAACAAGGCGATTCCTGTCATTTACGATTTCCAAGTGCGCTGTCTGAAAAGCAAGCCTATTAAAATTTTAACCAGAATTGGCAATCAGGGCATTAAAATTCTACACGCTTGACAGAGTATAGTCGATCAATCAATTCAGCTATGAGCTTCGAGGACCAGCGTTTCAAATCGGCTGAGATCTGCATTACTAGTTACGTTTTCACTACAAATTACCCATTGAAATATATCTGTAATAACTAGATATGGTTAAATATCTATTGGGACAAATGTTAAGGAAGAAAGATGTAGACTTCCTCCAATGCTTAAACTATCGGTTTCACGTCATCAGTAGCAACTTCAGGTCTAAAAAGAAACCAAATAATACTGATACTGAATGATAGCAATATTCTTGGATATATTGGATTCTTTTTCTTATTTAATGACTTGAAGATGCCTTGGAACTGATACGAGAAAGATCTTTTCAATCCTGAAACGTTACACTAGGTTAGTTATGAATATCTTTAATTTTGCAAAAGACCCCAAATTAAATCTTCAACCATTAAGGACAGTGATATGTCTTAATAATGAAGTTCCCAAATTTCAGAATAACAGATACGGGGGAGGGAGAACATCTTTGTAAAGTATCCAATAAGAAAGGGCCTAAAACATAATTTCTATATCTTTTTACGAAAAACAAAAAGGACCTCTAACTAATTTGACATATTTTTAAAAATAAATTTGCAATTTTTTATTTTATTTCTGGCCTACCAAAACTATGTCCTCTTGGCATATATTCTCATTATTATATATTATCAATTTTATTATGGCTTCCAACGACATAACAAATTATCCATGAATCTATATATTATCAGTATTCCAGGATCAACGAAATCTTGAAAAATTTTTGTTAAATTCTTTTAGACAAAATTCACTAAAATGTATTCATTCTTCAATGTTGCCTTAAAGAATTGAGGGGAAAATTCACTAAAATGTATTGATTTTTCAATGTTGCTTTAAAGAATTGAGGAAATGAGTAAAGAAAAAAAAATAATGTTAACCTGGCCCCGAAATAAGAGACAGGCAATTAATACCAAGACTGATCTTGAAACTTCAAGGAAAATAAATAATTCAGCACAGCCTTCCAACACATTCCCTGAGGGTCACTACTCCAAAGGATACTTGTAATAGAATATACAATTCAAACCTTAAATAGTTGTGTACACAGTTTCATATTGATTAATCCTGCTTTTCCGCTACTGTTTTAATCTTCACCATAGTCATTATAAAGCCGTTCAAATAAAATGTTTTACTTTAATATTAACTTCTTTTAAAACTCCAACCTTTTATATTTATTTTCACTAAATATTAATAATATTATGAAATCTCATTCATTAATAAATAATAAAATTAGCCAATTCCTCTTTTGCTATCATTTAATCCTATCTTTTATTTAATAGGCTATTACTTAATTTATTATTTTGCAAGATGAATAAATCAACTCTAATCGCACATATATTTTTTTTATAATTAAATACTATTAATATTAAAATAATTTTCCTTTTTCTACGGTTTCTCTGTATTTATATTATTATGTGCAAAAAAAATAATTCCAAATGTTTAGAAATGTTAATAAATTCCTTTAGAGCAAGGTTTCTAATTCTGTTTACATAGAGCTGAAAGAATAATTTTAAAGTCAAGTGGAAACCATTAATAATTGTTTTTAATATTTTAATTCTTTTTTAGGATACAGAACAGTTACTATGATTTTTTTTTTTTTTATTTTACCAGTAAACAGCTATATTTAATGCAGAAAAATTTAGTAGGAGTGTATATTGAATTGGGTAATTTAATTACGTTATACATCAGAAATATGGTACAGGGAGGCATAATGTCCCATATCAAGGCAGAGTTTTGCAAGAAAGCCTTAAGGTTGCTGTGACACAACCTCATCCAAGCAGAAAGTTGAAAGCAGTTGGCTACTAAATTATAGGCCAACATGCTAATATTGCCTAACATTAGGAGGCTGAAACAGGTCAGAAGAAAAAAAATAATATCTTTTTAACTGTTTTATACAAAATAGATTTTATTTGGCATTCACAACAAAGGGTAAACTGATTCATTAAGACATTTCAATTACAAAATGTACAAAAAGAAAAATATAGAAAATATTGTCCACAAAACTTACTAATCATTAAACCAGCCACCTCACAATTCAAATACAGGAAAAAACTAAAAGTTTTCTCAGTAGGTGTAGGATGAACATACAGATATTTATAAATCTGTTGGGGAACATATGGAGGGAGTGAAGGAAGAAATTGTAGAAACAATAAATAAATACAAGGAAATAGTCTAACAGCATAGAGGGAACTAAGGTGGCAGTTGCATAAAATAAAATAAATAAAGTAGCAGTTTACCTATGCTTGTTTGCCCTTTAAATATTTATAATTTAAGCAATAAAATTAAAATTATAAAATAATATATTTAGGACACTATTGCATACTATGACTAGGTTATGAAGATAGGAATAATATACATGATATTCATAACGCTAACCAGGCAAAATAACTGCGATATAAATATATGAGCATTTTCTAAACAATTTTGTACTAGGAGTAAGAAACACATGATATGTAGACCCTTTTAATAGCAGACTGCATCCTCACGATGCCTCAAGTGACAAAAGGAAAGACATATATGTTGCATCACTTTTCATACCTCCACTGAGAAAATAATAATTATGCAGACATAAAAGTATCACAATCATTTTTTAACAAAATAATGTTAATAAGTAATATCACTCTCACAAGTCCCGTGACTTTCAATTGAACTACACGCTGATCGACACTGGGAGTCATTGCACAGAACTATGTGAGCGATTTATGGATTTATTTAATGGAACGTTAATCAAACGAGTGCACCAATGTCACTTTGATATCGTGTTGTGAGGTATTTTGCAGCGGTTGCCATCTGGTTTAGCGACCGATGAAGTCCGTAGAGATGCCTCCTAAAGCTCTCCTCCAGCTTTTGGGTGTAATCGGGTTTGACTTCAGACTCCCCTTCTATTCCCGAGTCGTTTTCGTTCCCTGTTTCGGAATCAGTGTCACTGAGGGACTGTGAAGAGGCGAGAGACGTGAGTGACGGCCTCCTGACATGTGTCGCTTTGCTGACAACTGTTGACGAAGGCTCCTCCTCTTCGGGAATGCAATTGTTCTGGCCCCAGAGCAACTCGTTCTTCACGCAGTTCACCATATTATACAAACTGTACAGGTCCGTGCACTTCAAACTCTCCCTCTCTGATGCAGTCTTAGATTTTGGCTTCAATACAACGGCTTCCTCGGAGTCACCGACTTCGAGATCCATCAATCGTGAAGGCACTAAGATCGTCTCATCCATCTCCTGAACAGCTTGGACAAAAGTCTCCATTGCCTTCATGATGCTCTGTGAAGAGAATTCGGCCTCTTTGTGTGGGACTCTTCTGTAATTCCTGCACAAACAAGAAAAAATATATACTTAGAGATATATATTACAATAAGCTAATATCATTAAGTAAATCATGAATAATTATCTATATTGAAACCCTATCCTCACCCTAAAAAATTTTTAAAATTAGTTTATAACATGTATATTAAATTTTTACATCACTATATTAATACTTCTTAATTTAGATAATTATTTAGTTATTATTTTTCATGAACAATAATATCCCCTTACAAAACATTATGGGCACTAAGTTTTGAACAGTAGCATTCAAATTCTAGCAAGTCATTGGAATGTAATTGTAGTGAATACATCAAATACATTACATAATAAACTTGGGTATTATTTAAAATGATTTAATCTGAGTCAAGTATTCATTTCAAGTTTATGTGGAAGTAGTCCAGTATAACTATCCAAAGAATATCAATTACATTATGGTCATAAGTATGTTCTCTTAGCTTTACTGATGGAAAAGCAACATAAAATTGCATATTTCATTCAATAGGTCACTAGTTCTCATTTTGAAAACCTGCTAAGCTGAAAAGCTGTCCTACTTCATAACTCGTAGTCAGAATCTTCGTCGCAGAATAAAGAACCTTAATGCATGTATACATTTGGGGAAGTTAGAGAATATGTAGTATTTAGAAATTGGATCAGTTGAAGGCAGTGGCTAATAAGAGCCAAAGGCTGAGTGACAAATAAAAAAAAGAAAAAGAAAAATGAATTAAAAACAACCCTACCCATGAAAAACTAAATAAACGACTCCTCAAATATTTGAAAAGTTGAGTTTCAAACGTATCTCTGTATGGATTATGGTTTATAATTATCCATAATACAAATATTACTAATCTGTATTTTTAAATCATTTTTTTAAAACTAAAGTATATGTTTGTGTACCAAAACTAAGTAATCTTCAGACTTTTGTCATGGTAAATTTCAACTTTCTAACAATGCACAACAAAAATAGAAAGCAACCTAGATACATTCGGTTATGACCAGTATTTTATTTCGCTCATTCAAAAAAAATTATGAGGTCGCCGTAAAACTGAGTTTTCAATATGTGACAAAGAAGAAAGCTGTGTAATTGCCCTACATCATGCCTACACTACAACCCTAGGGACATCATATAACGACAGAAGATATTAAAGACACTATGGTCTTAAACTATTTAGGAATTTAATTGAAGTCCTAAGTAATATTAACTACAGATTTACTTCACTAGGTGTTATAAAAGTTTCATTATAATAAAATTTTATAAAGGCAGTACATGCAGGACCTTCACTCAGTTTTCCCTTGTTGATATTCTGATAACAGATAAGCTTCCTAATAGATACAGTATATTTCAAATAGCTTGGGCAAGGTAACAAGTATAATATTCCAATTAAACATTCCTTAAAAAAACCTGTAGGTGGATGAGTTCTGTGCACATGACACAGCTTAAGAAAGGAAAATGAAATAGTCTAAATCCAGCAATTACTTTATTCTACTAAACATTTTCAGCTTCTTTCACTATCATCATCAGTGCTTTGAACCCTCGAGCAACCCCCTGATGATCACTAGAAACTATGAAGATGACAGCAAGAGCTGTTGAAAACATTTAGTTGAATAAGATCAACTGCAGAATTTGGGATATTTTGTTCTATAATGAATATAATTAAGCTCTTCTTGGAAAATGGAGTACCATGTTAATTCAACAATCCCACATGATTTATCCATTTCGAAACACAGCAAGACCTGGGCGGACATAAGGACAGGACAAAACGGTGATGATGTTTTCAAAACATTTTTGACTTCTACAGTCATTACTCCAAAAAAATAAGCTACTTATTCTTCTCAATGATAAAATATTAAATCACCTAAGTTTTTACTTGTCAAGAGTTTCTAAACAATTATAGGTAAAATAAAAACTAAAAATGGGTTATATCAAGCAAGAAATATAGTCAAATATGTTCACTAAATAATGTCTCAAATGCAAGTGTTTGTCGCAGAGCAAATTTAACTAGCTCCTTTAGTAGGTCAACACTGATAGATTTGACTTTCACATTTAAATGGCACAGGGACAAATAATGAATTTACTATTAAAACAGAGGTGATTCTTATATACTCTATCCATGAAAAGCAAATGACATAAAATATAACAAAAGAGTAATAAGTTTTGATATATCTGTTTGTTAAATTTCACTTCAAACTAACCCTCATTACAAAAATTACTCACCAGAAATTAAAACATAGACAGACCCAAGAAACTAGTTACCAAAAATGAAAGTGTAAATTCCATGCAACAATAATTGTAAATATACGAATATTAAATGACTGCAGTTCAACTTAAAAGTAGAAAAATTGGAAGACGAAATAAATTCACTTCAACTTCTAAATACGATTAAAACCAAACATAAAATGAGTCAAGTATTAATAATTCTGAAACACTTAAACTTTCACCAAATGAAGAGGGGGATTTATCACATTAAAATCATTCGCGCAGATTATTGAACTTTACTCTGGTCTGAAGTGGGGTGAAAAATTAATATCTAGATAACTCCTGACTATTGAATTATTACACTTAAAATCAAAAATTATAATGAGGCAATTACAAAAAATTTAATGAACATTATAAAATTGTGATATTAAACAGGCTCCCGTAAAATAAAAAGAGGTCATAAATGCTTTAGAATATAGAACTTTTATACATTTAAAATGCATTATTTCACTGAGAGAGAGCATATAAACCAGAAATCATTTTGGGAAGAATTTTTCAATAACAAAATTAGTAGATAACTAGGAGATCATATTCAGGGACATTGTAAATTCATTTATATAGACTAAGCAAAATTAGCACAGTCGACCTTTCAGTGACAAATAAAACATTGTAATTATAGTAATTAATTTTAAATCATATGAAGGTTGTCGAGAAATTTATAATGTTAAAATTCTGATTGTCAAACTAACCTAATCTAAACAGATTGTTTTAATTTTATTAAGACAGTTAGATAAATCACACTATTTCTGTGTCAATTATTTTCATTTGGGGTTTCCACTAGTTATATGAAGTAGAGGATGACTCATGACTTGGCCGCTGGGCTAAATATAAAATATGAGATACTGGAGTTTTAAAACTACTTACAAGAGAATTTTTATTAAGAAATGGCGATTTTGAATGAGTAACTTGTGGGAGAGTACTGCTGAAGAAGTAAGCAGGTATTTATTGCATAACCCCCTATGAGGCAAGGGAGCAAAAGCCAGTTGGCCTCAAAAGAGATATTTTAAAGCTAAATGCCTTATGTCTAAAATAAAATAATGGAGAATTCCTTAAAAAATATTAACGAAAAAACCACGCCCAAGATTTTTTTTTTCAGTCACACATTGCAAGTGTTTTTAGTAACCCAGGATTTCATAAAAAGTAATTGATTGAGTATAGAAGTGTCTGGAGGGCATTTTTAAATGTTTTATATAGTTTAAATGTCGAATGATGAAATTCAGTAAGTTAAACGTGGCAAAAAGGAGCGGAGCTTATGTGAAATAATGGGAATTAAAGTTTAAAGACTAATCCAGTTTTAAAAGTGATGTATGAATTGCTACATTCGGAATTAGAAATTAAACATGTGTTTATAAAAGGTTAGAAATTCCTTACCTGTTAGAATCCATTGCAACTGGAGATTCACTTGAGAAGATTAAACTAGAAGATTGAAAATGGTGAGTCAACATTCCACTAAAAGGACATGCTCTACTAGTCACAAACACACAAATGATTTGATCAAAGGCGAACTTCTAAATATTTGAGGGAAGCCTTGAGACGAAACCGAGAGAAGAGACTACTGGTCTAACCACGGGGAACGCCTGCTCTGGACTGTAGACTCAGGCGATCAGCTGACAAGTAAACCTGGCCATCCCTTCCACGCCTACCGCTTATATCTCAGGGGTGGGGTTCGACAGCCTTGAAACAAACGTCGTCCACTCAGGCTTTTCGGACTTTTTTTTATCTGCTTTTCCGAGTCTATTTGGTCGCTCGTCGCATTTGAGTTGGGTTTAATCGGGCCGGGGATTGCTTAGAGGAGAGATGGCTCGGGCGGGTTCGAATCCGGCGGGAACGGGCTGAGAGGATCACGCCACTCGGTTGGAGCTATGCCATTGGCTGCACCCGATCAGCAGACCACCTGGCGCATGGCTCCCGTTCTTCAAGTCTAAGGTCGAGCTTGTCAATACTCCCCAACAGCACTTTTGTTATGCCCGGGTGTGGTCTATTTTCATTTAATCACCTTTCTTTCTACTCAAAAGTTTATTTCCCCATCAGAATCACACAATTAACAATTTACTATGACAATTATATTCCACCAGATCCAATCACAGTTCCTCTCAGAACCTCTCTAGGGTAAGTTTTGAGTGAACTTACGGAAATATGAAATAGGTCTTAACAAGGAAAATTTAATGCTAAAATAATCGGTGAACGCGGTACTATTTTCTGTGCATGGAATATAAATTATATACCTCTTGCTATTAAGTGGAATCCCATGAAATTTGG
Organism: Riptortus pedestris; assembly: GCA_019009955.1. NCBI lineage: Eukaryota > Metazoa > Arthropoda > Insecta > Hemiptera > Alydidae > Riptortus > Riptortus pedestris. The sequence goes on along the minus strand of CM032231.1, from coordinate 112,716,138 downwards.
AGTACATCAGGCGGTCCTATTTTTTGTAAAGATTTTTATTATAACGGTGACAACGTTTTTCAAACATATTATTCTCATCTTGAGAAATGTAGACTGCTATAATTTTCGTAAGTAAGAAAATAATTGTTAGTAATTCAAGAAGTTAGCCATGCCAATAAAATGCCTCTTCTCTACTAAGGCAATTCGAAACGATTTGTTTACAGGTTACCGTGCTTTTCTAGTTAGGATTTTCGCAGATTTCCCTTGAGGGAAATCAGCTATTGAGGTTGTACTCATGACGCGGTTTTCGAAAAGTTTCTTCAAATGTCCATTGATCCTAAACATGAGATACGAAAATGAGGTCCGTTCAAAATGATATATCTCCGTTACTGTACGGATCGAAAAAATGTATAGAACCAATCTTATTGCAAATTAAATGCATTAAAATAAATTTTGTCATGCACATCTTTTCATTATCTTTAATATTGACCGAGATATTTGCGTTTTTTTTTAGTTTTCGGACTTCAGTAAACACCCACTCCTGCTCATGTCATATCATCAATAAGCTGTTATATTATGAAGCTCTTTATTCGAACCCTAAATAACAAATTTTGTTCTCATTGAACTTTTTCTTGAGATAAATGCAAATACGGGACGCAAGTGGGAAATCTGCTTAGTTAACGCAGCCCCTGCGTGACGGACGTTTTATAAAGATTTCGTCACAAAAGCCCTCGCGAGAAACAAACGACAACTCCAGTTTTAGTGAGTGCATTAAGTCTTAACTGACACGGGCAACCAGAACCTCAAAAAAATTAAGAAGTCATGTTATAATGCATGAATTAAAACTATGCTTTGCTTCTAAGCCGCCGCAAAGTTCATATGTGGTTTAAAAAAATAATAAAGCCGTTTTACTGATTTAAAATGTCCAAAATAGTCCAAAACCCAACATTCTTCCGCCTGTCAGTCATAAAAGCATATTTTATTTACTGTGCGACTGCCGGTCTGTGCTGATGAAATTGTAACCGTTCCCCACTCAGTTACCAGAGGCAATTACCTTGCCTTAGTAAGTTAATAAATAATTAGAGAGCTTTAGTCCGTAATGCCACCACAAATAATGCATATATCTAACCTTGCAACCTGACACTAAAACCATATGGCGTGGTACAGCCAACTAAAGATTTTCAGTTTTGGAGACCCTTTTCCTTTGTTTTCTCAAATAGTTCCCATTGATATAAATACATTTTTTAAATATTAATTTTCCGTCTCTTGAGAGAGAATACCTTAAATAAGTATTTAATTCCCTTTGATACTAATGCACGTAAAAGTATTAAGAACTCTTTGCATTCGCAGGTAGACGACACTTTTCTGGGCTGCAAATTGTGAACTAGTCGTAATACATTTTAAATATATATATGGAAGGGTTCAATTAAGCATACCTCAGTCAGAACAATTTGTTCCCCACGAATGCTGTCAAAAAGTCCGTCACGTAGGAACGGCGTTAACTAAGCAGATTTTCCAAGTGCGTTACCCGTAAATTTACCTCAAAACGTAAATGTTCAATGAGAACAACATTTGGTATTTAGGCTTCAAATAATGAGCTTCAAAATATAACAGCTTATTGTTAATGCGACATGAATAGAAGGGGAGTTTCCTGAAGGACGAAAACTAAAAAAATACAAATATCTCGGTTAATAATAAAGATAGTGAAAAAGCGTACATAACATTTATAGAACTATACATTTACAATAAAATTGTTCCTATACAATGTTTTGATCCGACTCATAATACCGGAGATTTTTCGAATTTTCTATATTCGCCCTCTCTATGACCCATCCCATTTCTCCGACTTCAGCCATTAACGAAATTGATCTCTTTTTTTACATAAAACGACTAAATATCGATTTTGATTGATGGACATTTGAAAATTCGTCATGAGTACGACCTCAATAGCAGATTTCCCTTAAGGGCTATATAAACAAAGCAAACACCTCATGTGCTGGAATGACACACTGCTTATCTCATCTCAGTGTATATTCGCTATTATTAAAAGGAGAATCTTATTCTCACAGTACTAGAAAGTTTAAGCTGGGCATGAATATGTTTAGTAGCTCGGTTGCTCTAAGTTAAAATCGCTTTGAGACATTAAATGTTTAACAAGATTGGTTTTATATTTTTTTTTTTTACCGATCATAATAACAGATATATTTAGAAGTCCTGGTTTAATCCCTTAATCCTAATCCCCCTTCTTGGTCCGATTTTAGTCATGTCGCATCGTATCTTCAATTTTAATGAACTGAAATGGTTTAACATTAGGTTTCGTTAATGGTGAAACAAAAATTACGTCCGCTAGAGAGGCATACATATAAAAGAGATATAAATAGCCATATAAATTAGAAGTATCCTTATTTTCGTTATCTTCTAGGTAGGACATATGGACATTCGAAATCGGCGTCATAAGTACATCCTCAATGTCAAAGAGATCCTCAAGTCACACCATATATATATATATATATATATATATATATATATATATATATATATATATATATATATATATATATATATATATATATATACACGAGGGCGTATTGAAAAGTAAGGTCTCCTATTTTTTTTTTCATAGAAAATTTAATTTATTTACAACTTTGGTTACATCGTTGGAAGGGTTGAATATTTACCTATTTTTCTACATATTCGCCTTGACGATCAATTTTTTTTTTGCATTCTGTTTACCAGCTTTTTAATGCCGGTGCCGTACCACTCTCCCGCCGCGTCACGAAGCCAACTGACTTGAACTTCCTCATCTGACTTGAATTTCTGTCCCCCAAGATGTTTCTTGAGAGCGGGAAACAAGTGGGAGTCGCTGGTGGCAAGGTCCGGGCTGTACGGAGGGTGGTCGATGATATCCCAGCCGAATCCATTGGTCGATGGTCGACTACCACTTGTTTCCCGCTCCCAAGAAACACCTTGGGGATAGAAATTCCCCTTAACAAGTTATTGATCGTCAAGGCGAATATGTAGAAAAATAGGTAAATATTCAACCCTTCCAACGATGTAACCAAAGTTGTAAATAAATTAAATTTTCTATGAAAAAAAAATAGGAGACCTTACTTTTCAATACGCCCTCGTATATATATATATATATATATATATATATATATATATATATATATAGAGAGAGAGAGAGAGAGAGAGAGAGAGAGAGAGAGAGGGAGAGAGAGAGAGAGGAATGTTTCGCCCTGCTAAGTTTAAAAGTTTTTCCTAAGTCAAAATAAATAAATATAGAGAAAACTAAATCTATGATAATCCCCCTTAACCATTGTTGCAATTTGTTAAAGATTTTTTAATTGGCTATAGTTAACCAATTATGAAATTGGTACACCCTAATTATCACAAAATTATATTTTGACTTGGGGAAATTGTTTAACTTAAATATGCCCAGAAGGACGAAACATTTGCTCGAAAAAAGTATATAATAAAGAATTATGATGAGACCTGAAGATCTCATATTTTTTGCATTAAAATAAGTAATGGTTTTAAACCATTATTATTTTGTGACTTCAAAGAATTACAAACTACAACAAAACATGTAAATGGGAGTTTTTCTTGTCATGTGAAATATAATCGATCATCATGGAACATCAAGATGGATTATTATGAAAATACAATAGAGAAGGATGAATTTGACGTTTAATCGAGTCATTGTGTTGGTACTGAGTATTGTGTCAACAAGGAAAGCCACACCGACCCCAGAAACATAATACGCCCCCATTAGTGGGGTAGTGGAGACCTTATAGGCACCACTCCCTTATACTATCGACCAGCGGCTCATTAAACACATCACTTGACACAGATGGCAGTCGGCCACTCATATTTGCTTCTCCATTAGGGATAACGATTATCTGTGATGGCGACAATATGGGATATTCATTAAAACGACGAAATACAACACAGATCCTCCCCAAACTGTAATATTTTATTTATGGCAACCGATTTAGTGCATCCACCCTTGCACTAGTGGGGTACTCCATTATGCTATAAAATATTGAGATGATTAGGTGGTTTTTAAGTTGTCGAAAAATAAAAATTCTTTTAAAACATTGTATTTGTATTCCGTAACTATTAATTTATGTTCCATTAAATAATTTGTAACAGTTATATAAACCTGTGTCTAGCTGCCACCGGGGGCCCCCCTGCTTTAAAATTTAATAATGAGTCGGGAGCGAGTTGGGGCTAATGGCAACACTGCGGGAATAACCTGTTCATCGAGGTTAGAAGAATGACAAAAGAACTAGAGATTGCCTCGTGCGAAACTGCCCCATAAAAATTGTAAATTGTTGATACATTTATTTGATTTTTTTTCTCCACTTCTTTCTTATTATTATACACATTACCCACGCCAAAAATTCCCCATGGCTTACTCTGATTGTAGATAACCCACACATTCCCGTAATTATTAAGTACTCAAAAAACACCAACGTATACACAAAAATGTAGCTCAAGCTCGCTTTGATTTGAAAATTCCATTTTCAACAAATAATTGAACAATTTTACTGTCCGCATATAAATGCTTGTTTTTGAAATGTGTTTTTATTGTAATTTAATTTCTTAAACATTGAAAACTATTTTAGCTTTTATTTCCTAGCTAGGAGATAACAAGAATGAGGTCCGTACAAAATTATATATATATATTTGTCTGTTAACATCAGTTACAATTTTTGTCTGATCGTTATCAAATTCAATATTTAAACGTTTCATTTAAAAACTAAGATCAAGCTAGTTAATGGCTAAAATTGGGGTTTAAGTATCAGTTGGAGGGATCGAAAATTCAAAATATCTACGTTGTTAAGCGTCAGAACGAAAAATTGTATAAAATCAATCTCATTGTAAATGTAATGTTCTAAAAATATCTTTATTATTAACTTAGATATTTGGATTTTTCAGTTTTTCTTCAGTGAACCCCCACTCGTACTCATGTTATATTAACAATAAGCTGTTATATATATTATGAAGCACTTTATTTGAAGCCTAAATACCAAATATTGTTACCATTGAACTTTTATAGTTTGAGATAAATGCAAATACCCGATGCTCGTGGGAAATCTGTTTATTTAACGCAGCCTCTGCGTGACAGACTTTTTAGCAGATTTCCCTTAGGGGAAATCAGCTATTGAGGTTGTACTAATGACAGAATTTTCGAAATATTTCTTCAAATGTCCATCGATCCTACCTAGTAGATGACGAAAATGAGGTCCGTTCAAAACTGTCTCTCTCTCTCTCTCTCTCTCTCTCTATATATATATATATATATATATATATATATATATATTTGTCTGTTACCGCTCTAGCGGTCGCAATTTTTGTTTAATCGTTACCAAACTCGAAGTTTAGTCGTTTTGTATCAAAAGAAAGATCAAGTTCGTTAACGGCTGAAATCGGACCTGTGGGTGGGGGGTTTTAGAGGGGAGGATTTTCGAAAATTCGAAATATCTTCGTTACTATACGTCGGATCGAAAAATTGTACAGAATCAATCTTATTGCAAATTACATTTACTGTACATATTGTTATATGCATTTATTCTCTATCTTGCTTATTAACTGAGATATTTGCATTTTATTAAATCTGGGCGCCTAACGGACGAGAGTTACTTTCCTGCCAAAAGCTGGTTCGGCCGTTTCCTTGATTGCTGTGTTCTCATGAAATTTCTCTATTGTAAACCTTCACGTGGGAAATCTGCTTAGTTTACGCAGCCCCTGCATGACGGACTTTTAGCAGATTTCCCTTAAGGGAAATCAGCTATTGAGGTCGTATTTTCGTTGTGTTCTGAGTTTTATTTTAATATGTTTTGGCGTTTTGGTTCTATATGTTTCTATATATGGTTTCGTGAAATTTCTCTATTGTAAAACTTCTAGAGAGAAATCTGCTTAGTTTACGCAGCCCCTGCGTGACGGACTTTTTGTATTCTTCTATTAGTTATTACATTATTTTCTGAGCAACAAGGCCTGCGTTGTGAAGCTCTTAAAAATACATATTTAACGGTGTGGTGAATAAAAAAGCAATGCCATGATAGATTCATATTCAACAGATCAGTCCGTCATAAAAAATGTAAAGCACTTTTACCACAAGTCTCATGATTATTCGGCAGTCTTTGGTAATCAATACTGTTGAATAAATTTCGAGCTGAGGGTATTGGTATTCCAGATTTTTTTAGCAGATTTTTAATAAATGGCACCAACGTACACCTGTACAGATGTTCGCCGACATAATGACACATTTGCGTTATACACAAAGCTTAGTAATATCATTGAACAAACGCTCCCCCGTTTGTGACACAATAGGTTTCTTTCTTTAAGAACGACTAGTTATGGTCATGAATGGGAATTCACTTGCAGAATTTTTTGTAGAAAGTAATCCTGTATTCCACAGGGGGTTAGGAACAGTAAAGTCTTCAGGTTTTTCTAAAATAAAATAAAAATATTCATAAGGGATAGAACTGTCTGATCTAGAGATTTCAAATTTCAATTGCTATGTTTCCATTGTCTACAGTAATTTACATAATGGTCTATCTTTGAATAAATTTTCGGGATTGCTTTCAATAAATTTGCACTCGGGTGGAACCCTTTCTTCTATGTGAGTGTACACATCCAACAAAACGCCTTTTTAACCATTCTTGTTAACCTCTCATCTCTCCTATTTTTCTCTATCCCGATTCTGTGACAACAAAAAAAAAGTCCGTCACGCAGGGGCTGGGGTCATCTTTGTTTCATCGTTACCAAACTCGATATTTAGTCGTTTTATGTAAAAAGAAAGATCAAGTTCGTTAACGGCTGAAATCGGACCAGTGGGAGGGGGGGTTTAGAGGGGAGGATTTTCGAAAATTCGAAATATCTCAGTTACTATACGTCGGATCGAAAATTTGTATGAGAATCAATACTATTGCAAATTAAATGTACTATAAATACTGTTATATACATTAATCCACTATCTTGAATATTAACCGAAATATTTGCATTTTTCAGTTTTCAGCCATCAGTAAACCACCTCTTCTACTCATGTTACATAAACAATACTCTGCTACATAATAAATCACATTATTCGAAGTTTAAATGCCAAAAATTGTATTTAAGAGACCTTTATTTTACGAGATACATGCAAATATGTCCTGGTGACTCCCCCCCATCTTAAGGTTTTGGACTACTAAAATTTGATTGATTGTGATAACAATTATTCTGACTCAATATTAATTACAGTATTAGATATAGTTAATAGTTCTCAATGAAATTAATATGTTATATTCTGATATATTTCAGTATTTGTTTTTCTTTCAGGTGTGAGGCGGGACCCGTTTGTTTACATTTCTAACCTAACGCTTCCTGTCGGCTGGTTATTGAAATTGGATGAAACTTTTCTTATTTCCGTTTGTATTTATTCACGGTGGTGTTGTGTTACCAGTATGTATATTTATGTATTAATAAACTTCGCGAGGGAAATCTGCTTAGTTTTCGCAGCCCCTGTGTGACGGAGTGAATTTCCAAAAGTAATTATTATTATTATTATTTATTAACGTCCACTTTTTGCAACTAAGGCTAATTGGGACAGGTTATCTACAGCCTGCCACCCTTTTCTAGCCAGGGTGGGATTTAAGATGTTATTTAATGATCCAAAAATGGAAATCGTATTAAATTCAGTGTCGTTTTTGGAGAGAAACAGGGCTGGAAAGTTTCAAGAGTCAATTTTGTTCAGCTCCAGTTCGTTAATATCCAATAATGAGCCTTTTGGAGCGAGGCTTAATTTTTACTTGAACGTTTTTTATTTTATTGTGCGTCGCGATTACGGTTCAACAAGCCATTTTTCATGCAATTTGCATGCATTGTTTGATATAACGTTTATTATTATTATTGTACACTGTATTGTAATGGATTGACTTTCTTTATTAGGTATATAAAAATAAAAAAAAATATTCATATTTAAAAATATACATATCAAACTCAGGCATTTATCTGCAGAGATATCTAGTTCTGATATTCAATGATTGAGGAAATAAATTGTTTTTTTTCGTATTTTTTTAATTTACGGAGCTCTACATAAATTCATTTGTATTGGAATATATGACGACCTAATGTTCTCTACGGGCGAGCTAAAAAATACGAACAACTCTACAGTTCACTGAGCTACTTGTTTTAGCAGAGGAAGGGAAATCAGCTATTGAGGTTGTACTCGTGAAGCATTTTCCCAAAAATTCCCTCAAATGCCCATCGATCCTATTATACACTGAATGTGGATCATTCTAAATGCTTACCTAATTCTTCTTCTTATTCTTGGTTTAATGGCATGGGTCACTAATAAAAACACATTTCTTTCCCGGCAAACTTTAGTCCCTACATGTTTCGTGCCTTAACTACCATCTGTTCAGGGTCATTCCCCGAGAAGTGGTCGTTCCATCTTATAATCGTTGAGACTGTCCCTTCCGCACTGGGGAGATCGTTGAAAATGTGCTTTTATTAATTCCATAGTTTTTTTCAAATATAGTAATTGTATTTCAATCTAATTTTGAAGTTGTTTATACCGAGAGGACGGTCATTATTAGCAATTGTGTGAAATGATTACCATCATTTCCAAAACAGTTGCTAAAGTCCTTATAAATACGTAACATCCTCAAAGAATCCTACAAACAGAACGCTCATAAGTTCAGGGACCCAGTAGGTTTTTATAATGCTTCAGTCAATTTTGTACCGTACTAAAAATATTATCAAAAATTAATTTTATCATCGACTAGGCGAGTACACCTTGAGGTCGATGCTTACAACTAGAAAATGAAGCCTGAATTGGATGCCAGACCATTTTACTATACCAGTAGCATCTAATATTTGAAGAGAAAGGCACCAGCGCTATCTCTTATCACTGATGCGAACTAACCGATCCACAACTCCCGGTCTCTTCGAAAACATTTCCGTTTTATCATTGTGTGAATCACTGCCGAACATTCCCTCCTAGTGTAGTGTTGCTACTAATACTTAAGCTGCAATTTACTATTGTAAGTCCATAATAATTTTTCAAATTGAGGATTTCTACCGTTTCAGAAGTTGAATCCTAACCCCAATTACAACCATATCCATCAAGAGCACATTGAGTTAAATCTGAAGCATAATGATTAATATTAATAAGTCCGTCACACGGGGTCTGCGTTAACTAAACAGCTTTTCCACGTACGTCATGTATTTGCATTTATCTCAAAAAGTAAAAGTTCAATGAGAACAATATTTGGTATTTAAGCTTCAAACAAAGTGCTTTAAGATATAACAGCTTACAGTGAATATGACATGAGTAGGAATGGGGGGTTTACGAAGGGCCGAACACAAACGAAAAATGCTAATATCTGGTTTAATAATCTAAAGATAGTGACAAAACATGCATAACAACATTTATAGAACATTACATTTGTAATAAGATTTGTTCTATAATTTTTTTCAACCGTTCTGGTCGGATTTCAGCCATTGACGAATGTGATCTTTAGTTTTACATAAAACGTTTAAATATCGAGTTTGGTAACGATCAAACAAAAATTGCGACCGCTAGAGCGTTAACAGACAAATATATATATGATTTTGAATAGACCTCATTTCCTGGGTATGATCGATTGACATTTAAAATTCGAAAATCCCGTCATGAGTACAACCTCTATAGCTGATTTCTCTTAAGGGGAATCTGCTGAAATGAGGTTTGATAAAAATTAAATACAAACACACACACACACACACACTTGTCTCTTACCGGCGGTCGCAATGTTTGTTTAATCGTTGCCGAACTCGATATATAAGCGTTTCATCTAAAAATAAAGATCAAGTTGGTCAATGGTAAAAATCGGACAACAGGAGGGGACGCTTAAATGTGGACAAAAATCGAAAATCCCTGTACTTCGAGTCGGATCGAAATGTATGATGTTAATTTAATTTCTGTAAATGTTGTTCCACACACTTTTCTCTACCTTGATTATTAAATTAGATTTCTACACTTTTAAATTTCATCCTTCCAACCACCCACCCACCCTCCCTCCGCCCTTCAAAACAACACACTTTAACAATAAGCGAATATATCATGAAACGTCTTATTCCAGGTTAAATGCCCTAGTGTTGTATGTTATAACAGATATTTACTAGATGAGATACATGCAAATGCGTTGTGTGATCAATTAAGATTTTATTGACCACTTCTAGTTATTTAGAAATAGAAAATATATGCTGAAATGAGATCATAAGCGTCTCATTGCAGTACGTGGAAAAGCTATTTATTCTCGCAGCCCTTGCGTGGTAGACTTTTAAGATGGCAGTAGTGGGCCTTTGTTGTTCCTAGTAGAATGTAACTCGTTGTAAATATTTTGGGATATTTTGAAATCTTAATTGTACTGGAGTTGTCGTGGCTTGAATAAAACATTAAAATGACATTTATTTGCATTATAATTATACAACAGTTATACACAATTCCCCTCTAGTGTAAATAATTACTGTGTTGTTTTCAATTCCGTTAATTTATTAATTATAGGAATATGCGAGCCTGAGAGAATTTTAATATATCGCTGAGAATTTCTTTATTGCTGGCCCAGCACATGGATATCTTGTTGCCATAACCCCTGGAGTTTTTCAGTGTGGCATAGAATAGACGCGTGGCAGTGAATGGTTGTCACCCGCGTTGTGAATGATAGGAGGAAACCATTAATTGCCTTTCATATCTTTGTCATTTTTTATTGATAACTCATGCCCTTGACAACCATTTAACAGATACTCGTGGTGGTCTCGAAAAAAAAAATAATAATAATCCACCACAAGAGTCACTTAAATATAAACTTTATTTATATATTTCGGAGCATAGCAACAAGAGCGATATTGCTCTAAACGAAAACTACAAAAATAAAATATCATAAAAATCAGATAAAAATAGAAAACAACTAATAGGATAGGAGTACAATAAAAAATATAAAGTAATAAGAGAAACGAGCGCTTCAGATTCGTAAATAATAATTTATAATTAGATTTAATAAAAATATCATAGATGTAGGTACCTACTATTAAAATATCACACGAACTATTAAGGGATGTGTTAAATTAAAGTTATTAAATTTTTATATTTGTTTTGAAAAGGGATATCCATGTAGGGCAGTTTCAATAAAGTTTGCACCGAAAAAAATTGTTTTTTATAGGAGATCCTTGCCATAAAATATGAAGAATTAAGATAAAAATAGAAAAGAACTAGTAGAATAGAAAACAACAAATAGCAGAAATGAAAAAAGTAATGTGTAACAAAAACGTACAGCAAAACAGAAAAATTGAAAAACAAAGAAGACACTTAACAAAAGTAACACGACAACTAAACTAAACAAAATCGGGGGGGGGGGGGTTAACAAACAGATAATATAATAGCTTAAACTAAATTTAAAATATTATTAATTAAATAAATTAGGGCACTAATTAAAATGTGTAAATAAGCACATGTACTACAACAAAATAATAAAAATATGATAAAATATAACGAATACGAATTGAAAAAATTTGTATGTGTAAACTAAAAAGGAAGCTTGCTTGCATCCAAAATGGTGAAAAAATAAAAATGGAAAAACATAAATTAAAAATATAACACTTGTTCAGATTTTTCAATAGAATAGTATCTTAGTTCGAGAATAGTTTCTATGTGTGGACTCCCCTATATCAGTAGTTCATGTAAATTGTTTGTTTATTATTATTTATGTCCACTTTATGTTGCTAGGCTAATAGGGACGGGTTATCTACAGGTTACCACTATTTTCTAGACAAGGTGGGCTCAAGGAGTTTTTTTAATGAGTCCGTCATTAAATAAATTTCTACTGCCCAGGGCAGGAATCGAACCCACCACTCTAGGTCTACCATGGGAGATCAAGACCAACGCCTTAACCCACACGACCAACCTGAGCCTTTCATGTTACTTGTGTGGTATCTGTAAGTAATTGTGTTGTCTGCAGTCAGTCAGTATACGGGTATGTTTAACTGTCAGAGCTACATTACAGCATCTACAAATCGGTTTGCCTTGTTTGTTCATCAAGTATGGGTATTTTAGTAGATTATGTACAATTCGTAAACTAGTAAGTATGTCTTCGTCTCTTCACGTTTTAAGGTTGTAAAGCCACGGCTTCACTGAATGTTTAATATCTCTAAGCTTGCTAGTCGAGTTCAGCCAGTGGCCTTGCCATGTGTGAAGTATTTCTGTCTATGTTACTTCGCATAAGTCCTGAGTAGTTAGTAAGTTCATGTCAATGGTGTTTTCATTATGTCAACTTTTGTATGCTTGTCTACAGTAGTAATTGTTTAATGTCCTCTTGTCCGGGAGTCCATAAACTACTAAGTCTATAAAAAGTAAAAATAAATATTATTTCTATATCGATAATGTTTTTTTTTTTATTATTCAATTATTCAAATTTATTTTAAAATGATTCCACAAATTAAAACGTACATTTTTTGCTATGTTGGCCATAAATTTTTTTTATGGAAATGTTTTATAGTATAGAAATACTGCATATTGTCAGTCATTTCTTACATTTACAATCCAAAAACTTATAGAAGAAACATATGTGACTCAGTAGTAAACGGGTGGAAAGAAAAATAAGATAACCATTATTCTATTGAATGTCCTGAAACATGAAAAAATGTATTGGCGCCGACAAATCTTAGTTTTTTATTTGTACTGATTCTATGAATGCCTTCAAACCTTAACCTCTTTAGACTAATTCTTTATCTCTCAATGAACATTATAAGTGAACAAACTTCAACAATTTTAGTCTCGCACAAATTATTAAATATTTTGAACGAAATTTATGACTGGCGATGCTTCAAGTTACAGGCCAATTTTTCTTAGGACTTGAGTTTGTAAATTACTACAACGAATATTAAATGTATGTAGACTATGTATTCTCGATTGTAAGACATGATATTTAAGACTCCGTTGTGGCTTTAGGAGACTCATTCTACTTAAGTCTAGAATTTGTTTACAAATAACGTAAACACATTTATCAATAACAAGTCACACTGTGGTTTATTAGGAAGTCACATTTGAAATTTATTAGGAATTCGGCACATTTCCCCAATCAATTATTCTGCTCAAACGCCAACTGGTGTCAACAGTTGCAGTAGATTTGATGTTATTTCATTTGAGACGTAGTAGGAATTATTATTCACAGTCATTATGAAATTGGTGTTATTTTTAATTACCAGAATTCTCTGGCAACGGCTTGTCGTCGTCATTAACGAGTATCACTGGATGGTACGGTTTTTTTTAAGGACTGAAACTGATTGGTTATGTTAAATCTATATTTTGTCTGTCATGGATGCCAATCTGCCATTGTTACAGCTTACTAAACCCCCTATGTTAGATAAAATTGTCAGCTGTCGGCTCCAGCTGTGAAGATTTCTCTAATAATGTAAATGTATCTGATGGTTCTCTCCATGGACATCTTCCTCAAGAACCTCCGTCAAATCGTAATTCCCACAAAACTAATACCTTCAAAAAAACTTAACACAAATAGAGTTGCAGAGAAAAATGGCTGGAGTGCCGACAAATAAAATTTCAATAGAAGGAATGCAATAAAATTTTCATGTTGGAACAGATTTCATTTTAACTATGACTCTTCCACTGCGGCATGGTTTAGATCAGGTATAGGCAACCTTTGGCATGTTGTGGGCCAAACTTTAGAGTGCAAATTGTTGGCAGGCCGCTTTTAAAAGGAGTGCATTTTAAATGTAGTGTTCATAATTTTTAACGATAGATATCACTCATGAAATTGTAACGACAATCTAATTATCATAAAATTTATTAAAACAACAAAATAAAATGAAAAAAAAAAATAGGTTCAACGTTATAATTAAATCGTAAAATTGGGAATTATTACAAACAAAGAAAGTTAAATAGCGACACCGAAATCAATGAGCTTGTATTTGGGACACTAATCCTTCGATGTTTGGATTAATTCCACTGGTACAAAGACGAATTTTTACGATTTAATTATAATGTTGAATCTATTTTTTTTTCAATTCATTTTGTTATTTTAATAAATTGTATTATAATTTCATACCTGATATCTATCGTTAAAAATTATGAACACTACTTTAAAATGCACAACTTTTAATAGCGGCCCGCGAACGTATTTGCACACTAAAGTTTGGCCCACAACATGTCATATCTGGTTTATATAATCTTTTTTATAAGCAGTAAGAAAAGTATTCTTCCTTTTTAAGGACTAGGGTCGCCCTTACTTTCAGTTATTTGAGTGTTTCTCTTCTGTCAGATGTATTTCTTTTTCTCTGTTTTGATCGCAGAATTTGTAGTGAATAAAATAAAAATCTTAAAATAAAAACCTTAATATCATTCCAGAATTTAATCACTTCTTCACCACAGCTGAATGTTTGAACCATATGATAAGCTTCACATTTGATATTGCTTAAATAAAATGTTACCTGATGAATATAAAATTAAATATCTCTTCCATGGAGACTGCTGTTTGAGGCGATGAAAGTGGAAAATTTGTCTGATGCTCAATGTAACTAGAACATAGTACCGTCCTACGTTAAATAACGGCTCAACCAAATAGAAATCTTATCAGAGAGGAGGCCATTATCACAAAATTAAACACAATAAATTCATATTAAATCAACAGAAGAAGTGCACAAAATATTTACAACTAAAAACAAAGATTTCTATCATCAGTGCATATGATTGAATTTATAAAGAACGTATTTGAAGAAAAAAAACTAGCAAATCCGCAAGTTTGTTTCGGTTTTCCAAACGTCTTCATCAGTAGTTAAGTCATTGATCGATATTTCTATCTAGTAGCTGCAAATGCTTATTGTTCCTTTATTATTGGTTGGTCTCATGCAGAAGGAAAGGGATGCAGCAATGCCCTTGAGACTTCCCTTTCTAATGTGTTTGAGAGAATCTATGAACTGTAGTTCATTGCAATGAAGACAGCCTGAATTTTATCTTACATTCGGTGGACCAGGACTCCAAGAGTAACTTATGATATGGTCTTATCGGAGACAATTTTGGGCAAGGCTTGTTGAAATATAAATGTTATTTCAGTGAGTCCCATAAATTGTAGATGTCTTGTACATAAAATAACAGGAGAAAATGCTGACGAATGAGAGTATAAAAGAAAAAAACAAACAGTAATCCTGGGTTAAAAAAGGGTGAAGAACACATGAAAAATAAATTAAAAATATGGGTTCTGGTAGAACTCGGGAGAAAGTATAATAACAGATGGAATAATGGAAAAATTTAAATAAATAAAATATTACCATTTACCTAAAGTGATGAATTTCTAAATATGAATGACCAGGAAGGGAAAGGGGGAGAGGAATAAAATGAAAATAGCTGGGGACAAAGATGGAATCAACACTTAGGTGTGAAGATGAGGTAGAATGATGAAACACAAAAAGAGCTATATTGAAACATTAACACCTATTTAAAAAAAAAGTCCGTCACGCAGGGGCTGCGTAAACTAAGCAGATTTCCCACGTGAAGTTTTACAATAGGGAAATCTGCCTAATAACAACTGTAGTAGTAAGAAACCTCTAAACCTAAAACATTATTTAGGGCGTAATAACCCAGTAGTTTCTAGCCCCAAAAAACAGTTGACCTAACCTCTAAACCTATTCACGAGGGACGAATAGTTATGGAAACGGCCACCAGAGCTCTCGGCGGAAAGTCCGAACATAGCCTACTGGTGACCACACGCAGAATACAAATGCAAATATCTCGGTTAATATTCAAGATACAGAATAAATGTATAGAACAATATTTATAGTAAATTTAATTTGCAATAAGATTTATTATATATTTTTATATTTTTCGATCCGACGCATAATAACGGAGATATTTTGAATTTTCAAAAATCCCCCCTCTAAACCCCCCCTCCCACTGGTCCGATTTCAGCCGTTAACGAACTTGATCTTCCTTTTTACATAAAACGAATAAATTCCGAGTTTGGTAAAGATCAAACAAGAATTGCGACCGCTAGAGCGTTAACAGACAAATATATATATATATATATATATATATATATATATATATATATATATATATATATATATATAATTTTGAACGGACCTTATCTCCTAGGTAGGATCGGTGGACATTTGAAGAAATTTTTCGAAACTCGCATCATGAGAACGACCTCAATCGCTGATTTCCCTTACGTGAAATCTGCTAATAGATGAGCAAATGGAAACACACGCTCTAACACTGAAGGAAAACTTCAGAAAAGTTTTTTAAAAAACATACATTATTAACGAACAGACAGGTTCTAATCTAAGCGGGAAGTGATGATACTCATTAAATACAAACATCGTGCGAAAAAGAGCACGATTCAAGAATACTGGAAGGCCGGGATTATTGAGAAATTTAAAGTATACAATTATACAGAACATAAGGCTAATTGGATAGTTCCCAAGGAAGAACCTGATGGTACAGATTTATAAAGGGAAATGTTTCAGGAAATGCTCTATTAAGACCTTTTAAATTACTAAACTACTCATAAATCCCAAAAATGTTCATAGTATTTGAGTCCTAAAAACAAAGCCAATTTTTAGTTTGAAAATTTGATAAGTCATTAATATAATTTTGTAAATTTTCTGTTATGATTGAATGCAACAGTAATAGATCACACTGGTAATTTCGACAACTCTTGTGCCAATTTTTGGAGGTGAAAAAATGGAAAGTATGAGCAATTTATGTTAGTGAAAATTTGCAGTTTAGTAAATTGTTTGAGATCACTTTTTTCAAGGTATTTTTACTCTATTTCTACTCTATCTCTATCTCCAAATGAATTTCATTCACTGACGGAATTTCTGAATTTAATTGTATTAATAGTAACAGGGTTCCTCCAAAATTCATTGGATGCATGTTTATGACTTTTTCAAAATTTATCTTCAGTTTGAGAAATGGAGATGTTTGTTGTCTCTTTGAGATTTATTTTTAAGAAGAATAAACACGGCGAGTTACAAGAGGGTTTCCATTCCATACTTCAAAATGTCTATAAACAGCTGGTTCATTCAAGCATTTTAGCAGATTTCTGCTATTGACGTTTTATTCTGGACGCCTTTTTCAAAAACTTTCCACCAGTGTTCATCGATCCTACCAAGGAAATGACGAAAATGAGGTCCGTTCAAAATTGATTGAATGACTGAAATCGAGCTAGTAATTAGGAGAGTTTAGATGGGGAAGAGATTCGAAAATTAAAAATATCTCCGTTACAAAGAGTGGGTTCGTAAAATGTTATAAAACCAATTTTGTTAAACTATTGATGTTCTACAATTGTTGTTCTATGAATTTTTAGCAGATTTCCCTTAAGTGAAATCATCTATTGAGGTTGTACTCATGACGGAATTTTCGAAATTATTCTCCAAATGTCCATCGATCCTACCTAGTAGATGACGAAAATGAGGTCCGTTCAAAATTATATATATATATATATATATATATATATATATATATATATATATATATTTGTCTGTTACCGCTCTAGAGGTCGCAATTTATGGCAATTTATGTTTGAACGTTACCAAACTCGGAATTTAGTCGTTTTATGTAAAAAGAAAGATCAAGTTCGTTAACGGCTGAAATCGGACCAGTGGGAGGGGGGGTTTAGAGGGGAGGATTTTCGAAAATTCGAAATGTTTCCGTTACTATACGTCGGATCAAAAATTGTATAGAATCAATCTTATTGCAAATTAAATTTACTATAAATATTGTTATATACATTTATTCTCTATCTTGAATATTAACCGAGATATTTGCATTCGTATTCTGCGTGTGGTCGCCAGTAGGCTATGTTCGGCCGTTTCTATAACTATTCGTCCCTCGTGAAAAGGTTTGAGGTTAGGTTAACTGTTTTTGGGGCTAGAAACTACTGGGTTATTACGCCCTAAATAATGTTTTAGGTTTAGAGGTTTCTTACTACTAAAGTTGTTATTAGGCAGATTTCTCTATTGTAAAACTTCACGTGGGAAACCTGCTTAGTTTAAGCAGCCCCTACGTTACTTTCTATATCATGATTAGGGGAATAAGGAAGCGACGGGTGTAAATGTTTTTGAATTAGTAGATTTACTAATTTACTATTTAGGACTACTTGGATAAATCGTTAAAAGGGCCATGGAATGATATTGGAAGCAATATTAAACCTTTTGAACAACAATTTCAGAGATAGAGTCACATGAGGTGAAGAAAGTCATAGAAAACCCATTATGTTGCATCTAATTTCATTTATGTATTATAATTCTAAGAATTTATGTACAATTTTTAAGTGAAATCTGACGTGTATGTTAACAATGGCCTGGTATTAGAAGTAAATAGGGTTAAGAATTTGACCTATGCCAGCATCAGACATTCAAATGTATTCATAATATATTCAGAAATGATCATATTGAATATATTAACCTTTTTATTTCTATTCTTCTCTGCTTTCCTTTAAACTAGATTGTATCCAATCATAAAATTCACAGTTTCTTCACAGAGTTTCAAGAAATGTTAAAAAAAAACGAAATTATTTTCTGCAATAAACAGACATTAGACACACCAAAGTCGGATTGCTGTTAGTGGAAATAACTCTAAACATTTTTATCAAATGATAACCATGTACAGAAATGTATTATTTGTAAAAGCAAAAGCGTAAGTTGCATCTCTGATATATAAGTATATAAGATTACCACACGCTAAAGAACTAGTTTGTACATTATGAGCTGTGCTTTTTCAGAATTAGCAATTCGAAAAATACGGACATCTCTATCTACTAAATGGGCCACATTTTCAGTAGGCACTCAATCTGAAGTTTACCGTAGAGGTTGAAGGTCGCATCAAGTTAGGGAGTTCGCATTTCCTATATTTTTGAGTTCGATTTTCACATGAGCAATAGGAATTTATTTAATGAAGAACTCATTAAAAAAGTCCGGCACGAAGGAGCTGCGTAAACTAAGCAGATTTCCCTCGTGAAGTTTAACAATAGATAAATCTACATACTGGTATCACACAACCGTGGATATTTAGTGAATAAATACAAACGGTATTAAGAAATCTCCCCCCCTCCCCCAACGAGAAGCGTCTCAAATGTAAACAAACAGGTCTGCTAACCTCTCACCGGAAAGAAAAAGAATTGCTGAAATATATCAGAATATAACATGTTAATTTTATTGAAAACTATTTACTACATCTAGTACTGTAATTTAAAATTACTGTAAATTAAAATGGGGAGGTCACTAGAATATATTTGCATGTATCTCGCATAATAAATGTCTCTTGAAAACGATAATTGGTATTTAAGTTTCGAATAATGTGGTTTATTATATAACAGAGTATTGTTTATTTAACATCAGTAGAAGTGGAGGTTTGCTGAAGGCTGAAAACTGAAAAATGCAAATATCTCGGTTAATATTCAAGACAGAGCATAACTGTACATAACAATATTTATAGTACATTTTAATTGCAATAAGATTGGTTCTATTCAATTGTTCAACGTCTAATAACGAAGATATTTTGAATTTTCGAAAATCATTTCCCTAACCCCCCTCCCACTGGTCCGATTTCAGCCATTAACGAACTTGATCTTTCTTTTTACATAAAACGACAAAATATCGAGTTTGATAACGATCAAACAAACATTGCTATCGCTAAAGCGAGTTAACAGACAAATATATATAATTTTGAACGGACCTCATTTTAGTCATCTCTTGGGTAGGATCGATGGATATTTGAAGAAATTTTTCGAAACTCGCGTCATGTGTACGACCTCAATAGCTGATTTCCTCTAAGGGAAAACTGCTAAAATAAAACCCTTAGTGCCACTTTGGGTGGAAAAGGGTGGTAACCTGTAGAAAACCGTCCTAATTAGCCTTAGTCTAACAAAGTGGAAGTCGATAAAAAACTGCAACGTTTCGGAGTTGTAATAATAGTGTAGATGAAAGTTAATTTAAATACCAGAATGGTTGCCGAAATTTGTTCTTTCTTGCTCTTGAGAGACCACAATTCACCATTCCTAAAGTTTCTTATATGGCTAGTTCCTGCCTCAAGTGGAAGGTAACGTTAGACAAGATAAGACAGTTTTTAGTCCGAGACCTTTTTTTGGGCCCTTACTATGCGTACATATTTTCATTCTTATAATTTATTATTGTATCACTATCTATAACTATATGCATATATACGTATACATACACACGCATGCGTTTGTGTGTAAATCCCAGGAAAACAAATTCTTTTTTTTTTATGTTGCCAATGACTGGACATCAAGGATTAAGTTAACTAGGTAGCCAGATGTAGATGCAACTGATATAATGGCCGATGACCGCAGATCCCTAGTTTAGGATAATCTGTTTGGGATTGCTGGTGGGATTACCTATCACGATTTGGTATTTCTCGCTAGGCACCCTTTCACACCTACTTCGTAATTTCATTTAACCGATCCATCAAAATCTGTTATTACCTCCAATAACGATGGGAACCTTGTTTGATCGGCTTATTAAGTATTGTCAGTCGTTGGTTTTAGGATCAATTGAACTTGCATATTACTAGGAACTTGAAAATAAACGATGGAAATTAGTCGTTTCAGTTTTTCATTTGTGAACAGATGCACAAAAGGCACATGCAACTTTCAAGGAAAGGATAGTTTTATTTTATTTATTTTTAATGTCCATTTTTTTTAGAGTTGTTGATGGATGATAATTATCAATAGGAAGTATATATCAAGGTGTCTATTATACTTAACTTGTTAGCAGTCATCCCTAAAGGGATACTCATGACGCGATTTCGGATAACTCTCTTCAAATGCCGATCGTTCCATGCCTAAAGATGACGGATCCATGTCCGTTCAAAATTTGACATATATATTTATTCGTTTGCCTGTTAAGCCTCTAGCGGTTGCCATTTTTGTTCGATCGTTACCAAACTCTATGAGAGTTTATTGTAAAAACTAAAGAACAAGTTCGTTAACGACGGAAATCTGACCGGAGAGGGGGGAGGTTAGAGGGAGGGAAAATCGAAATTTTAAAATATTTCTGTTATTGCGAACAGCATCGAATCACTGTACATAATCCGCCTTGTCTATAAATATCTGTATTTTCTTTTTGTACCTCAAATGCTAACCGAGATATGTGCAAATTTTAATTTCCCCCCTCTTTTAATTATTGCACATTAACAATAAGCCAACTTATAATGGAATGTCTTATTCTAAGCTTGAATACCAAATACTGTTTTCGTAGTGATCTAGTAGGCGAGATACAATCAAATACACTGGGTGTGAAGTCATTAATTAAGATTTTTATGCTCTTGACTGAATTGTTTATTTGTTTTATACGATAATCAAAATCCAGTGAATAACAGTTTCATCCAAGACTATACATTATATTCGTTCATAGCTGAAATCGGACTCGACATAGGGTGGGGGGGGGGGGTTAGAGGGAGGTGCAGTTCTAAAATTCCAAATATCACCCTTATAATGAGTCGGACCGTAAAATGATATAGAAATCATCTTGTTAGACTATTGATGTTATACAATTGTGTTCTATACATTTTCTTATAATTCAAAGATTAGTTATTCATACTTTGTTTTCGGTAATCCCCCTCTTCTACTCATCATCGGATATTTGACGAGATCAGTAGTCTGTCACACCAGAACGTCAATAATTTGCTTAGTTTTCGCAGCTCCTTTAAAAGAACGTTTTCAGTATCTACCGGCAGAGGTGTTTAGCCTAATTCAGAAAGGTACCCGTCGTTAATCCATTCAAGGTTTATTTACTTAACAATTCTGGTTAAGAGAGATCTAGGTGTAGCCATTCGGAGACAGTCAAGAGTTGGACTGTGGTAGAATTTTGAAATTTTTTCAAGTTCATTTACTATCAAAATCAGCTCGGGGATGAGTGATTATGGGGGATAT
This sequence comes from Riptortus pedestris, assembly GCA_019009955.1. Lineage (NCBI taxonomy): Eukaryota > Metazoa > Arthropoda > Insecta > Hemiptera > Alydidae > Riptortus > Riptortus pedestris. The sequence continues at coordinate 112,694,224 of CM032231.1, read as the reverse complement.
TATAACATCTTTGTGTTTTCCATAAAAATATCTAAAAATTATGTTTATGCAATGGAACTGAAATATCGTATATCACTTTCCAGTGAAATGATTTTAAATAAAGCTCAGGAAACCATTTTGTTAATTTAATTTAATTGGGGCACAAGGAAGCCTTGTGAGGTCCAACATTGATTTTTTTAAATTGTCGAATGATCGAAAATATTTTATTTCCTTTATTAATTTAGTTGTTGAGAAAAACAATTGGGTTGGCCATGAAATTTGCCATGTTGTTAACACTTATGACTTATAATCTAAGCTATCTCAGTAGTATATTAAATATAGAAGGAGCTACTGGCCATATTGTACCATTTTAGAAAGTGTTTGTAGGTACTTTTAAGGTCTTTGTGATCTTGTGGCGTACAGTTCCGTAACAATGATAGGGGAATATCAGGAGATGTATACCTCTCTTCCGCCCACATCTTCCGGTTTTCGACTATTTCAATAAAGCAATTGAGAAATTTTAATTCAGAAATAGCTCATTATGAAGTAATAATGTCTGGAATATGATTGAAAAGAAAGTTGTGAACATCTATAGATCCTTCATGTTTGTCTGCAGTCGGTTTAAGTACTAGCGGAAAAATTTTGGCAACCAATGAATCCAAAATACCTTCCATCTCTGTGATCACATTTTGATTTTTATGCTCTTTAGACCCCATTTCTTTGTGACAGCCCAAAAATCTTTTTTTTCTAGGCATTTAGGGCATTTCGAAACTTAAAAAACTCGAGAATGTTAAATTCCTTAGTTTGTTTTTTCTCCCTCCTGTGAGTAATGGGTTTAATGATCTTATCAAGTAACTGACAACGAGTGTTTACAAATTTACACAGACTAGTATAGCTTTTGTTTCCGATCCGCCCATTAATGACGTGATATTTCCCAATGGCATTGGATCATTCATAACAACTTCCCCGAAATAGCATATCCCAAATATCACGAGGCCATGAAGAGGCAGACATGTTTGTTTATTGCGCAGATGACCATGTTAGACATGCCTGTACCAAAATTAACTCTAATTGCTTAAAAATGAATTAATAAAAAAAAAAAAAAGGGACCCATGAAGAAAAATAATCACAGGAATATTTCACATATTTGAAGGAAATGCGCATCCTGTAGTGAATGGCAGGTCATGTAATCAGTTGCCATTGTATAATCCCATCAATACTTGTTAGCACGTGAGATTCACGAGCTTATGGAATAAATTCAATAGCTGATTGATGCGGGCAGAGAATATTATCTAACCTCTTACAGGAGCAGGGTTGAGCATCGATGTTGTTAGATCTATGTTTCATACATCGATGTTAAACAATCGATGTTTTAGGTCCAGCCACCTTTCTTCCTAAATTCTTTTTTTTGTCATTTCTTTGGTGGATTTCAGAAATTCAATGACAGAAAACTACCTTTAATAAAACTTCAACGAGTTGTGCAGTTGAGTACTCCGTATTTGAACTGGTGGCTGGGGCCATGATGAACAATGCTCTGTCGTTATTCTGTATGCCTATATTATTTCCCAGACCAAACTAAGGAGCAATGAAATTAAACCTTCCCTTAACAAAACTAAGATTAATAAGCCTTCCTTGGTACTGTAATATAATCAGTTACAGATGCCTAATGGCACAATCGTTAAGAGTTTTCATGGAAATATTTCAATTTGTTTATAAGTTTTGCCTAATTTTCTGAAACCGTAACTTATATTCTACTTATCTACATCGGGGGTTTCAGTTGAAATACTTACTAGTGTTTAGTACATAATATTCAGAATTAAAATATAGTTTAGTACCCCCCCCCCCCGATCTCTGTTCACAAACACTGTCTCATCTGAGAGAATAAATAAATTGAATTAGGAAATTTTCAGCACTCATTTTGGGGCTGCCTTAACTAAGCAGATTTCCCACGTGAACGTTTACAATACATAAATATACAAACAGGTAACACTACCGTGAATGTCAAATGAGTAAATACAAACGGTAATGAAAAATCATTCAGTTAATCTGCAATACAAGTTAATAATCTCCACAACGAAAAGCGGCTTAATTGTAAATGAACAGGCCAGTCAACCTCGTAGCGCTGAATAGACAGTTAGACCGGAAAAGCAAACAATTAATGAAATACAATTGAATATATAATATTAATTTTATTGAAAATAATTTACTAAAGCTAGTGCTGTAATTTGCAATGAATCAGAATCAGTTTTATCTGAATCACTCAAGTTTTAGTAATCCAACAATATTTGGTATTTAACCTTGTAATGAAGTGGTTCTAGATATAACAGCTTATTGTTAATATGACATTAGTAGAAGTGGGGGTTTGCAGAAGGCACAAAACTGAAAAATGCAAATATCTCGGTTAATATTCAAGATAGAGAATAAATGTATATAACAATATTTATAGAAAGTTTAATTTGCAATAAGATTGATTCAATACACAGTTTCGATCCGACATACAGTAACGGAGATATATTTGGAAATCTCCCCCTCTAAACCCCCTTCCACTTGTCCAATTTTAGCCATTAACGAACTCGATCTTTCTTTTTACATAAAACGTTTCAACATTATTTGGTAACGATCAACCAAAAATTGGGACAGCTAGAGCGTTAACAGACAGACACACACACTCACACACACACACACACACACACACACACATATATGTATATATATATATGGAAATCTGCTAACATTTAAATAGTCTCAAATGATGTAGGTAAATGTTCTGTGTGTCATTGCCATATAAAAATCCAGGAAGGGGATTCATTTGAGTCCTTGATAAGTACAAAAATTAAAGTATTTGCTACCAACTAAAAAGTAGAATGTGTGTTGACTTTTGTCGCATACAAACAACAACAAGGAAACCATTTTAAGGAAGACAGGTCAAGGAAATGTTCGAGACGAAGGGCGTGAGAGTACAAATTTTTAAAGTTGTCGTTAAAAGGAGCAGTGTCATAGGTCAGAAGCGAAAGCAAACAAATAGATTAGTTTAAAAATACTTCGTGCAAAGCCCATTAACGTTGCTCATACTCATTCGTAAATTTAATTTACCTAGTCAACAAATGTTATTTCTAGAAACTCACGGCTCAATAATTTCCTCGTTTCTCTCAACGGCGTCGTCCTTTGGATCTCCTTAAGATTGTCTCTCTCATTAAGATCATTTAATGTAATGGTAAGTTATATTCAAATTTCCCTGTCTCGTCCTATTTACTACTTTTACTAAATTTCTTTCATTTTCTTTTAGTTTATTTAAGTTTCCACCGATATAGTGAAGGACAAAAAAGTCCATCAAGGAGGAACTGCGCCATCTCAGCATATTTCCCATGTGCTGGCAGAGCACACTGTGATCTCATCTCATCACATATTCTTTATTTTTATGTAAAGAACTGATGACTAGAATGTTGGAGGGGGGGGGGCTGAGGTTACTGATAACTCAAGCAACTGACAAAACAAAAAGTCCGTCACGCAGGGCTTGCGTAAACTAAGCAAATTTCCCACGAGAAGTTTTACAATAGAGAAATCTGCTAATAAACAACTGTAGTAGTAGTAAAAAAAACTCTAAACCTAAAACATTATTTAGGCCGTAATAACCCAGGAGTTTCTAAGCCCCAAAAAAACAGTTGACCTAACCTCTAAACCTATTCACGAGGACGAATAGTTATAGAAACGGGCCGCCAGAGCTCTCGGCGGAAAGTCCGAACGTAGCCCTACTGGTGACCACACGTAGAATACAAATGTAAATATCTCGGTTAACATTCAAGATACAGAATAAATGTATAGAACAATATTTATAGTAAATTATTTGCAATAAGATTTATTCTATACAATTTTTCGATTCGACGCATAATAACGGAGTATTTTCGAATTTTCAAAAATCCACCCTTAAACCCCCCCCTCCCACTGGTCCGATTTCAGCCATTAACGAACTTGATCTTCCTTTTAACATAAAACGATTACATCCGAGTTTGGTAAAGATCAAACAAAAATTGCGACCGCTAGAGCGTTAACAGACAAATATATATATTATATATATTATATATATATATATATTTTATATATAATTTTGAGCGGACCTCATTTTCGTCATCTCCTGGGTAGGATCGATAGACATTTGTAGAAATTTTTCGAAACTCGCATCATGAGTACGACCTCAATAGCTGATTTCCCTTAAGGGAAATCTGCTAAAAGACAATTATAGAGCATCAATAGTTTAACAATAACGGCTCTATAACATGTTTTGAAATGACCTATAATAATGGAGATATTTTGAATTTTCGAAATCCCTCCACCCAACCATTCTGCACTTATTAATGCAGCATCTAGCAAAGAATTATCATATGGATTTTTGTGTTTAAATCACCGTTATTATTTTTTAAAAAGGGATGGCCCCTGAAGAGGCAGTATTTAAGCCACGAAATATGTAGGGCATTATGAATAAAGTTTACGTGGAAAAAATGTTTTTTATTGGCTACCCTTGTATTGAACGATGAAGAACATATAAAAATATTAGGTAATAAGAATAAAAATAAAAATGTCAGAAATTGTTTATTATTTCTATCTTTCAGCTCTGAAAGGTTGGCTTACCATTTATTATTAGTTATTTAAGATTCAAACACCTTCCGCTGTAAATTTATTAAAATGTATACTGACCAAAATATTTCTCGTTGTGATTTGTATTTACTCAATTAATATTCACGGTGGTGTTATGTTACCAGTATGTAGATTTATCTATTATTAAATTCACGAGGGAAATCTGCTTAGTTTACGCAGCTCCTGCGTGACGGACTTTTGCTGAACTTTAACTCGGTAGGATCGGTGGATATTAGAAGAAAGTTTTTAAAAATCTTGTTACTTTCCCTTAAAAAAAATAAATAAGGAGCTCACTAAGAAGTCAATTAATTTTAATCATATTTATTAAATTTATGCATTGAATATTTTTTAATTGGATAAGTAAAACAATTCTCGTTTTCATTTCTATAGAAAGTATGAATTAATTTAAGCTTCGTTTCTCGATGATTTCTTTATACTCTTAAAATATCCCATGCTCTTTGTTGTTTTTTTTAAATTGTTATGAGAATTCCCCATTGTTTTAATGTGACTACAAATCTTTGATTTAATGTAAATAAAATTACCAGAAGAAGTAAAAACCTTAAGAGTTTTTTTGGGGAATATAATTATTCAATTAAGAGTATTTATTTGAATTTAAAATTCTTTTTTAAAAAACACACATCATTATAACATAAAGAGATGTTTACTAATCTGTAAAATCTTCCAATTACTTTGTCTAGTTGCCTAATTACTTATAATCTTTTCGGCTTATGAGTATCTCTTACATTTATCCATTGAATGGCATAATCAAAATAAGGCTCATTTCTTTAGACAATAGGCCCTAATTAAAATATAACGTGGAAAACTTTCGCCGTTACGTATGTCAGTATGACTGAACTTTAAGGGAGAAGTAGTAGAGAATTCATTTAAGACTTTGTTACGGAATAAAAAAGCACTTAAAGCTTCTACCTCTTCAAGAATTAATTCAACTTTAAAAATATACATTAGAAGTGTTACCATTCGATGCCCGCGTGTCTAGGTAGTGAAATGGATATGGCGATGTCAATCATATCAACAGAATAAATAAAATAAATAAAAAAAAAAAAATTATACAATAGCCCTCATTCGAATAAGATAAGACATCTATATTTGCCCTTAATTTTATTGGTGCACCCTGATAGAGCATTCAGGATCGCTGAGTGAAAACACGCTATTGGCACGCCTTTGTCACAAGTTGTCAATGGCGCAGAATTCGGCAGGACCTGTACTCATGGAGTATTGCACTCGCCAAACACGATGGATCGTATAACCAAGTCAGGTCCATAATTTCAACGCAAACCGAGTCGATTTAGAACTTTGTGTAAATGCTTCTTGATAAGTGGACTTCTAAAAACTTTTCTTAATCCCACTTTTAATTCAGTACTTACAGCGATACTTACAAATTTTAAATTGCATAATGGAAGAGCTCATGTACTATGATCAATTATCCTTTTTCAAGGTATATTAAAACATCTCTCTCTGACATTATAGCACTCAAACTCACACACATGCACACAGGCACATAAACACTCACACACACACACACACACACACACACACACTTATATATATATATATATATATATATATATATATATATATATATATATATCTGTTACCACTCTAACTAGCTAATTATTTTATGATCGGTACCAAACTGGATATATAGTCGTTTTATGTAAAAAGAATGATTAAGTTCGTCAATGGCTGAAATCCGATCTGGGGGAGCGGGGTTCAGAGGGGGAGAATTATGAAAATTCGAATTATCTTCGCTACTATAAATCGGATCGAAAAAGTGTATAGAATGAAAATTATTGCATGTTAAATATACTATAAATATTTTTGTATGCATTTATTCTCTATCTTGAATACTAACAGAGATATTTGCATTTTTAGCAGATTTCCCTTAAGGGAAATCAGCTATTGAGGTTGTACTCATGCCGGAATTTTCGATTTTTTTCTTCAAATGTCCATCGATCCTACCTAGGAGATGACGAAAATGAGGTCCGTTCAAAACTGTATATATATATATATATATATATATATATATATATATATATATATATATATATATATATATATATATATATATATATATATATATCAATCTATCTATCTATCTATATATTTGTAATAAACTGTACATTATTAACTATGGAAGGGCGTAATAATCATGCAGTTGATCGCCCCTACAACAATCTCATCTACATCTATATATTTGTCTGTTACCGCTCTAGCGGTCGCAATTTTGGTTTAATCGTTACCAAACTCGATATTTAGCCGTTTTATGTAAAAAGAAAGATCAAGTTCGTTAACGGTTGAAATCGGACCAGTGGGAGGGGGGTTTAGAGGGGAGGATCTTTGAAAATTCGAAATATCTCTGTTACTATAAGTCGGATCGAAAAAGTGTATAGAATTAATCTTATTGAAAATTAAATGCACTATAAATAAGATATTTGGATTTTTCAGTTTTCAGCCTTCAGTAAACCCCCACTTCTACTAGTGTTACATAATCAATGCTCTGTTATACAATAAAATGTATTAATTGAAGCCTAAATACCAAATATTGTTTTCATTGAACTTTTACTTTGTGAGATATATGCAAATACGTTCTGTTGGCCCTCCCCTTCTTTTGTTTTTGGATTACTAAAATTTGAGTGATTGAGATAAAACTGATTCTGATTCATTACAAATTACATCACTAGCTTTAGTAAATTGTTTTCAATAAAATTAATGTTATATTCAGATATATTTCATTAATTGTTTGTCTTTCCTGTCTATCTATGCAGCGCTACGAGGTTGGCTTGCCTGTTTGTTTACAATTCAGCCTTGTACATTTACTGAGAGTTCACGGTTGTGTTACCTGTAAGTATATTTATCTATTGTAAACCTTCGCGTGGGAAATCTGCTTAGTTTACGGAGCCCCTGCGTGACGGACTTTTTTCAGTTTTCCGCCTTCAATAAACCCCCACTTCTACGCGTTTTGCATAAACAATATTCTGTTATAAAATAAACCACATTATTCGAAGCTTAAATACAAATTATTGTGTGTCCTCTATTATACGAGATACATGCAAATATGTTCAAGTGACCGACCCCCCCCCCCTTGTCTTAAGTTCTTGGACTACTAAAATTTGATTGATTGAGATAAAAATTATTCTGATTCATTATAAATTACCGTACTAGATATAGTAAATAGTTTTCAATAAAATTAATATGTTATATTCTGATATATTTCAGTAATTGTTTTTCTTTCCGGTGAGAGGTTGGCAGACCTGTTTGTCTACATTTAAGACACTTCCGGAAATTATTAATACTTACTGAAAGTTTTCTTATTGCCGTTTGTATTTATTCACTTAATATTCACGGTGGTGTTGTGTTAGCAGTATATAGGTTTATCTATTATTAATCCACGAGTGAAATCTGCTTAGTTTACGCAGCCCTGCGTGACGGACGTTTTTGGATCCGACGCATAATAACAGAGATATAAAGAATTTTCGAAATTCCCCCCTCTAACCCCCCCCCCCTTACTACTGGTCGTATTTTAACCAATCAGAAACTTGACCATTAGGTATACACCTCTACCATGTAGTTTAGAAATTAATTAACAAATAAAGTGTGCTTACCAAATACCTGCGTGTGAAAGGAAGTCCTTCTCCTGTCTGAAGCCTACCTAGGACTGCCAACCAATTCAGTTTTACTGCTAAAATATCCCTGGATTAGTTCAATAATAGCAAACACTGTATTAGGATAATCCCTACATCTTAAGGAATGAGGATTTGTAGTGTAATGTCATTTTGCCACTTGAGGCCAATAAAGTCCCTCAGGGTGCTTTGTGCTCAGCTTAAATATCCCTTTTAGCAGATTTCCCCTAAACAGGAGATTTCCTCATGTCCATCGATCCTGTCCAGGAGATGACGAAAATGAGGTCCGTACAAAGCCGTGCATGTATGTATATATATGTCTTAACGCACTAGTAGTGGCAATTTTTGTTTGATCCTTTTCAAACTCGATATATAAACGTTTTATATAAATGTAAAGATCAAATTCATTATCTCCGTTATAATGCATCGAATCCAAATTTTGTATACAATCAATCTTATTGAAAATAAAATCTACAATTAACATTGTTATATACATTTATTCTCTATCTTTAATATTAACGGATATATTTGCATTTTTTAGTTTTCGGCCTCCAGTAAACCCCCACTCTGACTCATGTCGTATTAGCAAATAAAGTCCGTCATGCAGGGACTGAGTAAACTAAGCAGATTTCCCAAGGGAGACTTTACTACAGATAAATCTACATACTAGTAACACCACCGTGAATGTTAAGAAAATAAATATAAATAGTAATAAGAAATCATTCAGTCAATTTACTAGTTAATAATATCTAAATTGTAAACAAACAGGGCAGCCAACTTGAACTGAATAGAATTATTCTAGGCTGGAAAGATGAACAATTAATGAAATATATCTGAATATAACATATTAATGCAGGTAGGATGAAAAAATGGCTAGGCTTCCACTATGACAATTTATTAAAACGTCAGTGCCTGAAGGTCTTCGATGTTCCAAGACCTCCAAGACTCAGTCCAGCTCCAAAAGCCGTCAGGTCAACAACGAAGACCTTCAGGCACTGACGATGATGCAAAACATGGAAAGCGCTCTGCCGTTTTAATAAATTGTTATAGTGGTAGCGTAACTAATTTTTTCATCCTACCTATATTAGAAGTCATTTCCACCTGCCAGAATACCAACTCAGAATATAACATTTTCATTGGAAAACTTTTATACTATGGCTAGGGAAGGAATTTGAAATGAATCAGAATAATTCTTAGATCTTGATTCTTCTTCTTCTGTTCTAAGAGGAACAGTCCTTGAAGGACCTGGGCCTCTGCTATAATCTTGAACCATTCCATGAGTTGTGCAGCTTCTGTTAGTCCCCACTCAGGTCATCCTGGCACATTAGCCTAACCCTGCCTCTTCTCTATATAACATTTTTTTCAAGGTAGCCTGCCTATTTTCAATTCTTCCAGTGTGGCCTGACTGGTATAATCTGTTATAACACAGGTAATATCAGGCCCGCCATACAACACCATCAGTTTGGCGTTGCTTCTAATTTAACTTTTGCTGCTCTGTCACAGAAACTAATGCCTTTCTCAAGGATCTTATCTAGTAAGGCATTGGTTTTAATCTCACTTAGTACACCTAAAGTCATGAATTTTATTCTCACCGGTACAATAGGAATTTGTTTAGTGAAAAACTCATTAAATAGAATTCTAATTACCACCCTGGTTAGAAAAAGGTGGTAGCCTATATATAACCTGCCCCAATTGGCCTTTGTAGCAGAAAGTGGCCACCATTAAATAACAATAGCATTTCTACTATTTGCGCATTCAGTATAATGTTGAGATTAGTGGCATCCTCAGGATAAAACACAAATTATGAATAATTTCGATTTTATCCAACAATTTAAACAGTAGAAAAATACAACAATATAAATAAAAAATTCAACAACTTACTCTTTAAAATTAAAACTTTACATGATGTTCAACTATATATTGGAGCAATTCTGCTTATCCTGTATTTTAAAAATAAGCACTAGAAAATGAACTAACGAGGTAGTTGTCACAGCCCAGTCCATCTACTGATGGCTCACAGGTGCTCCTCCCTGGAATAAAGTTTTCCACACTCTAACAGTAAGGGTCATTTTACAGAGTGAAATAATCTGTTACAGAGAGTAAAATAACACTTTTGCACAATTTAAATATGGACTGAAAGCTAGACCTGCTGGAAAAACTGGAGTTACAGAAGTATAAGGAAATGTGTGCCAGGAAATGTCAATGTAAGCGTTAAGTGGAAACCCGGCGGTAATGACCTGGTAGCCTAGGGTAGTGGAGGAGCCATCACTAAAAGCAAAGGGCTGAGGGAACTACCTTATTAACCTATAATCTCATGTTTATGTTTTAGATTTATATTATTTTAAAAAAGTAGAATTGCTCTAAAATACAGTTGAACGCCAAGTAAAATTTTAATTTGTGAATTGTTGGATTTTTAATTTTAATTTATATTGCTAGTTAAATCGTGGAATGGTATTTAAATTGTACATAATTTGTATTTTAGCCTAAGGATGGCAATAATGAAGTGGAACCGGTCATTGATATATAAAAGATATTTTGCAGGAAACTTCTTTATTATCCTGGTCGTCTAGCACTTTCATCTTTCTAAAGAAAATATTAAAACAATTAGCCTTTTTCAAGGTAAATAAAAACATCTCTCTGTGACATTAAAGCACTCAAAATCACACACACACACACACACACACACACACACACACACACAACCACACACACACACACACACATGCACGCACGCACACACACATGCATGCATGCATGGACACACACACACACACACACACACACACACACACACACACACACACTATAGTAGTGTATAAATATATATATATATATATATATATAGTATACTGTATACATACTATACTACTCTTTCCTCTTTGCAAACATCATTTGCTATTTGCTAAAATAAGGAAACATGAACAGCAGCAGACATGACCTCCTACCTTCTTGTTCAAAAAAATAAATCAAAATTTATTTATTTATTGTCTTGTAACTAAATTGTTTTAAACTAATAATCCATCAAAGGGTAGTAACCCAAATCAACAAGACAAAACAACTATTTCAAATTTGTTTCCCAAACTTAACTATATCCTCAAATTAACTCATAAAATTAAATGTACCTTAGCAGGATATGCTCATAATAATATTAATTTTTCATCAAATAACAGTAATAATCTTTCTGAAAACCCTAGCAATATGAAACATAAAAAGTTAATACACTAAATAATAAGCAAAAGATAGTTTATAAAATACTGTCCTCAAACTGTCCAAAAATGTGCATTGGTGATACTACTTATACATAGAAATATTTAATCATAAATGAAATTGTCTAAAACCAGAAAACATTCAGATGTTATATTACAAAGTATATCATACATAAGTACAATGTAGATCTACATAACCTTCTCATTGACTTCCAGCAGGCCAATGACAGCCCAGACAGCCTAAAATTGCAAAAAGGTATTACAGTCAGTAAGAAACCTGGCACTCAGGCTGCTGAGAATGATTTTGGAAGACTTTTTGTTAGGTCAAATTCAGAGTTAATGTCTGAAGTGGGTTTTAAGTTACCTTTGCCTTAAGTAAAAAAAAATCATCGTCATCAATACTGTTAAACTCGAACTTGAAATTAGTATTTGAAAAATATGTACCAACACTGGTACCCATATATGAGAAGCTCATGTAGCATAAGGCATCATGCAGAAGAGTTTGCAAGATCTGGGGCTCAAAATAGACCAAGGAAATTAGAGATCCTGCTGAATTCACTTCACATTTCCTTCATTTAGCACGTTCAAGTACAAGGAAGGGTATTTGTATATTGTTGGCAGAATAAAAGCTCTCTCCTTTAAGAGTTCCTACATTTGTAATAAAACATTCAAACTTATTAAAGTATTGGGCTAGATTTCCAATAAACAGGGATTGAGTCACAAAAGGCATAAACAATTTCTACTTTAGAATAAAAATGGGTAAATTATTAATTATTTACTAATTGTATGTTCAACCCATAAAAAACCATTAACATAGTATTTTAATTTGATATATCTCTTCACTATAAAATCCATTAAATATTTAATAATAGAGGTGTTGTATGGTTTAAATTAAATTATAGGTTAATAAATGGAGGAAAATAGTATGAATAATTTTGCTAATTTGAAGGCTTGTTTCAAATTAGGTAACTGCTAATCGTCTTTAATATTATATTTAGTAATAACAAAAAATAAATAAAAGACTTTTAATCAAATGTGAAGGCTGTCAGTGGTCTTTCATATAATATTAAATAATTTGTAGCAAAGATTGCTCACCTGCATATTAATCAAAATATGTCTTCCTAAATAAAAAAAAAAAAAAAAATGGATTTTTGTGGTGCCTTGAATGTCAATTAGTAAAGAGTGTGACCTGTGGCTATATAAAAAATAAATTGCATGAAATATATAGCATGCATATATATAGCAATATATATACTTCTTCGTTACATAAACTCGAAAAATTACATCTGCTCCTCATCAAGCTTCACCATTCACTAGGGACCAAACATTGTAAGAATTAGGAAGGCATTTAGTCAAAATCCAAAACCCTTAAAACTCTCCTCCCCAAAACTCAAATCCAAAACCCTTAAATTCTCAACAACAGCCCTGATCAAAAGCGATAGCTAATCAGAAGCCACACAAACAACTCAAGTACTATGACCTTTACAAATGGGACTAAACCAACCCAATCCTCTCGGGCAAGCCCAGGTCACATGGTCCATCACCAAGTGAACCATATCAAAAATAGATTATCAGTCGAACACCTCTGGCTTGCAAAATACATTCAACACCAAACATTGAAATCTAACTGAACAGACTTGATGACGTGACTCCACAGGTAACTCTTGCTCCTTGAGGATACAGAAAGGCAAGCATTCTCTAAGCCTATCTGTACATTAAGTACTATTATATAAAGATCACTCATTTTCCTCTATAGATTTCCAAGAATACATCAAGGAAAAACACAGTATTTACTGTACTGTCAAATTCTTTCCTGAAGTCAAACTACTCAGGGTATGTGGAATAATACTTTCCAAATTAGTTACCGTACAGATACAATCATATGTAGGTGACACATAATTAATGACACTATTGAAATGGAATTGTAATGGCCTGGACTACCTCACATTTAATTATCATCATGAACCTTACTCGGAACAATTCAATAGGCTTAGGCTCCACAAGAAGAATTTGTGCAGGTTAAGAATCAAACCTCTTGAACAACTCTCAAATCAAGAAAGCGCACCTTGTAGAGAAGTTATAAGTACAGGAAGAAAATGTCTTGACTCTCAATTTAATAATAAAATAAATTATTCACTACTTTAATAAATAATAAATTATTTATTAAGGTCCAATTTTCGCTACTATGGCTAATTGAGACAGGTTATCTACAGGTTACCACCCTTTTCTAGCCAGGGTGGGACTTTTATTTAGTGAGTCTGTCACTAAATAAATTTCCATTGCCCAGGCAGGAATTGAACTCGCCACTCAAGGTTTACCATGTGAGATTAAAGCCAATGCTTTAATAAATATATATCTGTAATACTATTTACCAAATAATAAAATACAAAAATAAAAAGTATTTTCAGGACACATGTATTTCACGGCACTGGTTAACAATAAAATGCATTGGTCTTAAGGTTAAGTTCTACTAAAAAAATACTTCCATGATCTTCAAATTGTCCTGCACCATCAGAAATTTGTTCTATTGATGAATGAATGAATGCGAGATTTTTGTAGAGTTTCTGTTAAAGAATGATAGTTACTTTGAGAATTTCATTAAGGTAAGACTGGGGCCGAGAAAACTAGTGCATGTTGACATTTCAATATACCAGAATGAACTGCTGATGAGTTTTCTTTTTATTTTCCATAGTTACCTCCAGGTAGCATGGCTACCAACCTGTGTGGAACTACAACCTCATCCTTGGCTGGACCCTGGATGTGACTTTAAGGCAGTACCAAGGGCCCGTTGCTGGCATTGTAACCTAGGGAGAGGAGAGCTCATCAATAACTGGCTTCCAATGAGTAACAATTCTTGAATAATGAGGCAAAAACAGGTTGCTCAAGTTTCAAGATGAGCATAAGGATGATCATTTTGCAGCAAGCATTGAACTTTTGCATATGATGATATAGACATTCTCTCACTTGACCAAGAAGTAGCCCAGAATCAGAAGTACTTTGAGCAAAAGTTGGCAAAAATCACTAAAAGGTCTCTTTCAAAAACATCAGTTTTCAATTTTTCGATACCCAAACTAGCAGACCAAAATTAGTATTTCTATACTTCTGGTGATTGTTATTTACAGCTAATGTTGCTCAACAGTGATATGAAATCGAACATTTCAAATCAATAATTTTATTTAATTTTTTTTGGTTTCTGTGAAATAACTACTTTAAAACTGATTACTAATCCTACAAAACTTGAAGCATAAAAAATCCTTTTAGCCTAAGAAGTGGTCAGTCTTAAAAAGTCCATCACGCAGGGGCTGCATTAACTATGCAGATTCCCCAGGTGTGTGTGTGTGTCACGTATTTGCAGTTATCCCAAAACGTAAAAGTTCAATGCGAACAGTGTTTGGTATTTAGCCTTCAAATAAAGTGCTTCATAAAAAAAAGAGATTATTGTTAATTTGTCATGAGCAGGACTGGGGATTTACTGAAGACCGAAAACTAGAAACTGCAAATATCTCGGTTAATAATCAAGATATTGTATATATAATTATAACAACATTTATAGAACATTACATTTGCAATAAGATTTGTTCTATACAATTTTCAATCTGATGCATAATAGCGGGGACATTTTGAATTTTCAAAATTTCCCCCTCTAAACCCTGCCCCTCCCCCCCTTTCCGATTTTAACGAACTTGAACTTTATTTTCACATATAATGTTTAAAATTTGAGTTTTGTAACAATTAAACAAAAATGACGCTAGAGCATTAACAGACAATTAGTAAAATCTATGTGTATATACAATTTTGAAAGGACCTCCGTAATATCTGAGATAAGATCAATGGACATCTGAGGAAATTTTTTGAAAATCGTGTTATGAGTAGGACCTCAATAGCTGATTTCCCTTAAGGGAGATCTGCTAAAATAGAAAGTGTTTTCAAAGAATTATAGAAATTTGTTAGTGTTACAGAATCTACATCTGTACTTAACAACATTCTCTCCATCTAACCAGTATATATAAATTTAAATCTGAAAATTCTTGAATTTCATCTCTAAACCACAGCAAAAGACCTGAGCTTTTAGAACTTAGCAAAGTTGCATGATACACTTTTCAATTAAACACTTCCATTATTGAATTGTCAAGCAATAACAATTTGTATTCATGGTAATTCATTTTTTCTCAGTTCCAAAAAACAGCTCCAAATGAATGTTTCCCTATATTTTTCCATTTCATATTAAAAAAAAAAAAAAAAAAAGTAAATACATATCTGTCTTGTGATGTTGCTGTGTGAATGGCATTATTGGCCAAGACCATAGTCCGCCTGTTACACTTTTATAAATTTATAGTGATGAAGAAAATTTATTAAATTCTTTGCAAATTTTTGTGATCTTATGGTTACAGGTAAATATTTCCAAAATGAGATTAAATAGCACAAGTGGTTATGAATTTATGTTAGCTTAGGCATTTAAAAACCTTAATGCCATCTCAAACACCCACACTACTTTCAACTTGATGATATGATGAGCCTGCATGTAGTTTTAACAAAATTTCACTGTATCTGACTGCCATAAGCCTGCTAGGAATAAATTAAAAGACATTAATGGTCGTCATCATCCTTATTCTTTTCTGTCATGAGTCTAATGACTTTATGTCCAAACAGAGTACTTCTGTGTACAAAGCAGTGTTGGGCAAAATTTAATTAAGATTAATAAATAAAACTTTTATTTTGTTCTGAAATATATATATATATATATATATATATATATATATATATATATATATATATATATATATATTCTTTCATTATCTGTTCATTCAATGAATAACATAACTTTTTAGTTTTATTCATTGCTCAATAGGACTGATTTATTCAAAAGAAAATCCATCACACAGGGCTGTGTATATTAAACAGAATTCCCAACCACTGGAAAGTCACACTGGTCATTTCATCTCACTCATAGTAAGCAGCCTGCATAAACAGAAATTGAAATGTACACTGGAAATGAGATCGTTTTTAACTTAGTTACTTAAAGTAAAATCCAAATGATTATAAGAGGAGATTTACTGAATATTAGAAACAAAAAATACAAACACCTCCCCTAAAATTCAAAATAAGAAAAAAATATATCGAACTACAATTGTAGAAAATTAAATTTTTAACAAGTTTGGTTCTATTATACCATTTTTCGATACGACACATAATAACAGAGATATTTTTAATTTTTGAATCCGCTCCTACTCCAAGTCCAATTTCAGCCCTAAATGAATATGATATTCAATGTGGAATGACACTGTGGACATAGATTAAACATTCTTGAGCCAAGAACGTAAAATCTTAATCCTTGAGTTATATTACAAATTATATTAGATTAATCATGTTTGTTAATGGTTGAAATTGAATTATGAATGGATGATTAGAGAAAGGGAATATATAAATATTTAAATTATTATGCTTTGCCTGTAAAAGTATTGTTGTCAAAGTTGTTTCCTACAATTAGATTTCTGTATATTTCGTTTTAAAACAAATATTAACAGAGTTATTTGTAGTATTTAGTTTTCAGCTTTCAGTAAACCACTTCTTTCACTCATCTGATATTCTCAATATCATTCTGTATCACAACGTCTTATTTTAAAACACATTGGCTAAGGCTAATAATCATAAGTACTTATTCTCCTAGGTTTTTATGTTTAATTTTACTTAGGAGAATAATTTTAAACTAAGCATTGTAAATTCCCAGGAGGGCGAAACATTGGTCTAAAATAATAAAGGGTGTTGGTGAAGCCTGAAGAGTTTTTTTAGTGGCTTAAAATACTTTTATTGGATTCAGTAAGTAAACGGTGCAAAATATCCTTATGCCCAGCTCAAATTTAAACTATTGGGTACATTGGACTTTTACAGAGAGTGTGTAATATATTATGTGTGTGTGTCATTCCAGTGTTTGGGAAGACTGCTTACTTTGTCATAATGGACTTTTTCAAATTATCACCGAAGACACATAATAAAATATGCTTTCCAGTAAACTCCATTTAAGTATAAAATTAGTTATTGCTTTACAACATTCTAAGACTGCTCTATAAAGTTTCAAAAATTACACAGGCCAACATAAAAAATGTTTTGAAAAACATTCTTTACTTTGCTATCTGATCCTTATAGAAGTTTTTTAAGGAATACAAATCTGGCTTTAGTTTTTTTTTATCACCCATAATTTTTGAGCAATCTGCTATTTATTATATAGTATAAAACCTCTAGTCAGTATATGGGAAAGTAAACACTATTTTACATCATAAGCATGGCTTGTATTTATAGTAGGCTATTTTCAACAATGATATAATGTGCTAATACAGGTTTCACTTGTCAGCAAGAATTGGTTTACACTTTGTTTTTCTTTTTTCATTGAAGCCTCTTGCATAGTCTTTTCTGCAATGAGTTGCTTGCTGAACTTCTAAGTGAAGTGACCAACAGTAGTCCCCCATCATGTTCGTGCTCCAGCGGCCCTGGTAGCTTATTTCCATTACTTTAATGTCCTGGTAAAAATGCTCGCCTTGCTCTTTACTAACATCTCCCGAATTCTTATGGAAATAATCTACCTGGCTGTTTAAAAAGTGAACTTTCAGGTTCATCAAACACCCTAAATTTTAAATTTAGTTTTTAAACTTGTTTAACATATTAGGAACAATAGAAACATATCCTGGAAACATATTTCCCTTTCCTAAGAACTCTTTAACTACTTGCATGAATAACACCCACGCTTCTTTCTCATTTAAGGTTATTGTGGGTATCAAACATCGATTTTCAAATGTCAGGTCTAAAAAAGATGCCTTTTTTTAGTTTAGCTTCTGAATGGTGAAGAAACTGTTGGCAGAGATACTTGAAACATGGTCCATCTTTAAGCAAAGCCTCTACAAACTGTTTCATTGGGCCTATTTTTTTACGTAGAGGTGGTAGGAGCACTTTTTTGGATCTACATGATTTTTGCACTGAATGTTCTTCTCGCCAGATTTTTAACGACTCTCACAGGCTAATTCTGCAAATACAATCATCAGTGCTACCAATGCCCTCTATGTCCATTATTTAAACTATATAAAATCTTTTTATTTATTTGGTTTGTGTCCCACATCGATGGTGATTGGCTAGCTCTCTAATTGTTAAGGGGTAGTTAGAATAATATATTTATTCCTTCATGCAATTACCTTTGTTGTATTTTATTTTTATATTATGGAAAATATTTCTTAAATATCTGATTGTTTCTCATATCTATGCTTTGTCTAAATGAATATAATAAAAGCCATCCCTTTTAAATCTTTTTAAGTATGCTGTAGACCTATTCTATTTTATACTATATGTTTTTGTAAATGTTTATATGTTTAAGATATGTTAGTATTTGTGGAATATATTGGCTGCTGTCAGTTAATAGTTCTGTCTTATAGTACGGTATGGGAAGTTTTTTTCGTTGGATGCAGTCTGTCAGTATGTGTTTTATCGTAAGGTGTTTGTTGCAGTATTTGGATATAGGGTTATCAGTCCTTGTCATTAAGTGTCTATGATTGAAATCTGTTAAATTCTATAAAAAAAAATTATTTTAATAAGTTTATTTATAAAATGTGGGAAAATGACGGGTGATAGATGTTTTTAAGTATCATATTTGGGTTCAGCACCCTAAAAATCATGCAGCCAAACCAAAGTCATTTCTCCAGCCTTTACCCAGGTTTGGGCCTAGCACCCTCAACCCCTATCAACCTTAGTCAGCCTGGGAGACCAATGGCAACATAAAAGTGGGGGCAGCCTGGTGTTGGATAATGATGGGAGCATGAGCCTTGCCCTAAAGTAGCTGTGTAGCTGATATATGGTAAGATAAGTGCATATTATATTTCTTTGTACTTCACTCTTTATAGTTGTAACCAATGTATGCGATCCCTTAAGGGCAAAGAATGGTCTGGGTGACCATACCCATAAACATCCTATCCTACTACCAAAATTGTTGAATTACTCTTGGAAATAAGGTTTTTAATACATATTATATATAAGTATCTAAAAACACTTGGCCGACACACTTTATTACGGAACAGAATCTACATCACAACTACATCAATGTACAACAATATGCAATACAGGAAAGAAGAGACACACAATCGACCTACATATTTTTATATAATTAGAAATATTTTCAACAATTACTAAATAAAACTACAAAATATTTGTCATTAAAGTAATTCAAAAATAATTTATCATCAGGATCACATGATATTTAGACTAATACCAAAGTATGGCAATAAATTAAAAATGCATATTATATATTTAGACTGGTATTAAGATTGTTAACAAAATTAATTTATAATACATAATTATTAAATTGCCAGATTTTATAAAATATATTCATGGAACATTGGTATTAGTATATTTTTTATAGAAAAAAAAATTAAATTAATATTAGTAAATTTTTTATAGAAAAAAAATTAAATTAATATTAGTAAATTTTTTATAGAAAAAAAAATTAGATTAATATTAGTAAATTTTTTATAGAAAAAAAAATTAAATTAATATTAGTAAATTTTTTATAGAAAAAAAATTTGATGTTTTCTATTATATTATGTTAACAATTAACAGAAACAAATAAATAATAATAAAAATAAATAGATTTCATTTCAATCCACCCCATAACAACAGATAATTGTATGGTTCATTAGACCAACACTTCTTATTAAGTTAAAAATTAAATAAGGTGGTTCTGTATTTTATATAATTCAGACATATAATTTTCTCTTATGAGTATAATTTTTCATTTAAATGTTTCGTGTGGTATGTTACATTTGTATTTATTTTTTTATTTGTATGACATTTTTTTTATTGAAAAACATATTTTGTGTAACAAATTCGCTGAATTTTGGAATGAGGGAATCTAAAAATGGGAAATATTAGTCGGATGCAGTGACATTGAATTCAGCTATAAAAAAGGAGATTATTCAGATGCTGATTTTAATGATTATTTACTAAAAGAAGAACTAAGAGAATTTTATAAAAATATTAGCAATGGAGAAGAGTCAACTATCACTTTGAATGAGAATCTCTCTGATGCCACTGAATAACTGTTAACAATTTACATGTTGAATTAAAAAAACAATCACGGCTCAAGGAATATAAAAGTGGATTTCTGAAGTTGTCACCTCAAGCAATTACTCTTGGAGAAAACCCAAGCCTTTTGATGTACGAGGTTGTTGGTCCATGATCAAAGCCTTAATGAAATACTAATTTGGACTAAAAAAAACTAGACACTCGGGAGCTCCATCACAAGGACAAAATGCAAATATGACTTTAATTGTTAGTGATTAGTTATTTTTTAAAAAAATAAGGGTAATTGGAAAACCTACAGCTGTGAAGTTTTATACTTTTTACCAGATTTCCCAATCGATCCTACCCAGGAGAGATGAAAATGAGGTCCATTCAAAATCCTAGCAGATTTCCCTTAAGGGGGGATATCCCCTGCCGGCGGGAAATGTTGCAAATGTAAACAAACAGGTCTGCCAACCTCTCACTGGAAAGAAAAATAATAACTGAAGTATATCAGAATATAACATATTAATTTTATTGAAAACTATGTACTATACGTAGTACTGTAATTTATAATGAATCAGAATAATTCTTATCTCAATTAATCAAATTTAAGTAGTTCAAGAATTTAAGAGGGGGGTCGTAACTACATAATTACATCTATTTCGTATAATAAAGGTCTCAGGAAAACAATATTTGGCATTTAAGCTTTGAATAATGTGGATTAATATATAACATAGTATTACTTAAGTAACACGAGTAAAAGTGGGGGTTTGTCTGGGGAAGTGGGGGGTTACCGGGGGAAGGCTGAAAAATGCACATATCTCGGTTAATATTTAAGATAGAGAATAAAAGTGTATAACAATATTTATAGTAAATTTAATTTGCAATGAGATTGATTCTATACAATTTTTCGAACCAACGTATAGTAACGGAGATATTCCCTTAAGAGTAATCTGCTAAAATATATTTTTTTTTTTTAAATGTTTATTCGTTTATTTGCAACAACATTATACATATTACAAGCAAATGATGTGAATGATATTACAATTGGCTTGATTATTCACTTGAGGTGGGAAGTTGTCCATTGACAATACCCACATTGGAGGGAACATTGGCTGGTACTAAATGGAGTTATTCTGAGCACTACACAAGGAGATCTCTTGGCCACTTACGCTTCAGTCGCCGTCTTGGGTTTTCTGGAATATGGGTGAAAGTGATTCGACTAGAGGATTAGGATGTGTGGGAAGGAGAGAGTGGAATTTCTGATATCGGGATTTTGCGAGGGCATGGACAAAAGGAATGTTGAGGTCGTTATGGAGAGTTAAATTGGATACGTAAAATGGGGAATCTGTAATTTTGCGGAGAATTCTGGATTGGAGGGTTTGGATTTTGTAGGAATTTGAAGGTTTAGTGGAACCCCAAAGTTCAAGTCCGTATGTCCATATTGGTCTGAGTACTGTTGTATAAATCAGTCGTTTGTTGTGTAGTGAAAGTTTAGATCTGTTGTCAAGTAGTTTTAGTAGAAGTCTGTACCGTCGATTCACTTTTTGTCTTTTTAATGTGATGTGAGGTTTCCAAGTTAGTCGCTTGTCTAATGTGAGTCCTAGATACCTAATTTGTGATTTTTGGGGAATTAGTGCGCTATTGAGTGTAACTGGAGGGCAAATGGAACATCGGAGGGTAAATGTTACATGACTTGATTTGCTGCTGCTGACCTTTATCCTCCATTGAGTCAGCCAGGATTCTAGCAGAGCTAGGTGTTCTTGTAGAGATGTCGATGCCATATTTGGGTCTGAGTTGGAAGTCAAGATTGCAGTGTCATCTGCATACGTGAGAAGGGAAGTTTCGGGATGTGATGGAATGTCGACAGTATAGGCAAGGAATAGGAAAGGACTTAGGATACCCCCCTGTGGTACACCTGCCAGCTGGGGGAATAAGGATGAGACTGAGAAGCCAAATGAAACTTGGAAATGTCTGTCGGAAAGATATGATTTGAGGATGAGGTAGTATGTGAATGGGAGTGTAGTTTTTAGCTTGGACAATAAACCTTGGTGCCACAACTTATCAAAAGCTTGTGATATGTCAAGGAAGACTCCACTGCAGTACTTCTTGTTTTCGAATGAGGAGGCGATAAAATCGACTATTCTGTGGCATTGCTGGACTGTGGAATGGGAATGACGGAAACCAAATTGATGGGGAGGAAGTATGGGGTCAAGGAGGGGATACAGGCGTTTAAGAATGAGTTTTTCAAGGATCTTTCCCATTATGGGAAGAAGAGATTGATGGGACGATAAGAAGAAGGGAGTTGTGTCGGTTTTTTAGGTTTAGGGATCATATGGATGACGGAGAATTTCTAGAGTAGAGGGAAATAGGTTGTTCTGAGGACAGCATTATAGATGTAAGTGAGAAAGAGGACAGCTTTTTTCGGGAGATGTTTGAGGATGCGAGAGGTAATTAGGTCATAACCTGGTGCCTTGCAGGGAGGGAGTTTTTTAATGATATTAATGACTTCAGAGGGATTGAATGCAGGAGGAGGAAACGATAAGGGAAGAGGTATGTCCAGTTGATTGGCGACGAAGGAAGAATGGCGGGGGTCTTGGATATCGTCGTAAGGAGTAAACACCTTGGCCAAGTGTTGACCAAATGTTGTTGCTACATCGTAATCTGACCTGGCCCAGGTGCCGTCCTCACGACGTATGGGATGACGGGAGGATTTATAGGAGAGGAGGCGTTTGGTGGCTGTCCATAAGGAGTTGTCAGAGTGTTAAGGTTCTTGGTGTATGAATGAAAACAATCATTGTAGTACAGTGTTAATTCTGTTTTGAGTTTTTTGGTTAGTTGGTTCAGCTTTGTCTTGTCAGAAGGATACTGAGTGTTTTGCCATATTCGTCGTGCTCGTCTTTTTTCTTGGAGTAGAGTTCGTAAGTGTAGTGGAAGGTATGCCTCTTTTGGTATTGTGTTTGTCCGTGGTTTTGTTTGAGTCGAGAAATGAAGGGATTTTTGAATTGTAACTGTTATATGTTGTACTGCATCGTCTATCTCTGTTTCCGTTTTTAAAGTAATGTTTAGGTCAAGATTCTTGACAATGTATGTTTGAAAGGATTCCCAATCAACTGGTCCAGGTGTGAGGGACGGTTTGTCGGGGAATCGGAATAACTGGGAATTTGAGTTGAAAAGAAGAAGGACAGGAATATGATCGGATGAAAGGTCATCTAGTGTGGACGCTGATGAAGGGATCCGGGAAAGGCCTGAGGGCAAGAAGAGGGAGTAAGGACGTTAGAAGGAAAGGTCGAGAGGGCCTGGAGGAGAGCATGTCCACGTGTGTTCGATGTTCTGCAGCCCCATTGACAATGTTTGGCATTGTAGTCTCCTCCAGCGATGAATCGAGGACCCAAGTATCTGAAATAGTCTTCAAACAATTGTGCCGATACGGATTTGTTAGGAGGACAGTATACTGCCGACACAGTGATAGGAAGTTGGGATGCAGATTGGAGGCGTATGGTAGTGCTTTGGAAAGGGTTAGAAGAGAACTGATTAGGAAGCAGGTAATGAATGAGATTGGCCCTGACAAGCACAGCTGTACCTCCATGAGCTGTTCCATCCGGATGATCAGTCCTGTAACTTTTGAATCCGTCAATGTGAAATGTGTGTCGGCTCGTAAGATGTGTTTCAGTCAGAAGTGCAATGTCTATGTTTTTGTCTTGAAGAAGTGTTGTCAGTTCGTCTTTATGATTGCACAGTCCATTGGAGTTCCAAAGGAGGAAGGAGAGAGGTTGAGATTTTGGGAAAATCATAATTTAGGCTGGGAAAGTGGGATGTCACTAAGTTTATGGAGGAGTACAGTTAAGGGGAGGATCAGATTTTTTAGGTCATTTAGTATGGAGTGGAGGGAGGAAATTATATTTGAGAGGTCAGAGGAAGTCGAGCAGGAGTCAGGTGGAAGATATGAGGAGGGACTAGAAACAGACGCGTAAGTGGCTCTAACTCCTGGTTGGGAAGGCGTTACTGGCTGGTGAGTTTTTGGTTGGATTTCGTCTTGTTGAGGTTGGCGATGTTTTGAGTCCTGTGTAGGATGGCGATGTGACTGTTGAGAAGTCTGGCGTTGTGGCTGCTGCAGAACCTGGCGTTGTGCCTTCTGCGAAGCCTGGAGTTGTGGCTGGTGTGAAGTATGGCGTAGTAGCTGCTGCGAAGCCTGAAGTAATCTGCTAAAATAGGAAAATTTTCTGTAAGTAGCAAAATTTTTATTTTTATTTATTTATTTTTTTTTAGAACATTTATCAAGTGCTCTTAACTAAGTCAGTGTCAACCATCCAAGGCTTCTGAGGGTATTTAGGTCGTCCTCGTGACGCGATTTCCAAAAAATTCCTTCAAATGTCCATCGATCCTACTACCCAGGAGTTGACGAAAATGAGGTCCGTTCAAAATTATATATATATATATATATATATATATATATATATATATATATATATATATATATATGTATGTGTGTATATTAATCGAACAATATTGAAAAAGTAGTAAAAGCAAATTCGCTATTGAGGTCGTTCACATGAGATCAAATATTCCATTCAAAGATAACTCAAACACTCCTTCAATCTAATCTATAAGTGCTAAAAATAAGTTCCTTTTGAATTCGAAAATTGCATTATTTATCTATAAAATATTAAATATATTGATTGTTTGTGGGTTCTCTAGCAGAGAGGTAGATTGTAGGAAGACTTACTTAATATCGAAAACGTCTTGTTTAATATGCCTCCTAAAGTCTGTCACACGGGGACTGCGTTAGCTAAGTAGATTTCCCACTTGCGTCACTTCAAAATTTGCATTTACCTCAAAATGTGAAAGCTCAATGAGAACAATATTTGGTATTTAGGCTTCAAATAATGTACTTCATAATATAACTGCTTATTGTTAATAAGACATGAGTAAGAGTGGGGGTTTACCGAACGCCGAAAACTAAAAAATGTTAATATCTTGGTTAATATTCAAGATAGTGAAACAAATACAGAACAACATTTATAGAGCATTATATTTGCAATAAGATTAGTGCTATACAATATTTCGATCCGACGCATAATAATGAAGATATTAAGAATTTTCAAAATTCAGCCGTTAACGAACTTGATCTTTCTTTTTACATAAAACGATTATATATGAAGGTTAGTAAGGATAAGACAAAAATTGGGACCGCTAGAGCGGAAATCATGTACAAACAGAGACATGAATTAATAGTAATATACATTATCTGGATATCAACATGGATCAAGAAATGTCGGAATCGAGATGTTGGAAACTTACAACTTCCAATTAACGTAGATCCCAAAAGCTACGACTTATTAAGGATTCAACTATATTTTCAAAATTCAGGATTAATGTAGAAACAAATAAAATATACTTGGTTCTGAAAAAAAATATAGTTGGTTTTTGGATTTTTTGCACAATGATGAGGGAATTGGGACCATTGCGTGATGTTACACCATGGACCACATTATTAGAAGCTTAAATACGAAATATTGTTTTGGCGTTATTATTGCAAATTCGTTGTATGATGACGTCATCAATTAAGATTGTACGTTCTTGTTTCGAAAATGTTTATTTAATCTATACCATCCTCGAGGTCGGGGGACCTCATTTTGAGCTATTGAGGTCGTACTCGTGACGCAATTATCGAAAGATTTCTGCAAATGTCAATCTGTCCTACCCAGGAGATAACGAAAATGAGGACCGTTCAAAATCTATTATCTTCTATATATATAAAAATGAATGTTTGTCTGTATGTAATTTATAGAATCGTAAACGGCCGAAGCGAATTTTATGAAACTTGGTATGTACTACCAACCCAGATTAGGGTTTTGGCTATATTAATATTCTCTGAGACGAACAGGAGGGTTATAAGGGAGGCCTGAAATTAAAAATAGTGATATTTCGTTTCCTATTGTTTTTTCGGAAAATATGTACCATCGTATACCGAAGTATAAATGAGTTATATGCTAAAAACTATAGCGGAAACCACAAATTAATTTGCCACAAAAAACTCAACCGAACTAAACAAAACTCGGTATGTGAATTAGGAGTACTCCTCCATGATAATAAGGTGTACCAACATTTCTAGGGACGAGTAGGAGTGGGGGGGGGTTATAAGGGCGATGTGAAATATAAAAGTCCGTCACGCAGGGGCTGCGTAAACTAAGCAGATTTCCTACGTGAAGTAATACAATAGAGAAATCTCCATAAAAGAGCCCAACAGTTACAGCAAAGGGCCGAACTAGGTTTTGGCGGGAAATTCAAAAATCCGTATCGGCCCAAATTTAATAAAAATGCAAATATCTCGGTTAATATTCAAGATAGGGAATAAATGTATAGAACAATATTTATAGTAAATTTAATTTGCAATAAGATTGATTTTATACAATTTTTCGATCTGACGCATAATAACGGAGATATTTTGAATTTTCCGAAAATCCCCCCTCTAAACCCCCCTCCCACTGGACCGATTTCAGCCATTAAAGAACTTGATCTTTCTTTTTACATAAAACGATTAAATTCCGAGTTTGGTAACGATCAAACAAAAATTGCGACCGCTAGAGCGTTAACAGACAAATATATATATATATATATATATATATATATATATATATATATATATATATATATATATATATAAAATTTTGAACGGACCTCATTTTTGTCTTCTCCTGGGTAGGATCGATGGACATTTGAAGAAATTTTTCGAAACTCGCGTCATGAGTACGACTTCAATAGCTGATTTCCCTTAAGGGAAATCTGCTAAAATCGCGGTAATTCATAATCTATTCATTTTTCGGCAAACCTTCATATAGCAAAAGTTGTTTGTTTTGTTATATGCACTTTTGCCGTATAACGAAGTATAAATGAGGTATACGCGAAAAATTATAGAAGGGGTCAACAATGTTTAAGGACACGAAAGACTAAATTGAAACCATTAAAATTAGAATAAATCTCAATTTTTTTTTCAATCATCGCCGCGTAATTGATCAATTCCACAGGGCTGACGCATTCCAATAGTTAAAATAATTATTAATACCCGAGCCCAAATGAAATTTATTTTGGTTAACTGGAAAACGGAAACCGACTCATTTCTATGTTATGATTCAGAACCCATGATAAACAGTTAAAGAACTCCTTTTCATTGAAAACAGTGCTTAACGCATTCATTTCTGTGAGATCATTTAGTAGAGTGGTAAGAAGATAAGCGCTTTGTAGCATTCAAATGTATGACGCAGCTAGCCGGGCCTTACAGGTAGTTGGGTAGGTGGCAAGCGGGTTTTTGGAGTAGTCAATTTCCTACAGGGAAATCAATAAACGTATGTCAATACTCCTTCCGATAGGAATGTTGACTCATCTTCCCTGTTAACTGAAGTGATTCACCTGATAAGTTACAATCAGTTTAAGTAACAGTACTCAATCTGATAATGGTTATTCTCGGCTATTTCTGTAGAGGGTGTGTTCCAAAGGTTCGGTTGGATTCAAGCTAGCTTCTTGCATTCCTTATATTTCACTCTTGAGATCCAATTTAAAGTGATTTCTATTATTTGTGGTGAATCTCAACTATGGCCGAAAAGAACGTCGTATGGAGTCTCGTTATTTTAATATTTCACGTCTTCTGTGCGGTAAGTACAAACAATTTGCATATACTGTAAATCCACACATGAAATGTGTACTAGCCCTCTGAGCGAAATTAAAAGCTGGTTTGAGACGCAAAAATAAATCTTGGATTAACTAATATCTAGTCTAATCCGTTCGTTTTTATCATATATCAAATACAATTTCATTTCTGTTTAGCCATTCTCTTGTTGAAGTGTACGTGTGACGTGGCGATTGGATAGAAATTAAAGAATTTTTGTTTAGAATAATTGTAGTGTGGTTGAAATGAATACAGCTTCCCTTCAACATTATATTATTATTTTTTTATTATTATTCATTTGAGATGCCGCTACAATGGCGATTCATCTTTTAACATGTTTGAATATAATTTTACAAAATTAAATAAATATTAAAATTTTTACAAAGCTAAATTTTACAAATGTACAAAATAAATAGAACCATACCGCTACAATGGCGATGTTATTTATTTATTTGGAGCTTCGCACCTGTGGCAATGTTGCTCAGTAGAAAAAAAATATTAGAATATAATCATGTTAGAATATAATTTTACAAAATTAAATACATATTAAAATTTTTACAAAGTTAAGTTTTAGAAATGTACAAAATGCATCATATTAGCATTCCTACTACACAAGATGGTCCCATTCTGGCGAGGTATTGCCTGTTAATAACAGCGTCGGATGACGTCAGTAGCAGCAATAACTTTGAATAACTACACAAAATAATCTCTAAACCAAATGTTTATTTTACTATTTATTATAATTATTTTTTTTGGCTATACAACTAATCACATTTTGGATATAAATAAACTAATGTTTTCAATCTAGATTAAATCTCCATTCGGGGCTCAGGTTAGCCATGTGAGTTAAAGCGTAGACCTTAATCTCACGTGGTAAACCTAGAGTGGCGAGTTCGATTCTCGCCTGAGCAAAGAGACGGAATTCTTTAAATAAAATCCTTAGTCCCACCCTGGCTAGAAAAGGGTGGTGACCTGTAGATAACCCGTCCCGACTAGCCTTAGGCACAAAAAGGGGGCGTTAATAAATAATTTAAATCTCTATTCCTGTTAGTTATAAACCATATGTTGACAATATTCATTCCCTTAAAGTATATTCAAAAAATTATTATTATTATTTATTAACGTCCACTTTTTGCGACTAAGGCTAATTGGGACGAGTTATCTACAGGTCACCACCCTTATCTAGCCAGGGTGGGGTTTTAGGATGTTATTTAATGAATTCCGTCACTAAATAATTTCCTTTGCCTAGGCAAGAATCGAACTCGCCACTCTAAATTAAAAAAATAACTCAACTCTTTTGAGACATTCTCGCGTAAAACCGATTAAGTATTATTTGGTGCTCGGAGATTGTTTAAAATTTGAAACCATCAATTAAAATTACGTTTTGTACTGAAAAATTTATATTTTAATTGTTTCAGTAAAACCAATATTGACGAAGGTATTGCCGAATGTATGCTTTGACTCATATGTAAAACAAACGGCATTCCTTGTTACGAATTCTCACAAAGCTTTTTTGCTGTACCAAATATAAGTGTTCATTTAATTCTAGCGATCCGGTTGTAAGTTGGCTAACAAACGGACAAAATGGAGTTTAGTTTTGACGCCATCGTTCTTAGAAAAGCCTAAAATTTGACAAAAATGTACCCCCGTCGAATTTTAATAACTAAATTTATTGTTATCTTGTTGAGTTTTAGCAGATTCCCATTGAGCAAAATAAACTATTGTGAAGTGAAGCATCATTAGAAAAGTTTCTTGAATTTCTCGTACGTTCACACTCCCAGCAAACGAAAAAAAGTCCGTGACGCAGGGGCTGCGTAAACTAAGCAGATTTCCCACGTGAAGATTTAGAGACTAGAGAAATTTCACGAGAGCCGAGCAATCAAGGAAACGGCCGAACTAGTTTTTGGCGGGAAAGTCACTCACGTCCGTTAGCCGCCCAGATTTAATAAAAATGCAAATATCTCAGTTAATATTCAAGATAGAGAATAAATGTATATAACAATATTTATAGTAAATTCAATTTTCAATAAGATTGATTCTGTACAATTTTTCGATCCCACGTACAGTAACGGAGATATTTCGAAAATCCTCCACTGTAAACCCCCCTCCCAGTGGTCCGATTTTAGCCGTCAAATAAAGTGCTTCGTAAAATAATAGAATATTGTTAATGTGAGATGAGTAAGAGTGGGGCTTTACTGAAGACCGAAAACAAAAAAATGCAAATATCTCAGCTAATAATCAAGATAGTGAAAACATGTACATAACAACATTTATTGAACATTACATTTGCAATAAGATTGAATCTATACAATTTTCCTATCCGACGCATAATCATGGAGATATTAAGAATTTTTGAAATTCCTCCCCTCTAACCCCCCCCCCCCCCTAGCTGATTACAGCCATTAACGAACTTGAACATTCTTTATAGATAAAACACTTATATATCGAGTTTCGTAACGATTAAACAAAAATTGTGTGTATATATGTATATATATATATATATATATATATATATATATACACACACACACAATTTTTAACAGTCATTTTGGTCATTTTCGTCATCTAATAGGTAGGATGATGGACATTTGAAGGCATTTTTTTTTTTCATGAGTACAATCTCAATAGCTGATTTCCCTAGATTTAGGGAAATCTAAAATGATTCCCGTTCAAATATTTTTATATAAAATTGATTTCATTCTTTATGCCTTTTGCTCAGACGCTGAAATGTACATTATGCAAGACAGGAGTTGTACATTGGTACAATCATAGGAGTCTAGTGGAATGAAGAAATTTGAATAATTAATATTGCAAATGAAATCTTAAGTAAATAAAAAAGTCTTTCTTCCTATGGAATTGGAAATTTGTGTATTAAGTAGCCAGTAGATAAAAGGACGGAAGTCCTTGAAAGAAATTGTTATAATCCCTCTATAAAGACAACCTAAGTAGCAATCCCCTTAAATAACTTTGACATATGTTTCGGGTAACATTACCTTGTAACTTACTTTCATAATTAGATGGCCGTAGGATATCAGCCATTTTAATAACGTTTATCAATCATACTTGAAGTTGTAGTTACTACTTTTGGCAATGACAGCATAAAAAAAATACTGATAAAGGAAATTTCCTTTGAGGAAAATCAGCAATTGCAGTACTTGTACTCAAAACTCGATTTTTGAAAAAAAAAATCACATGTTCACCAATCCTACCCAAGACATGAGGAAAACGTCCATCGTGGAGGGACTGTGTTAACAAAGCAGATTTCCCAAGTGCCTCACATATTTGCATATATCACAAAACTAAAAATTGCAATGCAATAATGTTTGGTGTTTAGGCTTTAAATAATGTGATTCATAATATAACAGCTTATTGTTAATATGACATGACTAGGAGTGGGGGTTTACTGAAGGCTGAAAACTTAAAAAAATGCAAATATTTCAGTTAATAATCATGATAATGAAGAAATTCACATTGCAACATTTATAGAACATTACATTTGCAATAAAATTGATTCTATACAAATTTTCGATCCGACTATGACAACAGAGATTTTTCGAAATTCCCCCTCTAACCCCCCCCCCTCCTACTGATCCGATTGTAGCCGTTAACGAACTTGATCTTCATTTTTACATAAAACATTTAAATATTGAGTTTGGTTTTGGATCAAACAGAAATTTCTACCCCTAGAACGTTAACAGACAATTATATGTCTATATGTATATTTATAACATTTTGAACGACCTCATTTTCGTCATCTCCTAGGTAGGGTCGATGGACATTTTGACAAATTGTTTGAAAATCCCATCATGAGTACAAACTCAATAGCTGATTTCGACGAAGGGAAATTTGCTAAAAAATGAAATTAACAACAATAGTAGAGCATCAATAACTTAACAAGATCAGCTGTACAACGACCACAACCAACTTTGACAGAGAGCCCACTCAGAATAACAGAGATATTTGGAATTTTCCCCTCTCCCACTACCCCCGAAAATGGTGCCATGAGTACAAATTCAATAGCTCATTTCCTTAAAGGAAATCAGGTAATAATAGTATAATAAAAGTAGCATATATATATATATATATAGTTTTTGTTACTTAACGTCCGCCTCAAAAAAATATAAATAAATAAAATGGGAGCAAGAGGGAATTTTAGAGGGGGGGCTAGGATTCAAAATATTTCTTTTATTATGAGTTACAAAAAATGTTATATAATGTAGCTCATTGAAAATTTCAATTCCTACATTTGTTGACCTATACATTTTTCCTATAATATTAACCGAGACATTTGAATATATTAGTTTTCGCCCTTCTGTTAAACCACTGCCCCTGCTCCTTTCCCATTAGCAATAAGCCAATATATCAGGAGCTCTGATTTTAGTCTTCTATTCGCTCTAGCCCCAATATTAACAAGGCACTTACAAATGTTTACTCTCGACCTTCAGTAAATCGCCACTCCTCCAAAGCTATTTTCACTTCTCATTCCCAACTTAAATTTCAAGCCCTGTATACATAGGCTTCCTATTACTTGAAAAATGGAGAATAGATGGCGGCAGATCAGTTGAGTGCCTAGCACATTGGAAATTCGCTTAGTTTATTCAGACCCTGTGTGAAAGACTTTTTTTGGAACAGACTCATTGTTAGAGCTAGAAAACTTAAATACTATGAAACAATTAAAACACACAAATATAAACTTTTATTGGGAAGTTCAAAAAATATGACACGAGAGCTCAGCTGCCAAGACACAATAAAACAAAACAGATGACTGTGGGTAGCGATTCTATCTTCTAAGCAAGGCACAAAATTTACCTATAGTTTTCAACAAAAATGAAGCAAACAGATTTTTTTTTTTTTAACCTCTTTCTGCACTAAACAAACTTGTTAACTGAATACCTTAAGACAACAAAGGAAAATTCTTTAACTTAATACAACAAATCAAAATAGACAACTCAGTGGGTAGCGATACCAACTTCTAGGCAAGGCACAAAATTTACCTATTATTTGCAATAGAAGTAAGCCATGCAGCTCTTTCATCATTTTGCAATAAAAAAATCATTAACTTAATACATTATAGTATTTTTAGTATACTAAAATATGATTTAATCCCAAAAGAAAATGTTCCAACCAATATCTCATTTTTTAATGTTATTTGACCCCTTTCTGTAATAAACGTTTCAATTGATGTCTTTATTTCAGCTGATTGGGATTGCAGCTTTGGGAATCGGAGTCTATGTTTATGTGAACAGTTCAAAATATAGCAGTGGGCTCCATAACTGCTCAATACCTCTTATTGTGATTGGTATTGTGGTCGTCTGCCTGCACACCTGTGGTTTCTGGAGTGCTCATAAAAATGGGAACAGGCGTTATAGAATAATAGTAAGTATATTAAAAACCTCTATGAATTATGGTGTTAGACACACCTCATTCCTCTGAATAGAGAGTCTCAACACGTTTTGTTTTTTCCTTCAGCCTGAAGAATTCAGAATATTGCCAAAACCAGAGCTCCGCATTTTAGGACCACTAGAGTAGATAGCCAGTAGTAAAATGAAAAAAATATTTCCTAGTTGTATTTTGCTTGAAAATCAATATTATTACAGAAATACTTTTGTATTCTAAACCTATCAGCCATAATTTCATTGTATCATTATTTTGACAATACTCTGTAGCCGTAAACGGAAAAGAGAGTACGCTCTATTAATTTTGAATTCATAGAAAGATTATAAGAATATCTTAATAGAAATATTTATGCCTTAAATATTTTTTTTAAAAAGATGTTAAAACGGCAACAGTTTATGCCAACTGTATCATTTACAGAAATTTCTTAACAATGTTTTTTTTTAAATTATTACATATTTTATGAATGTTTAGTCCAAATACATGAGAATTCACATTTACTTTGTAGTTTCATGTCTTCTGAGTCTGAAATTTCACATTTTTATTAATAGACTTATAAGAATATATATTGCTAATTAATTTTGAAAAATAATAATTAACTGAAACGTTAAAATAATAATACAATTTAACTGAACTTGAGATTGGTTTATTATAAAATCACCCTTATTAAAGAAGAAATCTAATAGAGCAAATACTAATTTTTTATTAGTATCAGATATTATAAAGTTTATAATTCAGTGCGCTAGTCCCAGCACTCACAAATGCCTTGGAACATACACATATGTAAGAGTCATCTATCGAAAGCATCCTAAATCCATCCCTCTCGTTTCTCCTCATAAGCTTGTTACAGAATAGTATTAGCTCTAGGTGACCATTTTCCTGACAGGCTAGGAGATGTGAAATTGTTAGTGCTCTTTTAATAATTGTTTTAGTAATATAAATAATTGTTGAGTTGATCTCTTTGCTCTAAATATAAATATTCTCATCAACCACAATATTTTATACACCCTACCACTGCCTTTCCTCATACTAATAAAATACCATTGCATAATCTTTAAGTACTTATTACTGATTGTTTTCTTTGAACATTCTAACATTTTATTCTAGCAAATGATTTATTTAACTTTTTTTGTAGAAATGGTTGATTTTGATTTAATAGAATGCCCCCTTCTCTTTAAAAATAAATAATTAAAAAACAATTGGTGAGTAAGTTTATTAAAGTTGTTTAATTTAGAACACTTATCAATTCACTGGAACTTTCCAGCTAGAATTCCTGATGCACTTATCTTTAGCAATATACAATTTGCATTATAGCTAGTATCACAGAATAAAAACAATACTCAATGGTAGTATTTATGTTTGATAATTCATTATCACTTGATTTTACTTAATTTCTTTTTTTTCCAGTTTGCAGTTTTCATTGTTCTATTGGCCTTAGGCCTTGCTTTAATGGCTGCTCTAACTTATGCGGTGAAAGAAGAAACAATAGATATTCTTAGGAAAACAGTTGATAGGAACTTTAATAATGCTGTAAAGGAAAGTAAAGAAGACTTAATGTTCGTGGAGGCAATCCAGAAATATGTAAGTTAATTCATTTTATGAACAGGTATAACAAAATTTTAAAACATCATTTAAGCATAAAGACAACTATTCAAGTGAAAACAAATGTTCTCGTAGACCTCCAAGATCCATATGTTTATTTAGTTTTTTGGTAATGACTGTGTCAAGGTATTTTCTATCACACATCCATGCATTTGTACTTGTCTCCAGTTCCATGGACAGAAAAGACAAGTATGAATACATCAGATAGGACCCTAATTGTTGAGATACCCAGAAGAACAGGATCAACAGATCCATACCTGAATAACTACAAATACCAAATTCTGTACTATTTTGTTTTCTGAAGCAACAAAAGCTTTTGTAGTCAAAAAGTTTTATGTGGGCCGGATATGATATTTCTAGCAGGAAATTTTAGGTTGAAAATATTTTTTTATTAACAACTCTATGCTCTACATAATATTTTGAGTCACCCTCTGGCTCCATGGTTAATCAACTGAAGTAAATTTAGCTCACTATTCCAAGTGGTCCACCATTGAGAAAACATTCATATTTTGAAATAGTGTACCTTAAATGATATTAGAATAAACCTAAATTTTAATTCTATTTGGTTCCAAAATGAGACCCATTTTCATTATAGGTAGTATATCATTCCTCGAGTTTCTGGTAATATAAGATTTTCTGAATTACTCAATACAGTGTTGCCATAGATTTAACAAATAAACTAGATAGTCTATAATATTTCAGCCTAATAATCAAGGCTTTATTTACATACCTAATATGATTTTTTACGTGTAGCAAAGTTGCCAAAATTAAATTTTCATAGTTTAATTACTCAAAGAAGAAACAGTTTCTCCATATCATGAGCTTTTATATCTATTGAAACTAGTAAAAATTCATAAATCAATTTTTAAAAACGTTTGATTATTAAAGGCCAAACTGTGTATCATTAATCCATACACCCACCATTAATACCCATCTTTATAACAGTTACAATTTTTTCCCCCTCAAAAATTAAAAATAATAAAAATAGCAATACAATAAACGAATGGGATCTCAGCATATCAACATTTTTTTCATGAACACATTAGACCATTTTTACAACAATATTCTGAGATAACAAATAGGGAGATGCAGAAAATAAACCAAAATTTTATCTTTACTTTTCTTAATTCTTTGATTTTTTCCTTAATAGTAATTTTTGAAAGAAACTGTATGAAATTTAAAAAATATTAAAAATATTCAACGGAAGGATCAAAAAGGTCAAACTCCTCCACTCTTAATACTTTTTTATTACAGGCAAAGTACTTTCGGGGCGAACCGTCCCATCATCAGTGCTCTGTGACACAACATTTATACTTTCAAAAACATGTAATATATATGAATAAATAAATAAATTAATGTAAAAGTCAACAAAGGTAGTCGAATATTAAAAACATTTAAAAAACAAACAAATATATAAAACGCTTTTTATAAAGGTGCTCTTTTAATCTGCTCCTCAGCTTCCTTCCATTTTGCCCCACATATGAGCTTCCACAAGTCAGGCAAGCAACCCGATACACACCAGATCTATCCAGTGGATCGGCCGCATCCTTAATCCTTGGAAGCATATGTTTTAGGGAGCTTAGACTTAGGCAGTACGAAGGCCAACCTTTTCCAGCATGCGTCCTATCTTCTCGGAAAATTTCCCTAGGTATGGGATGCTGAGTTGGCCCACAGGATTTCGAGTCTCTCTCTCGCCTTCTTTCAACTCATCTTGGACCATCTTTGTGAATCGGCGTTCCATGACTTTATACACCGGCAGGCAATCCCTTAAGAACATATGTCATATTTTCCAACCGTATGAAATAAACCAACTAATTCAAATGAACCCCCTGCCCCCGCTTCTCTATTGTCTACCAAAAACTCATAAAGACAATATTCTCATGAGACCTATTGTGTCGTTTGCTTCATCCTCCACTGATAAATTAGCCAAAAAACTAGTGCACAAATTTAAAACCCTGGTAGATTTCAAACCCAGCTTTTCCTTGAAAAACACTTCCGACTTGATTAAGAAAATTAATAATCTGAACATCAAATTTCCCTCCAACCGGTTTTTGGCATCATTGGACGCACAGAACATGTTTTCTAACATTCCCCCCAAGGACGTGGTGAGGGTTTTTGATTTGTTTTTCAAAATAAAGAAACTCAACCCAGTAATAGCCAAAGAGTTCCTAAATCTTCGTCAGTTATGTTTAGGCCAAAATTTTTTCAAATTTCAGGGACATTTTTATGCCCTGGAAAACAATTTTGTGATGGGATCCGCTAGCTGCGGAGTTGTTTATGGATTATTTGGAATACAAATATTTGATGTCTAATCGCAACCCATACCGAAATCATATCAATTTCTGGGGGCGTTATGTTGATGACATCATCATAAGTTATTCGGGAGCGGAGAATGATATGAGGGGTCTTATGACCTACGTCAACAGTTGCCATAGGCAGTTAAAGTTTACTTTGGAGATGGAGAGTGAGGGGAAGTTGAGTTTCCTGGATTTGGTTATTTCAAGGAAAGGGCCGTCTCACTCCTTCAACATTTATAGGAAGCCTACTGCCACTGCCATCATGATCCATTTTGATTCTTACCACCATCCTCAATATAAAACTTCAGGCATCACGTACTTGATAAACCGACTCCTGAGTATCACGTTGGCAGAAGAGGATTTTCAAAACGAGTTTAAGTACATAAAACTAATCACAACAGCCAATGGGTACGATGAGAGAATGATGGATAAAGTCATGGAACTCCGATTCACAAAGATAGACCAAGAGATGAGTTGAAAGAAGGCGAGAGAGAGACTTGAAATCCTGTGGGCCAACTCAGCATCCCATACCTAGGGAAATTTTCCGAGAAGATAGGACGCATGCTGGAAAAGGTTGGCCTTCGAACTGCCTATGTCTAAGCTCCCTAAAACATATGCTCCCAAGGATTAAGGATGTGGCCGATCCACTGGATAGATCTGGTGTGTATTGGGTTGCTTGCCTGACTTGCGGAAGCTCATATGTGGGGCAAAGTGGAAGGAAGCTAAGGAGCAGATTAAAAGAGCACCTTTCCACCAAGACATCAGAGGTAGGTAAGCATATTATAAATGAAGGCCATGAAGCAAATGCCGTTGAGTTTGAGGTGCTCGACCACCTTGGCAAAGGGAAGAAAATGGATATAGTAGAGCAGTTATGGATCTGGATGGACATGCTGGAGGACTTTGCCTGTAAAAAAGAAGTATTAAGAGTGGAGGTGTTTGACCTTTTTGGTCCTTCCGTTGACGATGGACCTCCACCAGCCAGCACAAATCCAGAGTCCAGAGTTAAAAAATATTTTTTAAGAAAAACTAAGTAAATACACCCCCCGCCCCTCCCAAAGATGTTATTCTAAATAATCAATGATAAAACCAATAACTGAATTTTGTATTCTAATATCATAAATGTGTGTGAATGTTATTCAACATAGTGTTCAATCTTTTAAAAAACTGCTTCTTATCCATACAGGGTTGGGTGGGGGGGGGGGGGGGTGGGGGGGTGGGGGGGTGGGGGGGGGGGGGGGGGGGGGGGGGGGGGGGTGGGGGGGGTGGGGGGCTGGGGGGGGGGGGGGGTGGGGGGGGGGGGGGGTGGTGGGGGGGGGGGGTGGGGGGGGTGGGGGGTGGGGGGGGGGGGGGGGGGGGGGGGGGGGGTGGGGGGGGGGGGGGGTGGGGGGGGGGGGGGGTGGGGGGGGGGGGGGGTGGGGGGGGGGGGGGGTGGGGGGGGGGGGGGGTGGGGGGGGGGGGGGGTGGGGGGGGGGGGGGGTGGGGGGGGGGGGGGGTGGGGGGGGGGGGGGGTGGGGGGGGGGGGGGGTGGGGGGGGGGGGGGGTGGGGGGGGGGGGGGGTGGGGGGGGGGGGGGGTGGGGGGGGGGGGGGGTGGGGGGGGGGGGGGGTGGGGGGGGGGGGGGGTGGGGGGGGGGGGGGGTGGGGGGGGGGGGGGGTGGGGGGGGGGGGGGGTGGGGGGGGGGGGGGGCCAGGTCCTTTCCATATAAGAGCAATGGGGGGCATTGAATACTAATGTGTTGGATTAGTATCTAGCTTATAAATAAAGCTGTGAATGAAAATTTTCCTCTAGTCACCATGATAAAAAACATATATTTCAGTATCTTCTATGTGAAGATATAATTTGAGCATTACAGGAAATATAAAAATGATTTTATGCTAACATCAATAAATTTCTTTCACAAATTAAATGTGCTCAGTTAATTTATCTCGAGATATTCTATTTTTAGAATAGATTTACAGAAAGAAAAAAAAAAGCTTCTGATAATTTATTTGCTCATAATATTCAAATTTTTATTAGCAATGTTATAAATTAAAATCTATATTTATATAATTATCATACTAATGAGACAAAAGAAGCCCAATTAGAAATTTATAGATTTTGATGAATCGTTCTTTATTTGAAAATGGAGGGAAACGTATCAAATTGCCCTGCCTGTACTTAAAAACTTTAAATTGCAGAACATCATGAAACTTAGCCGTAAAATGGTCTGAAAGATGATGTCATGGTTAGTCACTATGAGTCAGCATGTTAGCTTTATATCCTTTTAAGCCTTCAACATTTCACACTTGAATTGACTAATTTTGTTATTCCGCAATGTAGAGACATATAGTAATAAAGCAACTACATGATTGGAAAATATAAAATTTTTTTTCTATTTTTAGTCATGTAGTGTCATTTATATAAGCCCTTTTTCTCGGCTTCATGTTAATATTATTTAAATAGTGAGAACCTTGGTATAACGATTATCTTCGTATTGAGACAAAGAATGAGCTCAAATTGATATTTTAATATCCTGAAATGTTTAAGTTAAGTATTATCTTAAAATAATTATCAAGCTTTCAATATATACATTTGTAAATGAACTTACTTGAAAAAGTCATTGGTTTAGTCAATTTGCTTAGTAAAATTACAATAATAACTGTCTTTGTACACAGATAATCATTTGTATTTGCAGTATTGATTCTTGTAATAATGGTCTAAATCTGTTTCAATCCATTTTAAAAATAATGATCTCAGTTGATATTATTAACTGCACACTACTCGATCCAATCTCTTCAAATGCCCAGATCTAGAATAAAAAACATTTTGTTATTTTATTTTTAAAAGAACATTCTGCTAAATGATCCGTGAAATACTGATTACATCCTCATATGGTTAAGTATTATGAACATTTGATGGTAAGCTGGTGATACTAATTGTTCATATCAGTGTTAGAAATGGTCCCCTATGATAAAGTTTTTCAACGGCATAGTAGCTAAGGAAACATCAAAATTTCAGATAAAAAATATTCCCCCTTTGGTCAATTTTAATCAAGAAGAGGATTGCACAACGTGATGACCTTAAATATGAAATTTCAACTTTGTAAGACTGGTCATTTTTGAGTTATTCGAGATATGAACATACATACATGCAGACATTATGGAAAAATTAGTCAAAATGAGCTCAGAGATTCTCAATACATATTTTTCCATTGAAATCTGAAAACCAAAATTGTTGGTATCATAATACTCTTTATTTCACACAAAGAAGTAAAAATGACCAGCTACTTCTGTGATCTCTAAAATTCAATAAACTACTCGAAACATCCATTGCTTCCGAACAAGGATGTTCATAGTTACACCACTCTCTTTTATAGTTTTGTCATTATACCTATCCATTTGTTTGTTACAATTTTTTGTCTTGCCCATTGCTAGACAAATTCAAAAAATTTAGATTAATTAATCTATTTCCATAGCCAAAATTCCTATTATTTGAGTACTATTGTGGCTTTTGAAGTGCCTCAGTTATTATGTTTCAGTAGAAAAATACTTCTACTTTTGAAAATCGTATTAGAAAGATACTGCCAAATTGTTGGCAGTATTTGAAGAATTTTCTTCCATATGTTTATGGGCTCAATATTATATCATATGTACACTGCTTTCATAAATCCCAAATTTGATAGCATGGGCAGGTGGCAAAGGAGCGAAAAGAAAGTAATAATGGTGGTGAGATGCGATTAGCACGTTGAGATCAAGCTTAGTTATAGAATAAATAATTTTTGAATTGTATTTGCTATGAGTAGGAAGCAAAACCATTTAAGGGAGAACTCTTATTAATAGCTAAATGTTCAATATTACTTTAAATGCACATTTCTTATTTATGTAATTAAATTAGGCATTAATGTATATAATTGGTTTCAGACTATCAAACATTGAAATTGATGCAAGTCACAATTAGGAAGTTGAATGAAGTTTGCTTAAGGTATCGTGATAATTCTGAGGTCAGCCGTCTTCCACCCCCACCTCCTGTGAGTCCGTCCGTATCTGCAGCCGCAGTCAAAAATGGCAGGAGGACAATGGAAGACTGTCATATTGTTATACATGATCTCCACGCACTATTTGGAATTGAGGTTTGTATTTCTGGTTCGTTTAAATGATAAAGAAATCCAGTGATCTAAAAAAGAATATTCAATTCATATGTAAAGGCCTTTTGAAACATCTGCCTCTTAATAGTTCTCCTTAGTAATGTCACTTTTAGTCTGGAGGGCAATAGTCTTATACTTTAATCTCTTACTTCTCATTTTATT
Organism: Riptortus pedestris; assembly: GCA_019009955.1. Lineage (NCBI taxonomy): Eukaryota > Metazoa > Arthropoda > Insecta > Hemiptera > Alydidae > Riptortus > Riptortus pedestris. The sequence continues at coordinate 112,652,484 of CM032231.1, read as the reverse complement.
ATTATTGGAGGGACATATTATATTTGAGGTGTCTTCATAACAATATGTGGGAATTTACTTGAATTATGCAGCTCATAATTAAACAAATAATTATCTTATTAAAAGAATATTTTTTTGTCCACAATTCTGAACTATTAATTGGCAAATTTTACTTCATTATCCGTTTCAGTAGAGTACTTATTGTTCCGCACTCAATTTTTTTTTTATTGTCACTTTGGGTTTCTTCTTCAAATAGAAACTTGTGAACCCTGATATAAGAAATAATTAAAAGGGCATTGGTTGGCAGAGTCTATTCGAAAGGAACATTCTCATTAGATTATAATGATTGCTATTGATTATTCCTCAATAATTTTATAATGATATTAATTTTCTTAAACAAATATTCTTTATTTTTAGGGTTATGGAGTCGCAAGTTATTATGCAGTTTTTGATGGGCATATTGGTTCTGATGCAGCTCTTTATTCCTGTTCCCATATTTACCAGTATCTGGTCGAAAGTCAGTATTATCCTACAAATCCAGAAGCTGCATTTAAAGAAGCTTTCATTAAGACTGATGAGAGGTTCATTGACAAGTCGAACAAAGAAGTAAGTTTATATAATTAATCACTTTAATAGTATAAATCCTTTCCAACTATATGTATATAAAGGGGGAGGCTAACAAATGTTGTTTGATATAAAAATTATATATTTAACATATTACCGTACTTACTCGAGTATGACTCACACCTTTTTTTTTAAAAAAAAAAAATCAACATGAAATCTATGGGGGCGCGCGCGATACACGTGGATTTCTAAGTGCTATTGTATATTCATATTACACTATACAGATCAATTTACACAGATGAATACACCATTCATAACATAGTAATAATAACAGTAAAATAGGTGCCAAGATATGTACCGGTATTTTGTGTATAATACAGTTTTAAAAATTATATATTTTTTTTTATTGTGACGAAAATAAATAAATTGATGTTCACAAAAAATTAGACCTATTTTTTTGAGTGCGAGTCTTATGCTGGGGGATAAATATAAATCAGATACTTGCTGATAATATATTCTGTCTGTTATTAATAGAAATATATATTTTTAAATATTTATTATAAGTATTCTATTTTAAACCGTTTTATCATTATGATCCGCATTGACCTGTAAATGTTGCCATTCCAATTTAATTGCATCCTCTTTTAACCACTGATATGCCTTAGGAGTTTAGAGTTGCCTACAATAGAAGAATAATCTAATTCCTTGTCACCTTTTATTTATTCATGACAGAAGTCTTTTGTTTGTGAACTATAATAAACAAGAAATGATTTGAAAAACCTGTTGTTTTGTAACTGCAAAAAAAGGCAAATTATACTCGGTACCATCAGTCATGTTTGCAGGAAGTTATCCTTGAACGATCAAAACTTTTACAGCATTTTTTTTTTTTAGTATGGAGCCAAATCTGTATTGGTTTTAGCTGAATAAAGTGAAAGTAACTATATTAAAAACAAAAAAAATCATTTTATTTACCAACATTTTAAAGCTCATGAGCCATAACATGATTTAAAAGGTATTATTTATTCCTAAGGTGACAACTTCCTCTGGATATTCAAAGATTTCAAACTTTAATTTAATTTAAACATTTACATTTGATAAAAATGATCTATAAATTTTATAATATTTAAGCATCCCTTTATGTAACATACATTCAATATATCAAAATATATTACGTTATGTTGTTATCATTGTCTGCAATTCATTTTGTTATTTCTTAATTGTTGTTTGTTTGATTTTTCAGAAATTAAAGAGTGGGACCACTGCAGTCTGTATTTTAATTAGACACGACTTAGGCAAAATGTATGTTGCTTGGTTAGGTGACTCACAGGCAATACTTGTAAATGGTAGAGATTATATACAACTTGTAAACCCACACCGCCCGGAACAATTCGTAAGTGCTTTATTTTATTTTTTAACATGTTTACAATACATTTAAGCTTTCATTGTTTTTACACTCTAAGAATATTCTTAAGGTCCTCAATCTTAGGGTTTTTTTTTTTTTGCTTTTATTTTGTCAGAAAATTTAACAATGTATTTTTTAGTGTACTGACCTTTTTTCCTCTCTGAAGTAATTTGATTGGTGATATTTTCTGATGTTCATTTTGAATCGTTTATTGTCTTACCATATGGTGGAAAACAAAAGGTTAAATATGTTTACAGGATGGGTATATTTTTTTTTTCTTTGTGAAATGTTTCAGATTTTTCACTAGTCACTCTTTTAATGACAATTCAATTTCAAACAGAATTATTATCTACTATTGACTACAAAGTACAAAGCTGATATCGAGCGTATTAAGGCTTTGGTTTTAATACACTTGGTAGTTCTATTGTTACAGCTTCTATTTCCACATGGGCAATATGAATTAATTAAGTGACAAACGCACTGAATAAAATCCTTATTTGGTTCCCTGACTAGGAAAGACTGCGACCCGTTTCACATTGTTTCAGCCAAGTTAGTGAATGTAAGATGATATGAATTGTTATATCTAAGCATGTTAGTAAAAACTACTTGATGATAAGATCCAAGAAAACAAATTTACTTCCTTCCTTGTTGGGAATAAGGAAATACCTCATTCTTTATCCTAAGTTGATATTTTACCCTCTTAAAACAAATTGGGTGACATTAGGTGACACTAGGAATTTGACGACACTGTTTTGTTTTTGTAACTCTATACACTAGCTAAACATTTTCTGGAGAGATCTATTATTTCTGCCTCTAAAATTACAGTGTACTCTTTAAAGTCTTCTTTGATATCTTAAACTAAACCTACTGATGAATTGTTAGCCATTTTTAACTTTAGTACTATTTTTTTGTTTAGGAAGAGAAAGAAAGAATCGAAGCAATGGGTGGCTCCGTTGTATTTTGGGGCACATGGAGAGTGAATGGCCAACTTGCAGTTTCTAGAGCAATTGGTAAGATTTTATGTATTCTTAACTGTTCTTCTGCAGTGAATATAACATACAGTTTTTATATGAAATATAAAACTTGCATTACTCCAAGCACCAAATGGAAATGTTAATTACCTATAAATGAAGACCATTCATTACACCATCCTGCAGAACTACCTGAACATATAGTTCCAAAATGTATCGTATATATAAATAGCTTGATACACTTGTTAATATTCAATAATTTATTTCAAAGAGCTCCAGGATTATGTCCCTTACTTAGTATCTGACATGAGAGGGGGGGGGGATGACTGCCTTCTATCAAAATTGTTTCACCCTATCACCAATATTCGAGCATGTGTAAGCACACAAATTTCTAAACGTTCATTCATCCCTGTTATTTAGGTATTCATGATTTTGTCTGAAAACGTAAAATAATTAATTTTATTATTATTATAGAACATTAAATTTGTAATAAGATTAGTTATATAAACTTTTTCAATCCGACATATAATAACAGATATATTTTGAATTTTCAAAATTGTTTAGTATATAGACCAAATCGTGATGCAAATTAAATGTTCTATTAATGTTGTTATATACGTTTTTTTTACTATCTTCATTATTAACCAAGATATTTGCATTTTTTAGTTGCTAGCCTTTAGTAAACCCCCACTCCTACTCATGTACTACTCATATTAACAATAAGCTGTTAAATAATGAAGCACTATATTTGAAGCCTAAATACCTAAAATGGAGAACATTTGTGCTGCACTCATTCTTCATATTATTATGACTGGAATCTCCTAAAACAGGAAGAACATAGTAGTTTTCACAACAATGTATTCCTAGTGTTGAAACAAAATTAAACAATATTTTAAAATTGTAAAGAACATTGACCATAATAGCAATTTTAGGGTAAGAATTGTACATATTCAAGTACATTATAGACTGATGAATCCTTTAACCCTCCCAGTACCATGGGGTCCTCGGAGGACCCCAGCTCTCGGAATTTTCATGAAAGCTTTATGATAAACTTGACCAATCGAATTGTTACTTTGTGACTTTTCCTTTGAAATGGTTTTGTATCAGATTGTATTACTCATCAGCTTTGGAGCACTCTTCACTTCCTTCCAAATTATCAAGCTGTTCGATATAATAATTCGGTAATTCTAGGTTTCGTTTTGTTCTTGATGAAACAATCCGGTCCATTTTCGACGGAGGTTTCAAGTGAACTGAAACATTTGCACAACGGAAAAACAAACGACTTTAGTTCTTATTAAAAGTTTTAAGTCACCAAACTCGAGGAAAGAGAATAAAAAACAAGGTATTCCTTCCTATTTTTACTCTCTTTTCTCGTATTTTGATGAAAAACGGGAAGCTAATTGATTCTTAGAACGGCAACTGTGCTAACAAAATACGTAAAATGATGACTCCATTGAGTCCAATCAGTGAACCAAGACACCAAAACGAAGGATTTTGTTTCTTAATCAATAAATTTTTTACAATCAATAAATTCTTTTAATAAATAAATTTCATACAATCAATAAAATTGTAATAGGTATGTATTAATTGTAGTCATTTTTCATATTCCTAACTAATAAATCCAAATAAAGTATGTTTTTATATGAAAAACGTGTAAAAAAGAGTGGGGTCCCACAAGGACCCCCGTGGTAGTCTGTGATTTCCGGACCCGTGGTATTGGGAGGGATAATGTAAACGGCCTTTCATTTAGAATAAACCTGTGTAATGGATCTATATTTTTAGTTATCTTTATTTATCTTTTTTTTTTTAAATTTATATAAATTTCTAAATTTTTATAACTATTTATTTTTGACAATTTATATTTTGGAATAAACAATGGAGTCAAATAACCATTCATTTTATTGCTTGAGGAGGTAGATCACATGTCTTAGAACCAAAACAAAAAAAGATTTCCATGATTATCCTTTTCCCATTTGGAGATATTCAATTTAACGTGAAACTATGTATTTGCTTTCAGAAAAACTCAAATTGACACTTTGTAGTTTTTTTCTGGTCACAAATACTTACTTAGTATCTTTGTTTATTTTTTTATTGTTATTAAATATATTTATGAATACATGCAAACAAATTCATCTAAATTGGTTTGTAAATAAGAAAGTTATAAATTATTTTTTAATTCAAAACAAATTAATTTTACTGCTCCCTATCGATAAACAACACGAAAATCTCAAAACTTTAAGAGACCATAAAATCCAAACCGTTAAAGATATATCAAAAATATTTGGTTTGGTTTCTCAAATCAATGACTAGAACACCCAAAATAAGATTCATCAAAATCTGAAATGGTGGGTGTCATGGTGTGGTTGAATTGATGTGGAATGACCTATACTTTACTTTCAATATTAACCAAGATTTTTGCATTTTTTAATTTTCAGATTTTAGTAAAATCCCACTTTCTGGTATCACACTATAAAAATAAGGGAATACATCACAAAACATCTTAGCTTTAATATCCAATATTGTTTTTAACAGATGTTTACAAGATGGGATTCATGCAAACAAGTTATATGATGACTCCGCTCTATTAAGATTTTATTGAGTACCCACTACTACTCATTGTATTTTTATTTGAAAAAATATTATAAATGGTGAGATGAGATCAGTAGAGTGTCAAGCCAGCAAGTGGGAAATCTATTCAGTTTACGCAGCTCCTGTGTGTCGGACTTTTACCATATCAGAGATTTTTTATATTTAAATTCAGAAAGATATTTTTTTTAAATGTAAGATGGTATTAAAAGGCCCAAAAAAAGTTCATTATTATTATTTATTAGTTTAAGCTCTATATTTTTCTCCGAAGATGTTTTTATCACAATTTATATGGTAATAAGAGTAAGGGGCAATGATAATAATAATTTCTTAATCTATGCTGATTTTTTTTTTTGTTTTTTAAGGTGATGTGGATTACAAGCCTTATGTGACTGCAGAGCCTGATGTCACATCCCATGATTTGACAGGGGATGAAGATTTCCTCCTTCTAGCATGTGACGGCCTCTGGGATGTTATCTCTGAAAAGCATGCTGTCGATGAAGTCTATAAGTGCCTAGAACTACATAAAGGTTTGTTTTTTTTTTTATGTTTTATTTTATGTTCTGAGGATTTTTATATTATACCCTGAGTATCTTACATCTTAATTATAGAGTTAGTCTAATGACTATGAATATCACTGTTTAGAATCATCTTTCTGACTATGTAACACATTATCCTTTACTCAATTTCAACAAGAATTTATTTATTTTTATTAGTGCAGTTTTTTTTTCAATTACTATTTTACTATATTATTATTTACCGTTTGTTAATATTTCAATTTTTCTACTATTTTTATTGGGAAGGTCCTATTTCTATCTATTATTTTTCCTCGAATGTCCTATTTCATTTTATAAGGCATACTGTTAGCAGAGTTTCAACAAGAAAAATCAGCTACCAAGTCAAAAATCTTCAAATGTTTTTGAAAAATCTTCAAATGTCCATCGATTCTGTGTAGAAAATGGCCGAAAGGAGGTCCTGTCAAAAATTAGAAACTTGTCTGTTAATGTTCTAGCAGTGGCAATTCTTATTTGCTCATTATTGAAACTTATTTAAATATTTTATGTAAAACTAATGATCAAATTTGTTTCATATGGCTGAATGGAATTGGGGGAGGGGAGGCACTAAAAGTGGGAATTTAGAAAGTTCAGAATATTTTTGTCATTATCACACGGATTGTGAAATGTTATGTAACCAATCTTATTGTAAACGTAATTTCCTTTATATGTTGCTTTATACAGTTTTCTATGTATTTCGAATGTAATTGGAGATATATGCATTTTTTAGTATCTAGTCTTTAGAAAACCCCCACCTTACTCTTTCATTCTAATATTTAACTGATTTATGATGAAATGTTCTATTCCAATATGAAATAATGTTTTTATTATACTTTTGCAATGTGATATATAGTCAAATATGTTCGTTGTAACATCAATTAAGATTTTATGTTCTAGACTACATTATTTTTACTTTATTAATACAATATTCAATATTTAATTGTTTCATTCCAAAATATAGATTAGGTCTCCTAATCTGCTGAAATAAAACTATGGTGAGTGAAGGCTTAAATTGGAGGAAACAATTTGTAATAACTCAGTTATTATGAATTGGATAATATATTTATTTAACCAATTTATTCCAATTTTAACCAAGATATTTCCATTTTTTATATTCTGTCTCTGTAAAACCCCCACTCCTGCTCAAGCTATTTCACTTTGAGTTACTGGCTCATTAAAAGTTTCATTCCTGCTGGTATTTCGATTTCTCTTTACTTACTTAGGCTTCTTATTATGAGAGAACAAGGGAATAGGTCTTCAGCTCATCATATTCCAGCTTATGAGTAATCTGCTTAGTTTACACAGCCCTTGCGAAGCAGACTTTTCTAATTTCCTTCACTATTAAGCTTCTAATGGGACATCAATTGGACTTGAAATTATTTGGACAATTGTGAAAATATTTGCGCTTTTTAATTTGGATTACCTTTGGCCTTTAAATTTGTAGAAATAGTTATAATAATGCTACTGATCTCTTAAAATTGAAGCCAACCATGTACAATATTAATTGTACGTTATTAAGTGTATTAATCTCAAAGAGGTGTAAGGCGTAGGTACATTTACCACTACTGTCAGCTAGCTGAAGGTAAAAAAAAGTCTGTCACACAGGGGCTGCGTAAACTAAGCAGATTTCCCATGTGAAATTTTACAATAGAGAAATTTTCATACTAGTAACAATAGTAGTAACAAGCCCCTAAACCAATTTCACGAGAGCCGAACAGTTACGGAAATGAATAGACCCAACATCAACCAATCTCATCTTGCCCATTATCCGCACACACTTAATAAAAATGTAAATATCTCGGTTAATATTCAATATAGAGAATAACTGTATATTATAATATTTATAGTAAATTTAATTTGCAATAAGATTGGTCTTATACAAGTTTTTGATCTGACGTATAGTAACGGAGATATTTCGAAATTTCGAAAATCCCCCCTCTTAACTGCCTCCCCACTGGTCCAATTTCATCCATTAACAAACTTGATCTTTCTTTTTGCATAAAACGAGTAAACATCGAGTTTGGTAACGATCAAACAAAAATTACGACTGCTAGAGCATTAACAGACAAATATATATATATATATATATATATATATATATAAATATACATATATAAATTTGAACTCATCAGTTACTTTTGATGTATAAATATTTTGCATACAGATAAGTAGTGCTAAAAGCTGGTCAAATTCTATGCAACTAATCATTCTGGTCTGGAAGAACTCCCTTTAATAGGCACACAGTTTTTCATAATCCTTAAATCTGACCCTGAATTCTACTCTTGTAAAAGGGATAGGGTCAAATTTGAAATTCAATTTTTTATCAAAATATTTTTCATTTCATTTATTCTTCAAATTTTTCCTACTTGCCTGAATTTCTTAGAACACTTCTTCAGGTGTACAAATATACAAGTTTGTTGGTTTCACAATCTAGGAGTCCAACATTCCAGCTGACCACTTCAATACTGCCTTCTAGTTGTAAAGGTCTAAAATTTGGAAGGATGGTGACCTAAACCAATTAAGATGCTAAATTTAGAATACAAAAAGGAGCAAAACTAAAATGGTGTGATGTTTTCTGTCAAACTGTATGAGATTTTTTTTTTAATTTACTGTGAGAATTCCTCTAAGGATGATTTTTAATTTATTTCAATTTATACGTGTATCCCTTTATGAATAGAAAAGGAAAACTGATTTGTAAGGATGTGATGTGTTTAGGCTTTGGTCTTACCATGCTGCCTACAGGCATATTGTATTCCTTTATTGGAATTTACCGTTATAAATTTCTCTTTTATAAGTGAAATTTGCTAAATAGTACAATTTATTTTTTCTCTCTGAAAAAAGGACTGATCACTAATATTATATCAGACGTATTTTCTCTTAGTGCAAAAATAAGAAGGAATTTTGAATTGATATGAGCTGGTATCTGTTGGATGAGGGGTGAGGGGAGACCAGAAGGGGAGTTGATAGCAAATTGAGGTATTGGGGGAGGTGAAGCATATAAATAAATTGATGGCTTCAAATGTGTCAGATTACCTTAGCTGTGGGAGGGTGGAAGGCGGGAAAGCCAGATGATTGACACTCCCCCTGGCTCCCTCTCACACCTCCAACCCTCTTTTGTTTTTATCTTTCTTTTATTATTTTTCATGAACAAATGATAGTAATTGAGAATCTATCTGTATTTATAGCTGCATCTTTAAGCTCCAAACTGTAGTAACTAATATGCACCATATTGTTTAAAAAATGTTTCTTAAAAAAATATTGCTTCCCAGGATTGATTAAATTTCTTTTGATACAAGTAGACTGTTTGATGTTTGAATTCTCTCCTAGGTCGATGGATGGTGAAGATGTAGTACTACAATATCAGAAGTTTAGAAGTGACTAGTTCATATCCTTCAATTTTTCTAAATGCTTACTGTCATCTTCAAAGTTTCAATGGCATGTAGAGAAGCTGGGGGAGTTGTTGGACAACTGCCAACTTTCCTCCTCCCTACATGCTTTTCAAGTTCTGAAAATGCTAGCAATAGCTGTCAAAAATGTTTAAAAAAATATAGAACAATTGAATGATTGGACTAGTCACTTTTACTCTCCTGTTAGAGATATCTAATTTAACAAAAAAAACCTTGAAGTTTGAGAAAAACAAAATTTTAAAATATTTTTGCTTCTTTTGTTAGTGAGCTAAGAGTTAGGACTCTTTTAAATTTAGTAGGAGATAGCAGCGGCATAGTTGTATTTTTTTTTTGCCCCTGCTTGTCCTATTTTATTATTTTCAATTTTGATGACATGGGTTGGATATTAATTTTTATTAATGTTTGCAATTAAGGTTATGACATTAGGCTTCTGTCCATTCCTCCATCTACAACTAGATTTCTAATTTTTTTACCACACCCTAACGGGATTTTAAACACATACAAAATCCATCTTATCAAACTTAAAAAGAATTTATGCAAAAATGAGTTTTATTTATATAGACTTTCTAATGCTATTGATTTGTACATCAAATATTGTTTTGTTGTTATTTATTAATTTCTATTTTATGCTATTGGACTAATCGTGGCAGGTTATCACCCTTTTCTAGGCACTAAGGATTTTATTTTATAAGTTCTTCACTACATAAATTGCTATTGCCTAGGATCTAACCTCTTGTCAGATATGATATTGTTTGGGTTTCTGGTTTAGAGGGCAAAAAGAGTAATTGATTTTTTGAATCTGAACCAGCCTTAGAAGTTTTTTTCAGTTGGAAATCTTAGATAATCAAGTGATACACTCTCCTTATTCCTCATCTGATTACTATATATGTGCGTGTATCCCTAAAAACAGTCTATTTTTTTTATAAATATATATTGTACCCTAATAGTGTCTTGTTATTTTTTTAAAACTGGAAGATGATTTAATCTTAAAATTCCCCAATTGTTTCTTCTCATCTAACAGTATTACAAAGAGATAGCTGATGTTTTTCCATGAGAAAGGTTGGGATTGCAACAGATACACGGTAATAGAGAGGAAAACAAAAGGAAGGATTCTTGGAAACAAAGTACTTTTCTAGTAGGAGCAATTCGCTGACGTTAGCAAGGTGGACACCCTTAGTTGCAATGGCAAAGGTGTTATCAGCAACCATGCTATTGGTGAAGCGTGTGCAACCGCCGAAGTTAGCATGGTGGGCACGTTGAGTTGCTATGGGATAAGGTGTTATCAGCAACCATGGCATGTGTGAGGCGTGGGTAACCACCGAAGTTAGCATGGTGGGCACGTTGAGTTGCTATGGGATAAGGTGTTATCAGCAACCATGGCATGTGTGAGGCGTGTACAACCGCCGAAGTTAGCATGGTGGGCACGTTGAGTTGCTATGGGATAAGGTGTTATCAGCAACCATGGCATGTGTGAGGCGTGTACAACCGCCGAAGTTAGCATGGTGGACACGTTGAGTTGCTATGGGATAAGGTGTTATCAGCAACCATGGCATGTGTGAGGCGTGTACAACCGCCGAAGTTAGCATGGTGGACACGTTGAGTTGCTATGGGATAAGGTGTTATCAGCAACCATGGCATGTGTGAGGCGTGTACAACCGCCGAAGTTAGCATGGTGGGCACGTTGAGTTGCTATGGGATAAGGTGTTATCAGCAACCATGGCATGTGTGAGGCGTGTACAACCGCCGAAGTTAGCATGGTGGGTACGTTGAGTTGCTATGGGATAGGGTGTTACCAGCAACCATGGCATGTGTGATGCGTGGGCAACCACCGAAGTTAGCATGCTGGGCGCGTCGAGTTGCTATGGGATAAGGTGTTATCAACAACCATGGCCTGTGTGAAGCGTGGGCAACAGTCGCCGTATTTACAAGTTGGGCACGCTTACTTGCTACGGCATAAGACGTTATTAGCAACCATGACGTGTGAGTGGCGTGTACGATCGACGAATTTAGCAAGATAGGCATACTGACTTGCTATGGTATAAGGTGTTACCAGCAACTGTGGCATGTGTGAGTGGTGTGGGCATTCGCTGAAGTAAGTTTGCTGGGCGCACAGAGTTCCTATGGCATAAGGCACCATTAGCACCAATGGCATATGAGAGTGGTGTTGGTATTCGTCGACGTTAGCAAGGTGGGCTAGTTGAATTCCTACGGTATAAGGCCCTTATTAACACCCATGACATGCTTGTGACGCGTGCATTTTCCGGCATGAGCGAAGTACTCACATTCAGTTGCTACGGCATAATGCAGTATGAGCATTTATGACATGTATGAGTGACGTGGGCGCAGGTATTACTTGTTCTACGTGATCCCATGCTCAAAATCTTCCTTTGGTAATAAGAATCCGTTCAGAAGAGAGTATTTTCCGGGGAGAATATCCAGAAGGAGAAACAGAGGTAAGCAGACAGAAGAGCAGACAAAGAGAGGGAGTCTGCCAATTGCTGAGCAGTGATGCATTGCAGCCCCGGTTCAACGCTCCACCGACTCCTGCACCGTACCTTCCTCCCGACCTCTTGCTAAGCCAGCCTCCAGTCTCACCATAAACAGTCTTATCTATCTCCGACCATTGTGTCTGTTCCTTCTTCTTCTTCGCTCATGACCTCCTACCCCCAATTTCCCCCCATTCATCTTTTCTTATCATTCATTCCACCTTATCATTTTATTAGATTTCCATTAACGAAAAGTAGCTAATGGAGTTGTACTCATGACTCAAAAAAGCTCTTCAAATTACTTCAATCTTACCTAGGAGATTACGGAAGTGAGCTTCAAGTGTAATTTGTATATATACACGCGTATTTGTCACGTAACGGTTGTACTTTTTATTTAATCGTTACCAAACTCGATATTTCAAAACTCCATGCAACATTAAAGATGAAGTGCGTTAATGGCTGAGCCGACCAGGAGAATAGAGTAAAATTAAATAGTCCAAATTCGCCCATTACTAAGGGTCAGATCAAAAAATGACATATAATCAATCTTATTGCAAATTTAATTTCATCCAACTTGTGTCCTATACATTTTTTCTCTAACTCGAATTGCATTTTTTAAAATTTTATACTCAGCCTTTACTTAATCCTCCTTATACTATTAACAATAAGCTAATGTTTCGTCGGACCTTTCGCTATGAATAAATTCTCTACGTGACTTCAGCAATGAACATTCTAAATCAAATGGCTTCATTTTTATTTGCTCGAGAGCATACTCGATATTTAACTATTTCTTGTAATAACTAATGGTTGGTGGCTCGTTAATAATTGGCCAGAGGAAAAAAAGTTTATGGGAAGGTAAAGTAATAGAATTTTTGGGTTTACGTATGTATGCTATGTTACTCTAGCGGCAAAAATTTTCATTTGTTGGTAACCAAACTCAATATTTATTTATAATGAATTATAATATTTGTCATCCAATTTCATAAATATCTCTTTTATTATGAGTCCCACCCGAATATGTTATATATGTATCTTTTTTGCTCAAGGAATTTACTACGTTTGTAAGCCAGCACATATTTTAGTTTTATAATAAAAAAAAAATGCGTGAATCGCCTAAATAAATAAATAACTCAGCACAATTTACTGAAACTTGAATATTAACCAAATTATTCGTACCTCTACTCGTGTGATTTGCTTATTCAGCTAGTATATTACTAAACAAGGGCTCAGGTCTACCATGTGAGATTAAAGCCAACGTCGAGATTAAACCGAATTTGTTTAGTGCCGAACTCATTAAGTAAAATCCCAATTAGCCTTAGTAGCAAAAAGTGAACGTTAATCAATAATAATAATAATAATATTACTAAACATGTCTTCCAGCTGCTTTCCGTACTTTTCTTAGCAAGGAAGAAATTCCTTCCAAGGGAGGGATAGAATGAGAAATGGCGTTTTTAGAGTGTCATTCTAATATTTAAGAAAACTGATTATTTTCGCAGCCCCTGCTTGGCGGCCTTTTTCTTATTATTTACCGTATATTTCTATTTGTTAAGGAGAATGGATGGTGGGTTCATATGGCTACTGGAATGAAGAGCACGAATCTTTAATTCGAATATACGAGTATCTTAAAAGCTTTACTGTTACAGGTCATTATCCGATGCATACTTGGAAATTAATCATGTGCTAAAATGAAGTAATAAATTAGCTTGATTATTAATTTGTTCCTGAAAATGAGATATGAACTCAACGATTTTGAAATCTCCGCCTATCCCCCTTACAGATTAGCTGTGTGAAGTAAAGCCGGATTTTTTATTCTTCTGCCAACTTGTTGATTTTTGCGTATTCCATTCGGCCCTAAAATATGAATTATCACAATTTTTTTTTAAAACTTTTTATACATCTTAAAGCCTAATTTATTGATTTTCTATCCTTCCGACCACTGTAATTGAGCCTTGCTGTCTCTGGCTATAATACTATTGTTCATGATACGTATTTATTCCTCATCATTCTGTAATGGTTGTTTATGAATATTTACCTCTCGATTGATGTTTAAACCCCATCCTGATGCATTTCAGGTATACTGAGGCAATGTTAAATGTATATTTTTTTAAGAACTGTAACTAATAACCTCACACTATATTATCATCGTTCTACAAAATAGCTGGTTTCTCTAAGGAGAAATCTACTAATAAACATAGCGCTTTAAAGCCTTAATACCAATGATGTAGGACTGGGATATGTGGGTAAACCTCTTCAAGAAGGGTATGTGTTGTCCACTTTAGCTACATATTTTTCTTCGTAAGCAAGAATTATTAGTACTACTGAAGTATAGGAAACCAGTTTAAAGAGAGGTGATATTAAGAGCTCGAAAGTGAGCGAATGCTCGCACGCAAAGCATAGTATATCTCGTCTGCACAGGAAATATTTTTTCTTTAATTCAAATAAAATGTATGTAATAAATTTTGTTTAAAGTATGTTATCCGCTATTAGAAAGTTCAAAACTATTACTTCCGACTTTCGTTCACCGCTCACTGGCATTAAAATAAATCGTCTGGACAGAATTGATTCAGATTTATATTCTACAAATGTCGTGGTTATATTTTGATGGATCACTATTTATTTCAATTTTTCAACTTAAAAAAAAAACAGGAAAGTGTAAAAAGTGATGTCATTAACGTTTCCGTTATTATTCGTCGTATCATAAAATATTATACAGGCAATTTTAGCAGATTTCCCTTAAGGGAAATCAGTTATTGAGGTCGTACACATGACGCGATTTTTGAATTTTTTCTTCAATGTCCATCGATCTTACCTAGGAGATGACGAAAATGAGGTCCGTTCAAAACTGTATATATATATATATATATATATATATATATATATATATATATGTGTGTGTTTATATATATATATATATATATATATATATATATATATATATATATCTGTTACCGCTCTAGCGACCAAACTCGATATTTAGTCATTTTATGTAAAAAGAAAGATCAAATTTGGTAACAGCTGAAATCGGGTCTAAGGGTTGGGGGGAGGGTGTTTCGAAAATTAAAAATATGTCCGTACTATATGTCGGATCCAAAAAGTGTATAGAACCAATCTTATTGCAAATTTAATGTTCTAAATTTTGTTATATACATTTTTTCACTTGATTCGTAACCGATTTAGATGCATTTTTTAATTTTCACCTTTCAGTAAACCACTCACTCATGTCATATTAACAATAAGCTGTTATATCCTGAAGCACGTTATTTGAAGCGTAAATACCAAGTATTGTGCTCATTGAACTTTTACTTTTTGAGATATATGGAAATAAGTTCTGTTGACATTCTACTACTGCCCCTCTATACATTTTTTATAGCTTGAATATTAAGCGAGTTATTCGCACTTTTTGTCAGCTGATAGTAAACCTCCACTTCCAATGATTGAATTTTCACATAGATATAAAAAATATATGGGTAGTGATCAATAGCGTGTCAAACCAGCATGTGGGAAATCTGCTTAGTTAACGCAACCCCTTCTTGACGGATTTTTTTTTTTTGTATGATGTAGATTTCATACTTGTTGGGTCTGTTGGCAGCCATCTTTCTACCTCTCAAAGTTTACCCCTCAAAGTTTTAAAGAACTCCTTTCCATGCATTTCCTTACCCCTCTGCCTGAATATTGGGGGTCCTTAATGATTTTATTCTCTTCTCGTCATGGTTTCCCAACTGTGACGACAGGCATTAACGATATTGATGAAATCTTTTGTGCATAAATATCCTTATCTTCATCTCATCTCCATGTTATTTGATTTTCTCTACTCATGATTGCGAATATTTAACTAGTTTTATATTGTAAATTTTAGCAGATTTCCCTTAAGGGAAATCAGCTATTGAGGTTGTACTCATGACGGAATGTTCGGCATTTTTCTTCAAATGTCCATCGATCCTACCTAGTAGATGACGAAAATGAGGTCCGTTCAAAACTGTATACACATAGTTATATATATATATATATATATATATATATATATATATATATATATATATATATATATATTTGTCTGTTACCGCTCTAGCGGTCGCAATTTTTGTTTGATCCTTACCAAACTTCATATTTAGGCGTTTTATGTAAAAAGAAAGATCAAGTTCGTTAACGGCTGAAATCGGACCAGTGGGAGGGGGGGGTTTAGAGGGGAGGATTTTCGAAAATTCAAAATATCTCCGTTACTATACGTCGGATCGAAAAATTGTACAGAATCAATCTTATTACAAATTAAATTTACTACAAATATTGTCATATACATTTATTCTCTATCTTGAATATTAACCGAGATATTAGCATTTTTATTAAATCTGGCCGGCTAACAGACGAAGTGGCTTTCCCGCCAAAAGCTAGTTCGGCCGTTTCATTAACTGCTCAGCTCTCGTGAAATTTCTCTATTGTAAAACTTCACGTGGGAAATCTGCTTAGTTTACGCAGCCCCTGCGTGACGGACTTTTCTTTGTTCTATTAACAGTAGTTAGTGAAGTTTCATATATTCGATGATATTTTTAAACTTAAATCGTTCATTTTTAAGTTTTCTGTGTAAATTATGTTGACGTATATTTAGTTGTTCGAGGAAGAGCAAGTAGAGTGCCTTAACTAATTATTACTTTTCTTAACATCTCCCTGCGAAACATAAATTTGGGCTCATATTGGGCATGCGAGTTAAAAATGTTGGGCTTAATCTCGCATGGTAAACCTAGAGTTGAGAATTGGATTCCTGGCTGGCCAATGTGATTTATTATACCCTTCCTAATTACCCATAGTAGAAAAAAGTGGACGTTTATAAATAGTAATAATAGTTAAAAAAAAGAAAAAAGATCCGTCACACATGGACGGCCTTAACTAAGCAGATTTTCCACGTGCTTCATGTATTTACATATAGCTCAAAACGTAAAAGTTAAATGAGAACAATATTTGGTATTTAGGCTTCAAATAAAGTGCTTCATAATATAACAGCTCATTGTTGTGGGGTTTTACTCTGAAAATTTAAAAATGCAAATATCTTGGTTAAAATCAAGATATTGAAAAATACGTATATAACATCATTTATAGAATATTACATTTACAGAATGATTGATTCTATACACTTTTTTGATCCGACGCTTAATAATAATAGAGATATTTCAAATTTTCGAAGTTCTCCCCCTCTAAACCCCTTCCCCCCTTCCACTGGTCCAATTTTAGCATTAACGAACTTGATCTTCATTTTCATATAAATCGATTAACTATCGAGTTTGATAACAATCAGACAAAATTAGTGAACGCTAGAGCGTCCACACACACATTCAACCAACACACACACACACACACACACACACACACACACACACATATATATATATATATATATATATATATATAATTTTGAACTCATTTTTGTGATCTCCTGTGTAGGATCGATGGATATTTGTGAATTGTTTTCGAAAATCGCGTCATGAGTAATACCTCAAAATCTGACCTGCCCTAAGGGAAATCTGCTAAAAACACATATTTTGTAGTTCCATACTGCCAGGAAGAAGTTACTTCTTATTCGAGGGCAGCCACGATTGGTTTAAAAATTTACCGTAGTTTTTCTCCCTAATTTTCGAGCTGTGTGTGAATATTTTGAAGGACCAGTGTTACATTGTAACACATGGATTTTCAAATGAGCGTATTTCTCCTGGAATGGGCCCTACCTGAAATTTGACAATTTATATTAATCATAAATTACCTCGAGGAACGACCCCCACCCTCCCCCCTCCAAATCGGTCGATGTGTTCAAATGGCGTTATTGTTAGCATTTTTTTCATTTCTGAAGTGTGGCCTATAAATTACGTAATGCTTGTTGTCAAGCGTCGGTTTCTTTATTGTCATTGTTTGTAAAAACACTTTCTAATCATTATTTACTTATCCTCCGTTTATTTTTCGAGTTAAGATCTCCCAGGTCACTGATGAGCGGATGCTCCATCAGCCCAGATGTTAAGTCTTGTGACTGTGGGGACAATCAGGAGTTGGCTTTCGGACTCCCTCAGCGGTCGCCGGCGACAGATGTGTTCCGGACATTGTTCTCGGCTAATTGTCCGAGGGCCAGACAATGGGCCAGTTCATCTCCTTCCATCCTCCACGCATCCTCTTTGTCGTCCCTTGCATTCGGCTCTACAAGTCCTTCAGTATTAATATGATTGGATCGAGCTATGAAGAAACTACGATTGTTTGTCCTATCAAAATTGTTTTCTCGAGGTGACCTGACCTGATGGAAGTCACTTTTCATTCTCTTAATCGTTTTGACGGTTGTCTTCCTCTGAATGATTTTTCATTGTCATCGGAATACAAATAAACAAACAATTTCAAACAAGTAGTCCTTACTTTCATCAGTTAGCTTTCAAATATAAATATTATTTTCCCTTATTTAAAGCATAATGGAATACAATTATCAATATTAACTTGTAGTAAATAATTTCCGTTCTACAGCTATTTCGTTTTTCTAGGGCTCGTTATTATTAAACTCATTTTCTAAATCACTTCGCCCAAGAGTATTGAGTCATCAAGAGGAATCTGTGTATCCAGCTGTTGAACATACAGTGATTAATTTTGTTTATGCTCTTGCTATTTTTGCTTGAAAATAAACCAAGACTGTTAATTACGGCTGCAAAGAATAAATGGTGTGAGTGTTTATGAAGGAAAAAGTTGTAGATTCTAATATGTCTGAAGGTGACGTAATGACATCAAACAATGGCAGGACGTTATGCATGATGGTGCAGCTTGTTCAATTCTCTGGCATCCTTGTTCTTGAAAGAATTCATTATTTCAAACTTCTACTTCACAAGCTGGAAGGAAAATCGCCTATGCTATTTTTATAGATGTACGTCCATAGTTCAATTACAATAGTTTTGATGTCATGGTAAGAGAACTATCAATTTTTATAAGAGGGATGGGAGATTGTATAATAATTAAAAAAGGATAACACAAGAGGTCTCCGGTCAAAAAAAAAAAAAAAATGGTTCATAAATGAACGAAGTCAATATAAAACATATCAGGAGTTGCAAAAAATAGCAAATAGTTACGGAGGCTTATACAAATAAAATATAGTATTTTGTATTATTATTAAATAACATATCCTTAGAATCGACCAAATCAAATTTTTAACCCATTCTTAAACTTTGACTTGTAACGCTTAGCCCTAAAAAAAAGAAATAACCATATTGACATGATATTTTTTTAGCAGATTTTCCTAAGGTTGAACTCGTGACGCGATTTTCGAAATATTTCTAAATGTCCATACATCCTACCCATGAGATGACAAAATAAAAGTCCGTTCAAAATTATATTTATAAACTTGTCTGTTACCACTCTAGAACTCGACAGTTTCATCGTTACCAAACTTGAGGGGGGTTAGAGGGGAGGAATTACGAAGATTCGAAATATCATCGTTGGATCGAAAAGTTGCACAGAAGCAATCTTAATTGCTTATACATGCTGTTATGTACATATTTTCTGGATCATGAATATTAACCGAGTTATTTGGGTTTTATGTTTTTCAGCCTTCAGGAAACCCCCCACTCCTACTCATGCTATTTTCACAATAACCTGTTATATACTTTATTCTAAGCTTATATACCAAAGATTGTTTTCAAGAGATCTTTATTATGCGTGATACACGGAAATTCGTTGCAATTATGATTTTAGGTTCATATTTCGAGAATGTTTACTTGATTTATGCCATACTCGATATTAACTGTTACAGTCAACACTAAAGATCATATTTGCTAGTGTCAGAAGTCTGGTCGGGAATATTGGGGGTTAGGAAGGACGGAATTCGAAAATTCAAAATATTTTCCTTATGTTATAGGGCCAGTTTTGATAAACTATTGGTGCTCTACAATGGTAGTTCTATGCACTTTTTAGTAACTCAAGTATTCAGCGAGTTATTAATACTTTCTTGTTTTCAGCGATCTGTACCCCTCCCACCGCCCCTTCTACTCTTCTGGTTTTTACACAGAACTAGGGAATATGTTGTGATTTGAAATCAAGTGTGTCATATCAGCAGGTGGGAAATCTGCTTAGTTTACAGACTTTTGAAGGGTGAGGCGGAATGAGTTTATTTATTTAAATATGATGTCTTTAATAAGGCCATTAATATAATAAGCCGTTGGGCGGCGATAGCTGACCATTTGCCGTAACCCAATCCATGTTGTAGAGCCTGTGTGGTCTGAAGGAAGTGTTGATGTAAGCCTACACCTACCGGTGAAGCCCTGCCTTCCCGCCTCTCCCTTCGTCTACACATATTCTTATGCCCTTTTAGAAAGGATGGCTTTTAGGCCCTTTGTTTTCCTTCAACAGATCCCCCCTTCCCTATCATCCATCTTGTGTCATATTCCCTTTCTCATTGAAGGCTTTTTCTCATCATAAGCAATAAAGGGGAGGGCCATGTGTTGCAAGAGACCTATGAGATTATTTTTGTATCTTTCTAAATTTTTATATATATAACTCCTGTCATAATTTATGCGTTTTAGCAGATATTCCGTGATAGTGTATTAATGAATTAATGGACTTTTACACCATGTAAATGTTCGTCCGCAGACACTGCCTTCTTGTTACAACATTCTAGGAGCCAAACTCCGAGGTATCCTATTGCCCCTCAGGAATATCCACAAATCGCACAATAAACACATTATCGTTTGCACAGATTCTTTAGGTTCCCTTCAAACACTACAAAATATTTACACAAATCACCCAATAGCCCAAAAAATAAAACGAGACCTTATCAGTTTAGATAAACTATCTACATTCTATTGGCTGCCTGGAGACGAATACGTAGGACTGAATGAAACTGCGGACTTAGAGGGGGTATTTTTTAAAACTTCGATTTTCTCGTTGTTTTTTCCCCACAGATTTTAGTTGCATAAGTATTCTTTTCGTTTTCTTATTCAAACTGTTGAATGGTTGGGGATATAACAACTTCGTCGCTTTTAGAGGAATGTTTTGTTTGTTTTATTGTGATTGTTATTAAGTGGTGATATTCTTTAACAATAATACTATTGAAGTGTATGATACCGGGCTGCGGTGTGTTATAACCAGGGGTGCTGGTAGGCAGTGGTTGGTCCCTGCGGTTGTGGTCAAGCATGTTCCTGTCCTTTAGATCCTCTCCTGTACTCCTATAATAATCTCTACATTGTAGTCTGAAGCAGTTAGTGGGAGTACGCCTTTCATAGTTGTTTTTGTATCTGGGGAGGATATCGACAGATATTATGAATATTGAAGCAGCGAGTCAAGTCCGAGTTGGTCGGTGTTTTGTGATATGCGCTATATTCGAAAGATCAAAAGTGAATGCATCAAGCTCAAGTAGACCTTTTTTTCATTTACAATGCGTTTTATTTAGACGAAGAGTTATTTTAGAGCCCGCAGCTGTTATGTTACTCTCTAACGCTCTTCAAAGGCACTGAAGATGGAGGTGTGATCGACAACCGAGCTTCCCTGGAAGAATTATTACAGATTTTCGTAAATGACTCCTTCAATTCAGTAACCTACCGACAAAGGTATCAGAACAGACTTTAATTTCGTATGACATCTGGGACAAGCAAAAATAAACCTGAATTGAAGATGTTCTCCGCATGAATGCCTTCGTTCTTCAATTTGCCTCTCAAGATAATGCTTACATGGAGTCATTGAAAATAAACATTTTACATAGTTCTTTTAGCTTTTTCAGACATTTTTATTATTTTACAGATTGGTGATGGAAAATCTCTACCATTTCAGAATATTTTCCTTATGCAATGTGATGAACCTGATATGAATACAAATGTTTATTGTTTCATATTTAGCTTTCCCACCGATGAAGAGGCCACTAGCTTAGGTGACCGGTCAAGTGGTCAGCTTGGTGCATCCCCTACCGCATTGCGGTGACACTACAAATACGAACGATAGATACTTCTTTATTTAAGAATACACTCAATTTCCACCTGGTGTTGAGTGCGCACCGTAGGAGAGGACTGAAGTCCAACCTGAAAGACTACAGATAAATAGATTATTCTTTATTTAAATATCTATACGATTTCCTCATGGTGTTGAGAGTAGTCCGGAGGAGCGAATTGAAGTTCATCCTGAAAGACCAAAGATAGATACTTCTTTATTTAAATATCTATACTATATATACTTGAGGGCTTGACAAAATGCACTGTATATTGTCACTGGACTAATTTAATGGGCTGGAAGACACATCTTCTGTCATAAGCCCTTTTAGCAGATTTCTCTTAAGGGAAATCAGCTATTGAGGTCGTACTCATGACGCGAGTTTTGAAATATTTCGTCAAATGCCCATCGATCCTACTCAGGAGATGACGAAAATGAGGTCCGTTCAAAATTATATATATATTTGTCTGTTAACGCTCTAGTGGTCGCAATTTTGGTTTGATCGTTACCAAACTTCATATTTAAGTGTTTTATGTAAATAGAAAGATCAAGTTCGGTAATGGCTGAAATCGGACCTGTGGGAGGGGGGATTAAAAATTCGAAATATCTACGTTATTATGCGTCGGATCGAAAAATGGTATAGAATCAATCTTATTGCAAATTAAATTTACTATAAATATTGTTGGTCTGCAGGAGTCGGCTATGTTCCGGACTATCAACCGAGAGCTAGTGCGGCCGTTTCCGTAACTATTCGTCCCTCGTAAATAGGTCTAGAGATTCCTTCCTACTACAGTTATTATTAGGCAGATTTCTCTATTGTAAACCTTCACGTGGGAAATCTGCTTAGTTTACGCAGCCCTTGCGTGACGGGCTTTTATTTGTTCTCTATAAGGAAACTGACAGTTTACAGCTGTGTACAGAAGCCTTGCTGCTGTATTGAGATTACTAGGGAAAAGCTTCATTGAAAAATGAACCATTGCCTCAGAAGCCAAGGGATATTAGTTTTAATAGAGTTATTATATTTATGTTTCTGAGGGTATTTTTATGTTTTAGGTTTTTGCTTTTATTTTTGCATAGTGTGAGCATTCCCTGGCGATGGGTTAATTAAAAAAGAGTGTTTTGCCCTGTTGGGGATCGGGGGTAGCCGCTCAACCAGATAATTCATCTCTCCGATGATTTAGTCTCCACGTGCCACAATCCGCCAGTTGTACTTTTTTTTACCGCTATATACATTCCTTGGAAAATTGGCTTAACTGGACACATCCGTGTTTTTTGTTCTTGAAAGTTTTTTGTATGTGTAGCGGGTGTTTTATTCTTATAGTTTATGCTTGTCCTGTGGTTTTCTCGCTATGGCGAACAACCAACATACGATGTCAAGTGTATTCAATGTTCTTACTTAACTTTATGTTATTAATTAACGCCCATTGGTACTGCTAAGGATAATTGGAGCAGGCCCTCGTCCCAAAAAGGTTGCCATCCTTTTCTAACGAGGGTGGCATTATGGAGTTTAGTTAGTAAGATCTTTACTAAATAAATTCCTATTCGCAGGTGGGAATCTCACTCACGACTCTACACTCATAATTACGGGTAAACTGTCACAATTGCATCACTTACATGGAAATATAAAATTATCGGAAGCTGAGTTTAGTTATAAAATGTAACATTGCATTTATTTGGTTATAATGCACATCTTGTGATGGTGTTTGTACCAAACTACTAAGGTCTTCATTATTACTTGTAGGAGACATCATAAAACGGTGCTGGAAGGAAACGATATACGTTTGTCTGTCGTAATATCGAAAAAATCGTAATATGAAGAAAAAAGTCCTTTACGAAGGAGCTGCGTAATTAGCGGATTTCCTTAGTTGTCTAGAATTTAAAGAATACATTTTAGTTTCAAAACATAGTCCTAAACTGTTGTCTATCTGGCACATTGCGGAAATAAAATCTGTCTTTGTTATTATTATTGTCTGAGTAGGGAATATTAACAGAGAGTTAAAATATCTTCTCAGATGCTGCTTGAATTGAACAGATTTCCCACGGCGATCCGACTTATATAACCCAGATATTTCAAATTTTTATTTTACCTCTTATTAAATGCCACTCTCTCCTATTGGGCCGGTCTGATTCTGTCTGCTAACGAAACTTATCTTTCTTTTCCGGTCAAAAGTTTAAATATGAAGTTTGGTTCCAATATCTTGGCAGCTGCAGCCTCTAGAGAGCAAACAGTCAAATTATATAATTATTTAGAGAAAGGGAGATATCAAGTTTTTAAATTCTTCTGATCTTGTTTTGGCATTTATTTACCTACGATCCGCGAAGATTTCTTCTCTGATCAAACGCAATATCTGTTTTTTTTTTTGAGGAAATCATCTAAAACCACTGACAAATAATACGTTATCATTTGATATGAAAATATTTATGGGTATAATTTATTTTTGTGGTTTAAATTTAAATTATTTATTAGAGTTATTATTTTTTTTTAATTTATGTACGTCCACTTTAAGCTACTAAGGCTAATTTGGGGGAGGGGGGGGTTCTATAGGTTACCGCCCTTTTCTAGCCAGGGCGGGACTAAGGATTTTACTTAATGAATTCAATCACTAAATAAACTCCTATTGCCTAGACGTGAATCGAACTTGCCACTCTAGGTGATTTTTTAGAAATTTGAAGCCTGTCATTGCCGATGACGTCTATCGGATACCTCTACACTTCAAACAAATAATTATCCTCTCACCCGTCACATATATATTTACCTTTTGACTATAAATATTCCGATACTTTGTCAATGGTGCTTTGATTTCCTTTCTGAATATTACGAGCCGAGTCGGGTATTGATTAAGTTTGCTGAATGAGAGCCAAAGCGAATCGACTAGAGACGAATAGGAACATGGTTCGCTCTATTGAGGTTGTCAGAGCTATTGGGTCGGTCTGACCGAGTGACTGGAGTGGTTATTGGAATGGAAGGGTGGCTCGGCTGACTTGCTGGGAAATACCAGCTGATTCATAGCGCCCCCCTCGCTATATAGGATAAATCCCCCTCATCTTTAACTCTAAGTAATAGGGGCCCTTTCAAGAAGTTTCGTCTGCATCTGCATATCAACCACATGGCTCGAGTTACCCTATATATATATATATATATATATATATATATATATATATATATATGTGTGTGTGTGTGTGTCATAACCTATGCAATTTTCTAGTGTGTTTGGTTCTCATTTCAACTACAAGTCTTTATCCTCTGATCGAAAAAGATAAAATACCTTATAGACTGTTGCAAAGGGGATTGTGAATTAGAACAATTTTATTGGAGTCAGAAAATGAAAGGAAGATGTGTGGCATTGATTAAAAAAGAAAGTAGGGAGTTGATGTTACGTCGTAAGAAAAATGTGAAAAGATTCTTTCTTTCTTAGCTAAAAAAAAAAAAAATCAATGCTGTTGCACTGTCTTACCGAAACGGCGTTTCAGTTTCATCGGCCAAATTGGAGCATTTTATTTTGACATTCTTTAGACACTTTCAAGATATTAAACATTATGTATTTTCTACTGCAGGATCTCTGCTCATTGGAAACATATCAATGCCCAAATTACCCAAGGTTCCCAAGATTTTGTCTTGTTGCCAGAATCAGTGATATAACGACTCCTGAGGATAGCGTATGTTTCGGGCCATGTTTATCGACTTCCTGAGAAATTTGAGGCTCTGTTGTAGACGATTATTAATAACAGTATAGACGAGAAACGGAGTCATCTAGAATTCCATTGATCTAACGGCGAGGTTTCGGCATTGGACTGCTTAAGTCTAAGCTATGGAATGTTTCACTGCATCCGACAGATATCTTCCACTCCACAAAATTCAAGTGATTGTGTCACTCTTCCGTTCTTAGGGGGAACAGGAAGCACTTCTAGAAATATGTTAGTAACAGCCTCTCTCTCATAGATAGACAATGTTGCATAGATGGACTTGGTGTTGTAGTTGCCCGAGTGTATGGAGGCGAGACACGGGGAGCAGCAGGGAAGCAAGTAGAGCGGACAAGCCAATCAGACATTTCCCAGCGGTTTAATTGTAGAAAGTAGGCTCCGGCCTGTACACTCTTGCATTTCCTCCTCCCAGGCAATGCACTCCCTCAATGCACTTTACATGTAGAGTCGCCTTTTATAGTCAACTTGAATGCAGGTTCATATGTCTAACTGGCGTCAGTGCGGGAATCCGAGGCTGTCCTTCTGCGATTTATGGGCTATACAGGTCCGGGTTCATCTATACCATAACAGGATTGAGCGAACTGGGCATTTAATTACGACACACTACAGTAAAATACATTACCCTTTGGAGCAAGGGTGAAAACAACATGCATTGAATAAATAATTACGAGATCACAAACGTACCTTAAAATATATATGTAGATGCTGGAATTAGGGAAAGTAAAATTTGGATGCAAGCCAAAGTCAAGCCAACGTTATCTGAAGTGCTTCTTAGAAATTACAAGTGAACCCTGTCATTTGACTTATTGAAATCTAGGTTGAGAGATTTTCCACCCCATTCCGTCTCCCTCCTTAGTAGATTAAAATCAAAAGGATTGAATTCTGAGGCTAGTTGTTTTGCGACTGTTTGACATACGTACAAACGTCACGCCACGAACCTGGGCAATATGCCTTCAAACTAGTTCACTGTGTAGAAGAACATTACTAACTATGCCACATATCTTTGTAGTCTTCCGTACTCCCTTCACAGAAGCAGTGACATGCTCTAGAAAGTGTAATTATTACTATAAATGTTATATATTGTGTGAGAGAACTTCTAATTCAAAAGACCTGCACTGGAATATGTTGCCAAATTATTCTACCCACGCGTTTTGTGAGCTCGGTTGACGTACGTGTTGTGTTACTCATGAGTTGTAAGGAGCTGAAGCAAGCTTTACCTCTGCTTTGTTTCATCAAGATACCTCCCCTCTCCCTTCAGCATAGCTCCCTGTTTCTCTTTCCTTCTCCGAGTCTAACTTCTGACACTGATATCGTCTCTTGTTTGACTTTACTTTGTCCCACTCTCGCAATACTCTTAGGGCTTAACTTACTCTGAACTCTTAAGCTAATTATATTACACCAAATGATGCCCTCGGAGTTCTCAAAGTTACCCTTGTTTCGTCTTCTGCGGCTGAAAATATCTCATCTCGGATTTACAACACAGTGGAACCAGAGAAGATAGGCCATGTATTGAGTCTAAAAGCAGTCAAGATATTGAGCTTTAGCAGAAAGGGAAATGAGCTATCAAGGTTGTACTCTTCAAGCGATTCTTAAAACAATTCCATGGGTGCTGCTACCTAGGAGATGACGAAAATTAGGACCTTTCAAATATATGTGCAGTTGACACTCATTGTCTGTTGAAATATCCTGAAGAAGCTAGCAGTATGACTAGCGAAACGTTGGTAAAAAATACCATGACACGGTCAATACCAGAAAACCTCCGATAATCATGACAAGGACCTTGGAAGAACGTAATTTGTAGGTTTTTGGATCAACAAAAAATCCCTATACAAATTTGTTTTGTCTAAAAGTAACCAAGGCATTTGCTTATTTTGTATTTTTTTCCCCCCTGCCTCTAAAGAGTTATCTCAGGTAAGAAAAAACGCCTCTTTCCTTCACTGTTCTTTATTCGTTGCAACAGAGCGCTTTCAGAGCATACGCTCCATCATCAGTGCCCTGCTCTTCACAATGATGTGACAGGAACGAAGGATTCCCTGTGACTCCAGTCACAAAGAACAGTGAAGGAAAGAGGCGTTTTTTCTTACCTAAGATAATAATTCCTTCACCATCCAGCACCTCAAAAAAATGGATCTAAAGAGTTAAATAACTAGGTCTGTAAATTTCCTGAAATGTTTACCTTATTTTTTTTCTAATATTACAATCATTATTATTTTGAGACAATCGTCCATTTTGTGGATCTTATAAAGAAATTGTTTAGAAAATGTGGATAATGTTAAATTACATAAACTTTTACTATAATTGTGTTCTGGAGATTTACTATCGATTCGAAATAAGGGCAAGCCAAGTTATTGAACAGATTATGTTACAGCTATACAGTAGATTATTTCTTTTTTGAGGGAAGTAAATGATTTCACTTAATTACTTAAATGAAGTAAAAGGAAGGTTAATAAAATATTTTATTGGTGTTATTAGAAAATTAATTATATTTTTCCGTTATGGTTATTATTTTGCTATTATTTTTATTTCTCTCTCCCCCTATAAAAATATATATAATTGATATATAAATCAATATAAATGAGTTATTCCTTTATTATAAGGCTAAATAAAATCAATGATGGAGACTGCAATGTGACGTATTCAAGCTGCTTTTAGAGGAAAACAGCTATTGAGGATGTACGCTTGGCGCAATTTTCAAAGGATTTCCAGAAATGTCCATCGATCCTACACAAGAAATGACGAAAATGAGGCCCGTTCAAAATTATGTGCGCGTGTGTGTGTGTCTGCGTGCGTGCGTGTCTATATGTCTGTTAACGCTCTAGGGGCCGCAATTTTTGTTTGATCTATACCAAACGCCATATTTAAACGTTTTATGTAAATAGATAAATCAAGTTCGTTGATGGGCGGGGGAATTTCTAAAGTCCGAAATATCTCCGTTACTATATGTGGGATCGATAATTCTTAACACCAATCTTATTGCAAATTACATTACCTATACATATTGTTATATACATTCTTGCTCTATCTCAAATATTAAAAGAGATATTTGCATTGTTATAATTTTTAGTTCAACAAAATAATTTTCAGTCCTCCTCCTTTGTCTTGTCATCGCACGTTATGAATAAACCAATATATCATGAACCGACTTATTTCGAGCTAAAATACCAAATATTGTGTTCAAGAAATCTTTTAAGATGAGATACATGCATATACTTTCTACTTTCTGATAACCCCCCCCCCTCTCCACTGAAAGATTTCTCATTATGGTTTGTAGTTATTCACTTAATAAACACGGTGGTGTTAACTGTTTGTTACTAGTATGTAGATTTATCTATTGTGAAACTTCACATGGGAAGTCTGCTTAGTTTACGCAGCCCCTGCGTTATGGACTTTTATGAATTTTCATATCCTCGCGAGAATGTAAATCCATGGTACAAAGTTATCCAAGCGTATTGAGACCACCACCGTAACACACATGGTTAACATTAGCCTTAATTTATTCAGTATATTCTTGCTAATTTATGTATATGTGGAGCGTGTATATACCTTGAGCTGTTGATAAAGATGGCACTGGTTAGAGGCTGACTACTGGATTTCTGGAGAAGATCCAGACTAGAAATAGAAGCAACTTTATTTAGAATTGATCTTCACCTTCGTTCCAGCTTGTTTTTGTCTCTCATCTTGTTAACTATAATCCAGAGTACACTCACCTCGCTTCCGTCGTCGGTTCTTTTCGTCAACAAAGAATTAACCTTTATCAACAGGAAGAGGCAGTGGTATTGAATTCATGCTTTCTTTACACACAATTATTGTTCCTTTTAATTGATTTTTAGTCAGATCAGGAGCTGAATATCTCAGCAGTAATTATTTATTTTATTTAATAGCAAGCGCTTTAGTGGGACAATCATGGATGAAATAGTGTCCCCAAAGTTGTTTATGGAATTCTACATCAGAATCAGGGAGAAAAGGGCCTCGGAAAGACGTCTTAGGGAAAATGTGCAACAGAGTGCCTTAAGTACCAGGAGGTCTGTTTAGGATTACATGAATTACAGTTTTGGTCGTAAGTCAGCTATTTAATGCTTCAAAAACTGTATTTTTCGAGAACATTATTTCATTCTCTGAGTGTGTATAAATTCAACCATTATTTTGGGTTGGGATGGCCGAAGTTTTATGCTGAGCCAAACGACTTCAATAGTTATGTGATCTTGTTCTAAACAGGATGCCATCGTGATAGGGTTTACTACGTCTTTGAAGATCACCCTATCTCTCCGAATTGCTCTGTGTGGGGCCACCAACGCAAATTAAAGAAGCAATTTAAGCCTGCAGCATTTCATGTTCTGTGTATTTATTATTCCTTTGAAACAGAAAAATTTATTTGCTCCAAAATGGAAGCTAACCTCAGCAGGAGGTGGGGGTGGGGGTGGCTTTTTTCCCGCTAAAATCCAAACTACTGATATATTGGATATATTTATTGCGAAAGATTATTATTTGGTAAGAATTATTCAGTTGCGATGAATATTATATTAAATTGACATTCACTTTATTTATTCTAATTTAATTTAGTTAACTTGGACTTAATTCATTTGGTGGTATTTCACTTCGATTCTCTTCTTGACAACAGGAATTTATTTAGTACGCACACATTAAATGAAATGCTTAGTCCCACCCTGTCTAGAAAGTGTGGTAACCTATAGTTAACCCGTTCATCACGTAGAGTGACTAACTCAACGAACTATCTCTACCAACCAAGGAGGACCTGTGATGTGATTTTTCAGGCAGGCTGACCTCATTATATATGAAAGGCCAGTGGATATATTACCAACAGCTTGCCTGTGGACGGGATCTAGGAGAGTCAAACCTTCTGTAGACCATCAGACCAATTTATTTACCACATTCGCACTAATCCGCAGCTACTGTCTTGTAGCGAATTGGTGAATTAAAGTTTTTCCTTGGTGGGGATTGAAGCTGTTTTTTCAAAGCCTGCTCCCGGAGCTATAGAAGTACCCTCGGCTTAACCCATCCGAACCCTTATTGATTTATTAATTAAACGCGTAACATTATTTGTTGTCAATAAGAAGACGGTTGTAAAGTATTTTTCTATTCAGGCCATATTAACTGAAATATTTAGGATTTTATTTGTTTACTCTGTCTCTGGAAATTATAAAACTTCATATTTTAATTTTAAAATTAGTTATTTTATCATAGTTGACACATATACATACATGTTCACTGAAATATATCTGTTACTATGTGGTTGATTTTCGACCAGTCAGGCAGAATAATTCCAATTTCGACCCCCTTGTCCTTAGCAAGGGAACATTTTTTCCCCGGTGATAGAATATCAGATAAATTTTAGAGTTTTGCACGCCTTGTATGGACATTATAAGAAAGTTTTGAATAAGGGAGTCATGATTCAATTTTCTATGGGCAAATAAGTTTTAATTTCAGCCTTTAGAAAGTTAATTATTTAATTTACTGCCTTGTATGATTAATTGCGTTTCTAAAAGAAAATATGTATTACCTTTAGCTCAGCTATTTCAGGCTGGTGACTCATTGGAATGCAGTTGAACTATCTGTTATCTCATGATATAGGAACTGGAGTCATTGTTCCTTGCATGTGGTTATCCAGTAGAGAACTTGCTTAGATTGCAAGTGAGAATAGATGTTTGCCATTGCTGATATGATTGGAAAGGACTAAAGGCCCGAGATGGTTCCGCTCCGGAGGTCGTCCATTAGCATTGTGCTATAATGAGAATGCCCCACCTCGGGCCCCAATTAGAACTATCCCTCCAATTACAGCTTTTCTTGTCGGCTACCTTCGCCTTAGTTCGGTTTGTTCCGCTAGCCCTTGGCCACTTTCTTCACAACCACTTCCCTACTTTACTATTCTTGTCGGTTTGAACTGATGTTTTGGTTCTGAAGAGATGCTTACAAAGCTCTGATAGTGTAGGAATACCTTTCGCGCTACTCGCGTTTACATTCGAAACTTGCTTGTATGACCTTATAATCTTCTTTCTTCCTTGAATGAAGTATCGTGAAAATATTCGGGTTTCTAATTTTAACTAGGCATCCGTTTTGACCCACTTTGAACCCTCTTTACCCCATTTCCCTTACGGTAAATCAACTATTCAGGCTGTACTCATGACGCGGTTTTCGGGAAATGTCCTCTAATGTCTATCGATCCTATTCAGGCGATGACGAAAATGAGGTCCGTTTAAAAAAAATATATATATAGGCATATTTCTCTGTTTATACTCTAGCGGTAGCAATTTTTGTTTCATCATTATCAAACTCGATATTTAATCGCTTTATGTAAAAAGAAAGATCAAGCTCGTTAATGACAGTGGGTTTAGAGGGGGCAATCTCGAAAATTGTTAATTTTGAAAATTCGAAATATCTCCGTCACTTAGCCGGATCGAAAAATTGTACATAGCCAATCTTATTGCTACTTACATTACCTATAAATGTTATCATGTGCATTCTTTATCTTTATCAAATATTAACCGAAATATTTTAATTTTCAGCCTTGTTTGTCATCGCACATTATGAATATGAAGCCAATATATCATGAACCGTCTTATTTCAAGCTGAAATACCAAATATTGTGATGAGCAATTCGTTTCTATATGAGATACTTGCAGTTTTTTGTTCTTGAATTAGTAAAGTTTGAGGGATTAAGATGAACATTATTCTGGTTCATTATGAATCGGAGCACTAGATATAGTAAATAGTTTACAATAAAATTATTTTGTTATATTCAGATGTATTTGAGTCCATTGTTTTTCTTTCCGGTGAAGAATATTTCTATCTTTCAGCTCCGAGTGGTTGGCTGATCTGCTTGTTGTTTGCTTTCCGTTGTGGAGGTCATTTCTCATTGTTATTTGTATTTATTCACTTAACATTGGTTTATGCAGTTCAGATACTGCGTGACGGACTTTTGACTAGTTTCAGCGTGACTTATGTACGTTTCTCGCATAATTTGAAAACTGCTAGCCTTAGAATGTTGAAGTTATATTTGAGATTGTTATAACGTCTAGTTGGACATCCCCGGATTATTGGTTTGGAGAATGCCTTCCTTAAATTCTATTAAGTTGCGTTAGACCTGTTCAGTTATATTATCATTGTTGGTCCCGTAACTTAAAAGATATGCCTCTGAGTTTGTCTTATTGAATTTATTCGACCCGTGACTTCGGGTTCTTTGGAATATGCGGGATGCTTATCGTACGATTCGCAGGTTAAATCGTTCCTCTGTGACATTCGTGGTTATTAAGAAGAGTGCGGCACGCAGAGTGAGTAGTCCCAAAGGAAAGGCAGCACGCGAGCCATGTGCTCCGCAGCCTTAGCACGCAGGGCTGTGTGAATGTGCCGCCACCTGAGTCATGCGGACTGATTGTGCAAGAGAGTTGCATTGTTGGTAAGGGGTAACCGTGCAAGGTCAATTTTTATGTAGCTGCTCTTGCTTAAAGCCGAATAGCAGCTGTATTTCCTCGCCCAGAATTTATTATACTTACAAACGAACATATGCATCTTCGTCTCAGAAAAATTACGTTGAGGAATTAATGTTCTTTCATTATTTATAGTACTAGAAATAACTGTTCTGCAGTATTAATATTTTCCCTATTAATTATTTAAGACTAATATATTCAAAACTTATTTTAATAAGCGCATTCTACAACCCCCTTCCTCTCCCGCTGTATTGTATGTAATGGGACAAGTTTCTCATCGATATTAATGAGGGCATAAGGTGTTCAAAATATATTAATTCCTAAGTAATATTTGCTTTTATACCTCTTACGAAATTTCGTCTCACAACGTGCTTCAAAAGTTCTCTGTTTTAGTAAAACAGTCTTCTTTCATCAACTTTATTATCCTTTATTTTATTTTAGAAACTATGTAGTAACAACATCGTAGCTGTCATTACATTAAATTTAACTAAGGGATTTAAAATATGTATTTTACGCAATCGTGTCCGTCAAACTCTGCAACCATGATATACAGATAATACAGCGTAATAGTACAAAAATGACACCAAGTTTCTTAAATATAGATCTATAGTCACACGTATATACAGTAAAAAAATGTAATGCACATGTCAGTGGGGCAAGACTGGAGGGTAGATTAAAATTGTAGTATGCATACTCTTACTTGCTAATAGTCTATCATTAGTCAGCTTATGCTCCAGGCTACCGAGGGATAGCTGTCTAACAACTCTAGCCTTGAATCCAATTTTCTCAACTCATGCCTTTACTGGTGTGAATGGAATATTCCTCATGATGCCTGTATTGGTGAATGGGCTGATGCAGAAGGCAATGAGAAACCACTGCATGTACTTGTGACCCTTTTATTTTCTTTTTCAGTCAAATCAGGTTTACCTGTTCACGAGACCAATTACCAGGAGTAGCCTGTAAATACTTCAATGCACAGTAAACAGAGAATTTATGAACTTGTTAATGAATTTATTCTGTGACGATTCCACTATATCAAGTTAATCCGACTTTGGCTTATAACTCCTTCCTTATTAGCATGACATAAATTTTGTTCTAATGTAATTCTGCATTTCATGTGTGTTAATACGATACACTTTTGCAGTGGTCAGTGCAGGATATATATTATGTATTTAATTTGTATTGTACACTACAAAATAGCCTCTTGATATCAGTAGAGACTACCGATAACATGTTTGTTTAACTAAAAGGTACTTGAGACAGACATTGTTTGTTCCGACAAGACGCCGTCATGAATCGTATGCCTTAATTCCTGAAGGTTTCTTGTTCTCATTGTCCTATCTCTTTCAGGGATACTAAATGCAGGATATCTTTCATATCCTGCATTTTGTATCCAAGTGACTCCTTCATTTCAAAACGAGAGCCACAAGCTTTTTGAGAAAGAGGTATTTCGTTCAGAGACTAAGCTTAAAAATGTACTTAACGGCTTTCAATTTATTTCATAATACGACCATTATTATTGCGAACATTGCTCAATGTGGCCGATATTTGGAAGTTAGTTCATCCTGCCTAGTACAATGGAGTGTAGTTGCGTTTTCGCTTCCATCTATGGTTAACTTGATGCAAGTATTTAACCCACTTAGAAGTTCCCAATAAGCCTTTGGGTAAATGGTGTTAAATATTTATCAGGGCATTATCCCTTTCAGTTGTACATAACAAAAAAATAACAGGTTGGACCCGGGTAGTTACTAGTGAGTCAGAGTTTAAACGCCAGTATGGAGTCGAGTCATTGATTTGCGCACTGACTACCAAATGTCGGAAGCGTGTCCAGGTTTGGGGGTGAGGAGAAACTATGTCATAGAATATGCAAGAGGTGAACCTTCTATGCTCCTTTTGGGGAGTCTGAATCGACAAGCCGCCATACTTTTTGTTTTGTTAGTCCGACGCTAGAAATAGAGTTTTTATCGTTGCCGAGATTCCTGAGGTCTTTATTCCAAGAACACTCCCTCAAAAATCTTTTACTGGGAATACTAATTACGTCTCTTATATTTGTTGAATGATTTATTTATTTATAGCTGTGCCCGCTCCAAATGTTGTTGGTCATTAAAAGATCTTGTCCCATGGTCATCGTACCTATAGGAGAAGTCCTGTGTGCTGGAATGAATGCAGATGACTGCATGTCTCATTCTGATGGCGTTATGAGCATCAATCATGTTTCTATTTTACCTGATTTCCCTTTGGAACGGTCCCAATTTTGGTTTGATCGTTACCAGATGCAAATTTAAACGTTTATCGGCTAAAATCGGACCAGTGGTAGGGGGAGGGGGAGGGGGTTTAGACGAGGGGAATTTAGGAAATTCGAAATATCTCTGTTATTATTTGTCGGATCAAGACATTGTATAGAGTCAATCTTATTGCAAATGTAATGTTCTATAAATGTTGTTATATACATATTTTCTCTATACTGAATATTAACCAAGACATTTCCATATTTTAGTTTTCGGCCATCAGTAAACCCCTCCACTACTACTCATATAATATTAACTATAAGCTGTTATATACTGAACCATTTCATTTCAGGGTTTAATAGAAAATATAGTTTTTTTTTTTATCTGAGACCCAGCATATCAGTTGAGATGGTATTAAGGTGGTGTAACCCACCTAGGGTGAGAAGGATAGTTCCCCTTCTACTGAACTTGGTTCCATTTTAAGGGAGGTGGTAATTTGTATGGGGTGTAATGGAACTAAACAAGGGTGGGTGACCCGGTAGCATAGAAAATATAGTTTTCATTGAACTATTACTTTATGAGGCACAAATACCTCGTCATACGTCATCAATTAATATTTTTCGTTCTTTACTCGAAAATGTTTATTTGTTCTATACCATACTCGCTATTTAGCTGTTTCAATCCACACGAAAGATCATATTTGTTATTGACTGAACTTGGACCTGGAATAGTGGTGGCTTAGAGGGGGGGGGGATATTAGAAAATTCAAAATATCTTCGTTATTGTGAGTCGGATCATAAAATGTAGTAGAACCAACTTTTGATTTCCTACAATTGTTGCTCTATGCATTTTTGGTAATTCAAATTTAAGGGAGTTATTCGTACTTTCTGGTTTTCTACCTTCAGTAATCCCCCCCCCTCTCTACTCATCGGTTTTTTACATATAAATGAAAAAGAGGGGTGTTATGAAATCTCAGGTGTTTTACCAGCACTTGGGAAATCTGCTTAGGTTGCGCAGCCTCTGCGTGACTGACTTTTTTCCTGGTTCTTCGTATCTCCTGTCTTCGGCTAAAACTTCATCTGCGGCTTTGTCTTTTAATTTGTTCATTTTTATAGTTATTTTTTTTTTTTTTATGTTTTTAGTATATCTTCTTAGCTCTACCTAAAGGTGTCTGTGTCCTTCAGCTCCTCCATAACTGTGGTTTGATTCTATTTGGTATTATATCTTTTTTAAAGGGCATTTTCATTTTTGGGGACAAATTCATCCTAGCTGTAGATTTTTTTCCATGATTAGTTATAAATATTTTTCCCAGATTGCTTGTTAGCCATAAATTCCGATTGTTTTTTGTGACATGGCATATTACAATATAAAAATCCCTTATATTTTTTTGTGAGGTTACATTTATAAATTCTTCTATTTGACTGATACTGATTTTCACATTTGTCTTAGGCAAAGGCGTTGTCAGTATTACACTCCGGCATGTTAATTTGTCAACCACTAGCTTACTTGATATTTTTAAGATGTTGTCTAAAAATATTTTATAATAAAAGCAATTTCATTCCTACTTGACTCGTTTCTGCTCAACCTGTGTCCATTGGAGTATAATCCTCTTCTCACTTTGAATTTCGCATAAACTTAATATGCCAGTGTAATACATCACACACAATACTCTGCAAACTTATGATTCTCCTTGTAGAGGTATCTGATAAATAATGATATAACAAAAGACTTGTACTAGTAATTCCACTGGTCTACTTTTTTAATTTTTACTGTTTGCTTTAGTGTTCTGACAGAATGTTAAATCGCTTTCAATAGTTTCCTTGGTGGTGAGACGCGAGGGTAGGAAAGTACTCTCAAGTTTCACGGTCGAATAGCCACAAGTATAGCTGTAGTCCTTCTGTGTAGTGATTATGTTGTTTGGTGGTGCGTATCTTGGTCAGTCTTGGATGTTGTTATTCCCCTGTTTTAGTCAGGGAATCTGAATTCCGAGCCTATAGTCCAAAATGAAAAAAATATATATTGATTCCTGATCCTTCGATAGTGTGGCGATAATTTTAAAATGAAATATAACGAAACATTTATAAAGTCTGGTCTTATAGCTTTCTTCAGACTGGAAATTATATATTCATATACGATAGTATATAAATGCCTACGAACAATAAATATTTCATGAGAAGAGGAAGTCATATAACTGAGAATTATTTTATTTGTTGAAATCATATAAGTTAATTGGAGAGAAACGTATTCATGAACTCGGTGAGGTTTAATGCTTGACACTATAATAGCTTTTCCTATTTCAGGAATATTTAGTAAAATTGTCATCATTCGTTTCACTGTGAATATAAATGCTCTTTTAAAGGTTTATGGGTCCATAAATATATTTGCTAAAGACGCAGTTGCAACTGGTATTATGATACATATTTTTTTTATTTGTAATAATAATGTGCTACACTTATTTATTTACTTTTTGCTGTGGCAAGTCACAATGAGTCAAGATTTATCCTTATAAGTTTTATGTACACTCAATGTTGATTAGTCGATAGTTCAATCGTACTTGTGAATGCTTATGCTGAGAATAATTGGAAAATGATTATGTTTAAAGGCAGTATGATTCCCTTCAATATTTATAGTCTGCTATTACAGGTCGACACCTTTTAACATTGTGAGTGCGTATTCACTGACTATTTTATTTGGATTCCATTCGCGACCTTAGAATTCACATAAATGTTAACTGCGTTTTTATTAATTTTAGATAGCTCCTTCAATCTGCTTAGGTTGCTCTATAAAACTTTGTTCATTGTACAAAGTAAAGTCTGTTATAAATAGTTTTTTTTTTATTTAGGTTTCATTATCAGCTAAATGGAACGTTTCGTTTTTTCCTGTGACTTGTTCATTTATTCTCTAAGTTTCTATCTTAAATTTCTATCTTTGTGCCCTTAAGCTCTAAAATTAATGCTCTCATAGAAAGAGGATAGAAGAAAAATTCGGAACAATCTTTGTCCTTTAATCGAATGAGAGAGATATTTTCTGTGATAGATTGAAAACTTGTTTTCACCGTAATTAGTATTAACGGATTTATAATTCGTTTAATAAATTTGCATATTACGGCGAATTTGGGTTTTTTTTTTCTTTAAAAACAGTTGTTTTCATTTGTAGATTCTTTTTTTTTGCGTATCGAAACGTAAAAAGTCCGCCACGCAGAGGCTACCTTAACTAAGCAGATTTCCCACTTGCGCCCCGTATTTGCATTTATCTCAAAAAGCGAAAGTTCATTTAGAACAATACTTGGTATTTAAGCTTCAAATAAAGTGTTTCATGATATAACAGCTTATTGTTAATATGATATGAGTAGGAGTGGGGGTTTACTGAAGGCCAAAAACTAAAAAATGTAAGTATCTCGGTTAATAATGAAGATGAAAAATCGCACGCAACAACATTCATAGACCTTTTAATTTGCTATAAGATTTGTTCTATTCACTTTTTCGATCGGACGTATAATAACGGAAATATTTCGAATTTCCGAAATTCCCCTCCTCTAAACCCCTCCTAGTGGTCTGATCAGCCGTTAACGAACTTGATCTTTACATAAAACGATTATATATCGAGCTTGGTAACGATAAGACAAAAATTACACTGTTGGAGCGTCCCTTAAAGAAAATCTGCTAAAACGTAGGTATGGGTTAGGTATATAACAAGCAGTTTTTGGTGTACTAAACCGAAAGGCAAGTATACGAAAAACTTAGAATAGTGAAAATTCTGGATATTGCCAAACGCATTACTGTCGTATGTCTGATACAGGTCAGAAGACAGAGCAAAGAAAAGTATAGTCTTACTCTCGAAATAGTTTGCTGAGTGACATACAAATTAACGAATGGACTCATGTTTTCTTTGTACCTTCTTGTTTTCTGAAAGTTGACTCAGATTTTTTTTTTTTTTTTTTTTAATTTATTGAATGATTTTTGTGATTCTTCCTTCTAGGGGAAACAATGAAAGTACTTTTTGTGAAGTATAATAGACTTGCATTTAGACGCCAAGACATGTTCCATTAGTTGGTGGTTACAATGATTTGTGCAATTGGATATTCAATATTAAACAGTTAACAGATGAAAGTGATGGGCGCCTTCTTTTGATGGATCTTTACTTAATGGTTCATTTAATAGTTATAAACGAGCTTCGCGGAGGATTTGTGATTAATGGCTTAGACAGTGAGGGCGGAGGTGAGATTAATAAAGGCGTCAACTTATCAAAACTTTAATTTGATTTTTCCGGGTGTTGGAAGAGATTCACGGCCCCTTAGAAAATATGATGAAATGTTACGAAATCAACCTCAAAACGCTACACTATGTATATAAAAAATATTTGTGTGCCGAAATAAATAATCACTCATCAGATCTCACACAAACTAATTATTTTAAATACAATAGCTTCCTGAAGTCTAGTCGGCTTATGTCTCCTCTTAAGCTATCATCAATCAGCTATTGAGGTCGTACTCATGACGCGATTTTCGAAAAATATATTCAAATCAATCTTACCCAGGAGATAACAAAAATGAGATCCGTTCAAATATATATATATATATATATATATATATATATATATATATATGTCTGTTAACACTTTAGCGGTCGCAATTTTTGTTTAATCGTCACCAAACGTGGTATTTAATCGTTTTATGTAAAAAGAAAGATCAAGTTCGTTAACGGCTGAAATCGGACCATTTGGTGGGGGAGGGGGTTTTAGAGGGGGGAAATTCGAAAGATCTCTATTACTATACTTCGTATCGAAAACTTGTATAGAACCAATCTTATTAGAATAAAAATTAAATTAACTATAAATATTATATGTAGATTTATTCTCTATCCTCAATATTAACTGAGATATTTGCATTTTTATTAAGTGTGTGTGGATAACGGGCAATGAGATCGGCTGATGTCGGTACTATTCGTTAACTCCGCCCAGGGGGAAATTTCGAAAATTCGAAATATCTCCATTACTATATGTCGGATCGAAAAATTGTATAGAACTAATCTTATTGCAAATTAAATGTACTATAAATATTGTTATATACATTTATTTTTCTATCTTGAATATTAACCGAGATATTTGCATTTTTATTAAGTGTAACGGACGAGCTAGGTCGTTCCTAATCGTTCCCGCCGAAAGCTAGTTCGGCCGTTTCCGTAACTGTGGGAAATCTGCTTAGTTTACGCAGTCCCTGCGTGACGTACTTTTCTTGTCTGAAAGTATCTTTTAAAAAGAAAATGGATATATATATATATATATTTATTTATTTATTTATTTTATTTTCTATTAGAAGAGTATTAAAAAATAAATAAATAAAACAAGAGACAAAATAATATTGTGCGAATGGCCTCCCACTTGTATTAGGTACTTACTTTTTTTTTCAAATCGTAAAATTATTCATTTTAATGTGGGGGAAAAAGAAACTCCGCAATCACTGACAGGTAGGTTGTTGTCTACTTAGCCTACGTATGTTGGAATCGGTAGAAGATGAATTGAAAATTCTATCGGCATTCTTGATGGCATAGCATCGTGAAGTAGATCAAGGTCTTTAATCAGATTTGTCTATAGGGTAATCGGCTATTAAGGAACTCATAAAGTTTGTACTCATAAAGCGATTTTCGAATACATTCCTCAAATGTTCATCTATCCTATGTAGGAGATGATGGAAATGAGGTCCGTTCAAAATTATATTTATATATGTATATTAATCTGTTGATTAATTTTGAATAATGGCAATTAAATAAATAAATTGTATATCCCCATTTCTACTCATCTGATTTTTATTTAAAAATAGAGAATATATGGTGAGATTAGACCAGTGTCGTACCAACACGTGTGAAATCTGCTTAGTACATCATACAACTATTGTTTTATCTATTTTGGTATTCATCCTTCAGTAAATCCCCACTTCTATCATTCCTTTTTCTCAAGAATTTTGTCACTCATGTTCACCTTACATTTCAATAACTGATTTCATAGCTTTCTTTCTACTGGAGAAGTAGTGAATAGAGAGTTTGAGGAGGTCAGCATGCCATTCCAGCACGGTGGGAAATCTTCTTAGTTTACGCAGACCCTGCGTGAAGGGCTGTTGGAGTGCCTGAGACTATTCAGGAAGTATTAGTTATAGAAGCCTTTAAAACCTTAAAAAATAGCCTTGCCTTCCATTGAGGGAGGAACTAGCTCTGCGCATTCTACCAGTGAATTCTGGTTTATTGGTTATTGGGAACTAATGGGAAGATGGCGTTAATTTGAATGAGCAAATAATAATTTAGTTATGAGTTGTTAACTGGCTTTAGAAAGGACTCGTAAATCCAACTCAATAATGATGAGGAACAAAGGGAGTTGTGACTCACCATTGTAGCCTTAAAAGGAATGTATAACAGGAAGCCTGTCTGCTTTCTCTCCATTGCTGTTAGGACCTTCATCTCAGATAAGGACGACGCTTTAGGGTCTTATTAATGAAAATATATATTCTCCCTTCAATTTTGCTCTAATTTGGCTTTGAATTAGGAGGAGAGAGGGAGCAAGATCGTGAGGTTCCCAATCCGTGCTTTGCCATTAATGCAAAACTCGTTGCTTTCCGACAAGGAATCGTTAAGGAACTAGGAGACAATAAATTTGTCTAGGCCAAGCGTAGGGACTCGGGGGCTCTACTTATGCTGAATTTGCTGGCTCCGCATTGTAGGTCGTTCCTGTGATCAGGATATCTTGATTTAAAAAAAGAAAACGTACTAGTGAAGGAAGAGGGTACGTACACATGAGGTGGTTTCCGTTTTCTTCTGCATGTGACAATTCAATAATAATGGTATCAGAATGTGTAGAGATAACTACTCGATAACAAAACATTTTGAGATGTATCCCTCCGTGGTCTCAATCAGCTGACCTGTGGTACTCATTACCCAATATGAATGTACAAATTGCAAATTTATGTATGTATCTCTATAGACGTGCAGTCTTAGATATTTCCGAAAGATCCTTTATCCCTTGTGGAGCGAGTTATTTGTATTGTCTTGTTTTCAGCCTTCAGTAAATTCCCACTTATACTCTTATCAGATTTTTACTTTGAGTAAACGAGTCACTGAAAATTTCATGTCGAGCTTATATTCAATTCCTTTTTGCATACACTACTTACTACTAGAGATCACCAGGGCGTCCTTACATCATATGGGAAATCTGCTTAATTATCGCAGCCCTCTACGTGACGTGACAGGCTTTTATAATATGTAAAAAAGTCTACGATATTTCATACAATTGGCCTCATGAAGCGTCTAACAAACATAGCTTGTTTCAACTCAAAAAGAATTTTAGCTCCCACTTGCATCCATGACAATATCCGAAGAGGTCAATTGCAGTGTTTGAAAATATTGTGATATTAGATTCGACACAGTTGTTGAAAGCAATTCTTGATTCATAAACTTATAGAAATATACTAAATTAGTTATCACTTAATATTGTGAAGTGATAGTATGAGTTATCTCCATGACAGGTAACTCCCCACTTCTGGGCAAAAAAGGTGCAGATATTTTACA
The DNA here is from genome assembly GCA_019009955.1 of Riptortus pedestris. NCBI lineage: Eukaryota > Metazoa > Arthropoda > Insecta > Hemiptera > Alydidae > Riptortus > Riptortus pedestris. Next base: position 112,609,683 of record CM032231.1, on the reverse strand, counting down.
AATTATTCTGTCTCCTTGTAAAGTACCGCGATTTCAATTCTCATTTATACGTGGGTATCCAATCCAAAATATCATGGCAAACGCCTTAAGATAAATAGCTAACTTATACCCGTGATCACATTGGGAACGTATTAAAACTATTTTAGCTCGCTAGCTCCCGTTGGAAGCTTGGGTTTTCAAAGAAACTAGTGTTTTGCTATTTCCCATTAAGTACTGCATATCATTTCTTGTGAATTTATTTATTTTTGGTATTAAATGCTCAACAATAATTCTAGCTGGTTCACTTAATAAGAAAGTACATGTGTATTCGCTCAAAACACACTTCTTACGCAAACCCACGACCGGTACAACTAAAGAAAAGTCATGAAATGAGTGAGTGCTTTGGGGTGTAAACGATGTACTTCCCTTGATACGCCCTCGTGTCATTCACACTCCGGTGTCCCCGCCATAACCTACTTTTCCCGGGCTTTTCTAGGTTTTCCTATTGTCCCAGACAATACCTTCCTTTCCATACTGATACACACTCATTGTCCCCATCATTTACCAATAATGCTAGTATACCTACAAGGTCTATACTTGTCAATGGACTATTTCTACAAAGTAACATAAAAAAAAAGTAAGTAAAAAATCTATTTTACCTTGTGAAGAAACCGCTAGCCGGCACCTGTTTCTATATGGCTTTATATTATTATATGCTCTGTGTTACACAGTTTACATTGGGCTTTTTGCGAATTGGACCCGTAAAAGGATTGTTTATTTGGGCCAATCTCTGAGACGAGCCAAAAACATAATCCGAATTTCAGAGGATTTGAGTATAAGTGTCCTTTCTTTGACTTTATTGCATCTATTGCTGTGGTATTTCTTTGAAAAATGCACAGGCAGGAATCCATTTTGGGTATTAGAAAAATATTAAGTTGAGGAAATACGAAAACGAAGTTGGAAGGAAGAGGGTTAAAAACTCTTTTTTGTATTTAGAAAATCGCATTTAGATGTGGTGTCCATAAATAAATAAATAAATATTTGCATTATATCTAGAAATGAAGGTTTTAAAATTGAAAAGAAATACAGTCATTTCTTTTTATTCTAACTATCGTAGTTTCAGTACTTACGAATTAGTTTTAGAAATTTGACAGAAGTTTGTAATGTATAGTTGAATTTCTTGTTCTTGAAGGGGGATAACAATATGATATTGGTATGTATCGTACTCAGAATCCTCTATTCATTTTTGAAGTGGGCGATTAACTGTGACCACTCATAGCAAAAAGTTATCGATTCAATAGTACAATTGTGATATAAGATACTCTAATAATAAAAAAAAAAACATGTAAACATGATCAGAATAATAACATTGAAAAAAGATGGAATAAAAAAAATGACCTGGTGTACAGTGAGCCACGTTGACCGAGTGTGAATAATCAACACAACACAACTTCTCTAGATACTGTTTAAAAAAAAAAAAAAATAAGGAAAACACAGTCTTTTTTAGTGTTGAATTGTTTCTAGAATACATCTACATATATTAATAAAGCAGACAAAGGATTCCATTGAAGTTATTGTACATCTTACAAGCATTGTATTGTGATGATATCCGCTAACTTACATATAGATGGACGTGTTTTTGTATCATTTAAATCATTCAGGAATATTAATTATTTTGAAATAGTATATATGATCTTTACTTTTAGCATTTCAAAGAAGAACATATTCGTCAATGGCCTAACCCGTGGATTTTGAATGCGGAAAGCGGTTTAGAGGAGGGACATGGAAAATTCAAAATATCTCGGTTATTATGAGTCGGATCAAAAAGTTTATATAGGCAAACTTGTAGTAAATTTTATTTTCTATAAAAGTTGTTTTGTACTCATTTCTCTATCTGGTGTATTAAACGAGATAATTCTATTATTTTTATTTTCCGCCTTTACCCCTCCCCAATTTATTTTAAGCTTAAAATTCAAATATTGCTTTCAAGAGAACTTTATTATACATGCAAATTAGTTTCGTGATGACGTCATCAAATAAAATTTTTCGTTCTTTACTAGAAAATATTTATTTTGTCTATACAATGTTTCAATATTTAATTGTTTCAGTCAACACTAAAGATCATGTTTGCTATTGGCTGAAATCGGGCATAGAATAGTGGGGGTTTAGAGGGGGGGGGGTTCGAAAATTCAAAATATCTCTGATATTATGAAAAATGATATAGAACCAATCGTGTTATACAATTGTTGAATACATTTACCTCAAATATTCAGCGTGTTATTCATACTAACTTGTCTTCAGCCTTCGATAAATTCCTATTTCTACTCATAGGGTTTTTACTTAGAAATAGATAATGCATGGTGAGATAAGATCGCTAGTGTGTTATCCATCGCAAGGGCCTCTATATGACGCATTTATTAGTGTATGTTTATCGACATCTCAACTGATAAATTATATGTCTAAGTTTCATCTTTGTTGTCATTATTTGAGTCCGACTTTAGTTTCGCTTTTTTAATTAATTAATGTCGTTATAATTATTAGTATCATGTCGTGAAGTTATAATTAGCCAAAATATTCAATTACTGTAGTTGATTTGCCAAATAGTTAAATTAGAAGGATAAAGTTTTTAATTTTATTATTTATTTTTTTTGGGTTACAGTAATTACGTCTTCGTGCTTTGTATCTATTTAGGAATGAAACCGCTGTAGTGTAAGCAAAATTTTGTCTTACTCATTAATTTTAGTTATCCCTGAATGCACGTGAGTGAAGCCCTTTGAGTAAAAGCTTGTTTAGAGGGGTGGCCCATCGCCTTCCCCTCGATATAAATTCCTATACATTCTCCTAGTCTAATTATTGACCGACTGAACAAGGGTACAGTCTACTGAACATGGCTGATGACGAGAAAGCCAGCTAGAGATCCGTTAATAGGGCGTATCTAACTGATATCTTTCCGATGGAAATTATAGCTCATTAAGCAAATGTCGGTATAATTTTTTTTTTTATTTAATAATTTATGCTAATGATTATAGAGAAAAGTTGTTAAGTGATGTATTATAGCCGACAACTAGCTTGTTTCATGTTGAATATTGCTACCGATTATATAAACAAAATTTGATGTATGATTTTATTGAGTTATATATTTAATTTTTCCATGAAGCTCAGCATAGCTGTGCGCTCCAGGCAATTGATCTTAGATAGATAAATATTTTATTGGCTTATATTTAAAAATATGCAGCCAAGAGTCTAGTTCAATTTGTGTTAGTAGTTAGTCCAATTTAACGAATTTAAAATAATCTGGAATACAAATTAACCGCTCATAAGCTGATAATAAAATATATTAATCCAAATAATTACATTACATTTTCAAGTACAATAAATTATATTTAATGCAACTATAAGTAAAATTGTTTTAATGCCTTAAATGTCAAATTTGCATAATTTTGGTATAGTTTTATGACAAATAGAATTATTATAATGAAATTCTTTTTTTAATGCAGTTAACCTTAAGTTTGATGAGGAACAGAAAATATCATTCGCTTTATTAGCAGATTTCCCTTAGGGGAAATCAGCTATTGAGTTCGTACTCATGACGCGATTTTCGAAATATTTCTTCAAATGTCCATCGATGCTACCCAGGAGATGACGAAAATGAGGTCCGTTCAAAACTATATATATATATATGTCTGTTAACACTCTAGCGGTCGCAATTTTTGTTTAATCGTCACAAAAATCGGTATTTAATCGTTTCATGTAAAAGCTGAAAAATTCAGGAGTAAATGATTTAAATGTAAATTATGTAGATTTTTGACACCTTCCATCAAGTATTAGCAAATAAAAAAAAATGTTTTAAATTTCATTTATAATAATTTGCTATTATGTTTAATTTCTTTGCTAAGATCGCTAATGTCAATGCTGAAGGGGAAAAGTCTGTTATGACTGTGAGGTAAGAGCTATAGTTTCTGAAAGGCACGATGGGACCTCTAATGCTCTGAATGTGCGCTCTGCCCTAATAAATTTTTGTTACGGGAAGAAGCCCTTGCCCACATTTTTCCAGATATTAGTGTAGTTTTAATATAAATTCTTGTTTTTTTACCCCTATTATTTCTAAATGACCGAAAACAATATTTTAGTTTAAATACCAAGCCGAAGTACTACGTATATTTACTTTTTAGTCAAGTAAGCTATTTATACATACATATATATATATATATATATATATATATATATATATATATATATATATATATATATATATATCATACCATATCATATTCTTGATCAAGTTTGTTAATGGCAGAACCAGGAGGAATGTGGCTTGGGGGAGATGTAAAATGAAAAGTTCTAATTATCTCGGGTATTATTAAAACTTAATCTTATGGAAAATTAATTATTAATATTTACTAAGGCTACTGAAGCTAACCGGGACTAGATATATTCTGGCAACCACCCCTTTCTAGCCTGGATGATACTTGTGATTTATGAGACTGCCAAAAATCCTTTTGCTCATGTGAGATCGAACTTATATTTAATTTATTTGGACATTGAATTGTAATTGGTACCTTTTGTTATTCCCAATACATAAACAGCTTTCTAATTCGTTTATGAGGTATAGTATTTTATTCTTTTTTTTACGTGCATTATGGTTTATTTATAGCTTTTCTATATTTTGATTATTATGATGATCTAGTTTTTGGTCCAGTTATAGTGTAAAAGTCTGTTTGCGGTGGGAGAAATAGGGTGTGACGTTTAGGCACAACTTTCTTCATGTGGTTTCGCTCTGCTTTCTTATCATGGAACGTTTGCAATATTTTTTTTTCTTTAAATTTATCATTTTATTTACAGTTTTACCATTCGTCCATTATGAATATCTCCATATGCATTCCTCTCGTGTGTCAAGGACTATCGTATGTTTGTCGAGTATTTGTTGTGTGTTTGTGTTTTTTGACGCTCTAGCGGCCAAAATTTTTGTGGTTAATCGTTTCTACATCGGTTATTTTCTGTTGGATTAAAAAAAAAAAAGTTATATAAATAGTTTTTATTTTCTAAAATAATGTTAATTACAAACTTTTATTCCATACATATTTTACTAACACTAATATTGTCTTACTAACTTGTTGCGTTTTTTATTATTATTGTATATGTTTTACTTTAAGTATTAAAAACCTTTGTTTTTTAACCAATTTCTTCACATACTTTTTCATGCTGATTACTCGCCATTGTTAAACTTTAAATCTTGTGGTTGTGTTTATTCGGTTGAAACTCTCTTATTTGATGGTTATATGTAGAACTAAAAGTTCTAATAATAGTGGAAGTTTTAGCAGATGTTTTTAAGTGAGATTTCTGGTATTATATGTTCATAGAAAAATATCTCATGATTAATTCTATTGGAATTTATTGAAAGTTTTATTTTCTTTACGTATTGTTTACTTTGGGCTTTTTCTTAGGTGGAATTACTTCTAATTACTTGAAGGTTAGGTATGAAGCTATTGTGTATTAGCCCAGAGAAGGACTTCACTTTAAATTGTGGAATGTTACATGACATTTACTTGCTTATACGAAGCCCCTTTGTTGCGGACTTTTCATTTTCCCTTAGTCGGATCATATTCTCTATGAAGGTCACAGGCAGAGGTGAGCAAGCAAGAACGTGGATGATACTCAGTGGCATCGTAAGTACAGCCCATTGGGCCTTAGTGTGGTGAAAATAGTCACCCATTATGGCATATCATGGTTGAAATTATTACTGGTGGTAAGCTTTGTCAGAATTGCGTGACTGGACACACTTTGTTTTTGAAGGGAAAATGTTTTCAAACCTTCGCATTTACTCTTCGTTTGTGTCTAGCATTTTTGTTTGTTTGTTATGAACATCATTCTGTACCCTCTATACCAATTGCTGTAAGAATTGCAGAGATTTCAGTCTAACATTGAACAAGGCTATTTCACATTCGCTGTGTGTGGGAGGGGAGGGGGTTAAAATACACCCATGGTATATTCAACTGTTGTAGAAAAGATTTATCTTATTTACCCTTGTCTAGAGTATGGTATTGGAAGGCCACTTACTCAGTGTGGCGTGGAAGACGGACGTGCTGGCCCAGCCGGAGGTTGCAAGCTGAACGCAGGGACTTGTTGATGCTGGGGTCTGGAATTGGGAAGTTCTATGAAATGGTCAAGAGTTGTGCCAGAGGCCAAGGACCTGCAACGGCTGTAGCTCCTTGCAATTAGTTGTTACAATCTGCTTGAAGTGAGATATGACTTTGGACATGTCGAATCAAACCCAATAGGGAAATTTACTTGGAAGTAATACTGGTTCTTTAATATTGAAAGTATATTGTTACGTTTATTACAAAAATAGTAAACGTTACTTATTAGACTTCTTTTGAATTGGAAATTTAAATACACAAACTTTCAAGTTTTTGTCACTACACATTTTATTCTACTAATCACTCCTTTGATTTACATACTTGATAAATTATTTTCACTACTAAACACGATATGAACTGTTAAATTCACGTTCTTACTACTCAGCACAATAACTCATGATCAATCTAATCACTGGTCAAATCACTGATGTTCAACTAAAAACTGAACTGCTGGGCGTCTTTAAATCCCCGCCTTCGGCTCTAGTAGGTTCGAGACGCCAATTCCTCCGCTGAATGGTCGGACCTGCTTTGTCACCTAGAAGGTTCTAGATTCCTGCCCTGGCTCCATCTACACCTAACTTTTGCAGGGATGCCCTCATTTTCTTAGTACTTCTTAAATATACGTAATTTTTATGTAGCAACTAAATCCAATCAATTAATTAAATTTTGATGGGTTTCTCCTTTGAATAATTCGTACTATAAAATATCTGCTTCTGTGCAGTTAGCTTCTTCGGAAATTTAATTTTTGGAATTTTCCCCAGAAGTGCTTGAATTGAATATACTTTATTTATTTTATCAATTGCAAAGCTTGTGACAGATCTATCAATTCAATTATTTACACCATGAAACCTCTGCTTGTGTGCAGTAGGTATTATATTCTCATTTTTTTTATTCGTATCTTTCCGATGAAATATTTGAATAATTAATATAATATGAAATTATTTAATTAAATTCATATCCTTTATTTTTATTAAATATTTGTGCTTCATTAATTAAAACACGTCTGAGGGGAAAAATTCGCCCTATACATCTTCTGCCTGCGAGAAGACAGCTTCTATATTCTGGAAGTTTTTTTAGATACAATTTTCCCAAGAAGCACTTGGATTTGAGTATGTTTGCTTTATATTATTGCTTTCATGTCCACTATAGAAGCTGGCCACGCCCTTCCTTAGTAGCGGTTTATTTCGTTCTTTCGCACTGACTCAGCCACTATTTCAGTACTTTTATTTAGATTTCTAAGCACTTTGCTTTCATTCTCTTACTAATTGCATTTTTAAATTGAAATCCGATGACTTTGAACTAAAAATTATTTTATAGAAGCTATTGCTTAATTAGTTATATATATTCATAGAGTTCACAATTTAGTTATTTTCCCATAAATGGGAGAAATGTTTTATTTGTTAGATGGGCGGTAGGTCTACTACTAGTCTTTGAGTGCCCATGACATTAAATCTCGTTTTAGCTAATTTCCCTTAAGGGACATTTAGTTATAAATCAAATTTTTCTTGTCTGTTTAAATGCCGTTTATTTTAGAACTTTATCGAACGTTTAGCATGAGTTATAAATAAGAAGGACGAAATGATTTCCTTCCTCCTTATGTTACAATATTTATTAACGAACACTATATACAGCTAATTGGATTGGACTAATAAATAGGTACCCTCCTTTTAGGCTGAGTTTTCATTCATGTTAGCTCAAAAAGTAATGCTACAAAATGGGGAGCTAAACATGTGTACCTTGTAGCACACCACATTTTAGTGACTTATGGTCCGCTACTTATTCTTCAGTAGGCTAAACCCCGGGCTAATAATTTAAATTAAATTTAATTTATTTATTTTTATAATTTCATTTTATTTATTTTTTCATTTTTTTTTTATTATAATTGATTATATGGTAATAAACCATTAAATATTATAGATTGTAAAAGCGTGTTTTAACAGAATCAGACATGTAAAATATGGTAAGTGGCTGTGGAAAAATGAGAAAAAAACTGCCTATCCGTATTTGATCTTTTTTATAACAGTTTGTTGTATTCTTAATACAATAAAAACCTCAGTTTTCTTATAATGCTATATTGACATGGAATCATATAGAACCAACATGCATGCCTTGCATCTGGCATAAGAATGGATTTACTGGAATTATAAGGGAAGCCTGCATTTTTTTTATTTTATTTTTTTTTTTTTTTTTATGGAATCTTTGATTCCAATAACTTGTCTGTTAAAGCACAGAATACTCAAGACCAAACGGAGCGTTCCGGAAGGTGCCCTGCCGCTTATAAAAAATTTCTTAAAATGAACGAGGCCATTATTTCGTTGATTCTTGTCTAACATCTGCTTTTTTCACCATTAGCTCCCCATAAATGGATATCCCCCCCCGCCTTTTTAATAGGACATTCCTGGTTTTTCTTTAATGTTACAATTTTTTGCGAATATATTATTGGGTTTTAATTACTTTTTCAATTTACCTGTGGCGTATTGCCAGTTTCTTTAGTTTAGTTGTGTAAAGGCCTGGAAGCTAAGATATATTTTGGGTTATGCTTTCACTTGAAACTGTCAAAACCAAGGAAACGACCAAGACATTAACATTATTCAGAGAATTAGCATTTTCTTATACACGCAAGTTTTTGAGTTGCATTGATAGAGACTAAATTGAGGTTTATTATTTAAGTTTTTGCGCAATGCGTTGAATAACTGTCAAGTTTGCCACAAACTGTTGGTTGCTTTTTCCTTATATTTTTATTGTGGTTATGTTCCCGTTATTCCTGTTGGTTAATGCTCTGGTCGGCAGCGAGCTTGTGGTTTGTCCTGCATTTGAGCCCCTGGCTTTTGAGACCCAAGCTGCTAGCTAATAAGGCCACAATTCCCCAGCGCACTCGTTGGCATATCTTCCTCCAGTGTGTTTGAACTGTCTTGATTCGGTGCACTGGTTTGCAATCCCGTTGTCTCCCTATGTGAATGGTACCGTCTCTTTCTAGCTCTCGTGGAGTACCTATAGACAGCCCTCTGCTAGTTCATGTAATGAAAAATAAAAAAACCTGCAGAAGGCAAGCCAAGGCTCATTAAACAAATCTCGTGGTGGAACTGGTATTAGGGCGTTAGGATTGTTGCTTGGTTGTTGTCTTCGTCAGTTAAGGACAACACAATCTTGTTTTGTGTTGTCACCATCTAAGAGCCATCCATCCCTTTTATCACAACCGTTGTGTGCTAACAAGCAATATTCGAAACGCCCTAATCAAAGTTTTATGGTCTCCATTGTTTACTGTCCTTAATTAACAGACTCCTCCCACATCTCTAACAATATCATTGAAAATAGAATGCACGTGCAACTCAGATGTCTGTCGATTTTTTTTTGTGTGTGTTTTTTTTTGTGTTTTAAAGAGTCAAGTTTCTTATAAGACACTTCTACATATCTAGCCCAGTGAAAAATGGGTTGTTTGACTCTTATTGTTAAAAACTAATGGTTTTATGAGACTTGTTTTCTAAGCGAAACACCAAGAATTTATTTTTAATTCCATTCCTTTAGAATTTATTTCTTAGTGAATGAGTTTAATGAACTTTATTGTATTATGAGTTGTATAATAATCAATGAATTATGGCTTCGATAGACCGGTATGATTTTGTGGACGTTTCATTTTTCTGACACTAAATGAATGTTGTTTGACAAAAAGAATTCAGATCAATAGATATTTATAAATTAATATATCCTCCTAATATTGTTCAGACATTTCAACGCATTCTAACTTTTGCTTTATATTTTACATTTAGCAATAGGTTTAAAAAAAAAGAAAGATTGATAATGATTATTCGAAGTGTTAATCAGTAATTTGTCTAATAATGATTTCAAAATCTAAAGACTACATCGCCAGAGACGAAAATAAATGAATTCTACAGACATTTTTTTATATTAGTGCTTCTTTTTCTATTAGTTCCAAATTTAGTTTTTCATTACACTCCTATTCATAAGTTATGAATATTCATCATAGTATAGTTTGCCAATTTACACAGGGGTTGGAACAAAAAGGGGGAAGGGCTTGTATTTTGGCCTTTTTATTTAGCCTAGTTTGGACTTAAGATGTGGATAGAAAAATTAATTTCAATATAATTTGTGAGTGTCATTGATAGAGTGGGTCAGCTTTGTAACCTTCTTCTTATTAAATGTTTGGTTTACAACATATCGTTTGCTACAGTACATATTTTCATAAAAATTATCTTGTCTAGTTTCTTCAGATAAATGTGGTTGCTGTTTTCCAAAATTGAATGTTGTTTCACTGTGTTTCTATTTGTTGGTTTAGCGATGTGCTGGATTCGGGCAGTAACTCACATGGACGGCTGGAGGTTGAATCGTCGGATATTTTGGTTGTATGGTCGGACGAGGCGAGGGCTGTGAAGTCATAGCTAATTCTGCTGGTGTACAATCCGACCATTTCTGGCCGGATAGACCAGTCCACCAATGGGAGTCGGAGCTATGTCGTCCGGGCTTCCATATCGGGTTGGTATTCGGCAAAACAATCTCGTCTCATTCCACTCCTCTCTTCCTTCACATTCAACTGACGTTCCCTTTCGACAGTCCGATTTTCCGTTCATTCGGATGGAATATAAAAATTTGTCGCCATAGATGATTCAAAGCTAATATAGTCTTAATTCATTCCGATTCACAACAATTCTTGGAAAAATATTTAAGATTTGGCTTAGGGATCGCCTATTTCCTCAAATGTCCGTTAATCCTACCTAGGAATAAGCCTATTCAAAATAATATATACACTTGTCTCTTTCCGCTCTAGCGCTCGCAATTCTTGTTTGAACACTACTAAACTCGATATAAAGTGTTTATGGCAAATCTAAAGATCAAATTCGTTAAAGGCTGAAATCGGACCGGAGTGTGGGTGGGGGTTTAAGTTTAAAGGATGCCGAATACGAAAACTCAAAATATCTCCGTTATTATGATTTGGATAGAAAACGTGTTTATAACTTAAATTTAATTTTCTGTAAATGATGTCCTTTGCCTGTTTTCACCATCTTGAATATTAAACGAGATATTTGCATTTTTTTTTTTTTTTATTTTTTTTTTTATTTTTTTTTTTTTTTACATTTTCACCACTCAGTAAACCCTCTCTTTTAGCAGATTTCCCTTAAGGAAAATCAGCTATTGAGGTTGTACTCACGACGCGATTTTCGAAATTTTTCTTCAAATGTCCATCGATCCTACCCAGGAGATGACGAAAATGAGGTCCGTTCAAAACTGTATATATATATATATATATATATATATATTTGTCTGTTACCGCTCTAGCGGTCGCAATTATTGTTTAATCGTTACCAAACTCAATATTTAGTCGTTTTATGTAAAAAGAAAGATCAAGTTCGTTAACGGCTGAAATCGGACCAGTGGGAGGAGGGGTTTAGAGGGGAGGGTTTTCGAAAAATCTCCGTTACTATACGTCGGATCGAAAAATATTACAGAATCAATCTTATTGCAAATTAAATTTGCTATAAATATTGTTTTATACATTTATTCTCTATCTTGAATATTAACTGAGATATTTGCATTTGTATTCTGCATGTGCTCGGGAGCAGTGGCTATGTTCGGACTTTCCGCCGTGAGCTCTGGCGGCCGTTTTCGTAACTATTCGTCCCTCGTGAATAGGTTTAGAGGTTTCTTACTACTACAGCTGTTATTAGGCAGATTTCTCTATTGTAAAACTTCACGTGGGAAATCTGCTTAGTTTACGCAGCCCCTGCGTGACGGACTTTTATATAATGAACCAATGAAGCCAATATATTATAAAAAGTTTTATTCCAAGCTTAAATAGCAATTATTCCTTTCAACGGACATTTATTATGTGAGATACATTCAAATACGTTGTGTGATGACTTCATGAATTATGATTTTACTTTCCTGTTTCCAAAATGTTGCTTTGTATATACCATACTCTATATTTCGCCGATTTATTCAACATTCCGTATTCGTTATTGGTCGAAATCGGACAAAGAATAAAAATTCAAAATACCTCACTTATTATGAGCCTTATCTTGTTAAACTGTCGATGCTCAACAATTGTTGTTCTGGGCATTTTCTCGTATCTCGAATATTGTGCAAGTTATTCATACTTCCTTCTTAGCAGAATTTAGTAAACCCCACATCTACTTATCGAATGTTTACTTAGAATTTGTGGTGGTGAGATGAGATCAGTAGCGTTCCATACGAGCCATGTGGGAAATCTGCTTAGTCTACGCTGCCCATGGTTGACTTTTAGCAGATATCTCTTAAGGGAAATCAGCTTTTCAGGTTGTACTCATGACGCAAGTTTCGAAAATTTCAACACAAGTCCAACGATCCTATCCAGGAGATCACGAAAATGAGATCTTTACAAAATTATATATATATATATATATATATATATATATATATATATATATATTTGTCTGTTAACGCTATAGCGGTCGCAATTTTTGTTTTATCGTTATGAAACTCGGAATTTAATTGTTTTATATCAAGTTCGTTAATGGCTGATACCAGACCAGTGGGAGGGGGGATTTTTGAAAATTCAAAATATCTCCGTTATTATGCGTTGGATCGAAAAATTGTATAGAATCAATCATATTTCAAATTAAATGCACTATAAATATTGTTCTATTCATTTATTCTGTATCTTGAATATTAACCGAGGTATATGCATTAGTATTGTGTGAGTGGTCGTCAGAAGTCGGCCATATTAGGTACTTACCGCCGAAAGCTAGTTCGGCCGTTTCCGTAACTATTAGTCTCTCGTGAATTGGTTTAGAGATTCTTTATTACTGTTGTTATTAGGCAGATTTCTCTATTGTAAAACTTCACGTGGGAAATCTGCTTAGTTTACGCAGCCCCTGCGCGGCAGACTTTTATTTACACTCATAGTTACTGTTTTTATGCGTTGATTTTTATGAATATATCTAATTAGTTTTCAGTTTGACCTGTCAAATTCTTTTTATCAGATTTCCCTCGAGGGATGCCAGCTATCCAGGTTGGGCTTGTGAGATAATTTTATAATAATCATTTTTTAATACCCCTTGGATTTCACAGAGTCGATGACAAAAATGAGGTCTGGTAAAATTTATATTCATTACCGTTAGAGCTATTGCGATCATATTTATCCGTCATTAACTTTCATATTAAGGAATTCATATAAAACTGAAGATCAATTTCGTTAATGGCTGAAGTTGGACCTGGGGGAATAGGGGTTTGAGGCAGTTTATGTATATGAATTAATAAATATATACGTCACTGTTAGTCGTCATAAAATGGTTAATAGGCAATCTCATTGAGTTACACGGGCTTTCTATCATATAAAAGCAACTATCGTTTTAGCAAGTGTCCTTCAGTTAGAAAGCGGCCTTTTATGAATTCTAGATGAAAATTAGATATATTTTCCATGATTAGGAATATTCGACAGATTAAGAACATCTGTCCTTATCCTGACGAGGAGGTCCTAAACCCACCAAGAGGAGTATAAAAGTAAAGGTTTATAAATTTATGTTAACCTCTAGTACAAAAAAATAAAAAAAGGTTAATTTTCAAAGCGTAGTTTCTATATTATTTATTTCACTCGCTGCTTTAAAACTTTTCATTTATTCTTACCTCTAACTTTTTTTTATCCCTCTTCGTTTATCAAATGTTATATTATGATATTAGTATGATTTATTTCTGATTTTTATGTGTGTCTATGTATGTTATATAATATAGTTCTTTCCTGTGATACCTCCTTGTGTTTGCTAATTCGTTGTAATTTCTATATTTAATTTTATATGTTAATATAGACCAATCATTTGAACTCCACGCACGTTAATATAATATAGCATTATTAATGCATGATCATTTTTCTGCCATTTTTGGCAGTCTGTTCGAAATCAGACGCGAATTATTGAACTTGTAGCTAAAAAGGTTTTCCTAATTACTTCTTGCCTGTAAAAATTCATTCACAGTTTGTTTGTTTTTTTATTTTATTTATTTTTTTTTTTTTATGGAAACCTAATTGCAATGAGTTTTCAAAATGGGAGATACAAAGTCGTGGATCGTTTAAACAATAAAAAAAAATTACTTTATTAATGGCGATTTAATTGATTTTCGAGGGTTGTTTTCCTTGACTTAATTATAATTAATTGTTTGTGAATGGAATAGATTTGTTCAAAGATTACGGTAAACGATTTATGGAAAACAAGTATCAGAAAGTTTCTCTTTAGGGAAATCAGCTATTGAGGTTGTTTTATTTGAATGGTTACTTTTTTTGCGGAAGTACGTATGCCAGAATAATGAATTAGGATTGCATCCGATACAATTTCCACGAGTTTGTAATTACACCTTTCGATTGGGTTCTTCAATTGGCCGGAAGTGAGAAATGGGAAGGAAAATAGTAAAATTGGCACAAGCGGCAGCCATATTGAATCAATCGTCGAATTGGGCGGAAAGGCTTCCTTCGCCCGCGGGCTGATTGCCTCCCTGATGGCTTGTCCAATGCATACACTCTACGTCTAACGATGCAGCTTCGATCCGGGGAAATCTGCTCTTTCGAAAAATTGTCTTCAAATCGCCATCGGTACTGCCTGTGAGATGAAGAAAATGAAAGAAGAAGTACGTCACGTAGGGGCTGCGATAACTAAGTAGACTTCAAAACTTAATTTTTTATGAGAAGAATATTGGGTATTTAGGTTTCAAATAATGAGCTTCATAATATAATAACACATTACTGTCAATATGACTTGATTAGGAGTGGGTGGGGATTTTCTGAAAACAGAAAACTAAAAAAATGCAAATAATCGAGATAGAGCAAAAACTTACATAACAACATTTATCGAACATTATATTTGCAATAAGATTGGTTCTATACATTTTTTCGATCCGCCTTATAGATATTATAGGAGATATTTCGAATTTTCGAAATTCCTTTCCTCTAAACTCCCCCTCCCCTCCCATTAGTCCGATTTCAGCCATTAACAAACTTGATCTCTCTTTTTACATATAACGATTACATAACGTCTTTGGTAACGATTAAATATAAATTGCGACCGCTAGAGCCTTAAGTGAAGTCTACTAAAATTATGTATGTATTTTGTGTAGCGGTCGCCATTAGATATTTCATCAAATTCGTTCCTCACTGATATCGGGGAAGGGGAGTGTGTAAGATGGAAGAAATCGAAAATTAGAAATCACTGGAAAATAAAGAGTCGGATCGAAAAATTGTATTTAACGAAACTTATTGAAAATGTAACTTCCTATAAGTGTTGGTATGTACATTTTTCCCCATTTTGAACATTAACCAAGAGAGGTGCATTTTATAAATCTCAGGCTTTAGTATAAACCCCCATTCCTACTCATGTCATACTAAGAATAATATGTTCATCGACCACTTGAAGCTTTAATATCAAATATTGTTTTCATTGTACTTTTACTGTGAGAGAGATATACAAATACGTTCTTTAAATTCGAAAATGGTTTAAATCTATACCATAATCGATATTATACCGTTTCATGCAACACGGAAGTGCATAGTCGTTAATAGCTGACAATTTCCCTGGGATATGGGTGGTTTAGGAGGGGGGGGGATTCGAATATTCCAAATATTTCCATTATTATGAGTCGTATCGAAAAATGTCATAGAACCAAGCTTGTTAAACTATTGGTATTCTTCAATTATCATTTCATCGATTTCTTCGTCTTCTTATTGAGTTCAATTTCCGTTTTTGCGCTCCTTTTCTGCTTTTTATTTTCCATTTTGTCGTTGTTTTCCATTTCTCTTTCTGTGTTCTATTTCTTTTCTTTGTGTGTGTTCCATTTCTGTTTTTTTTTTTTTTTGTTTGTTTTACATTTCTGGTTTGTATTTTATTTCCGTTTTTCGTGTTCAATTTCTGTTTTGAGGTTTTGTTTTCGTTTAAATTAATTTTGTTTTTTAAATTGTATTCAGTTTTTTTCCTGAGCAACATCGTCAGAGCTGCGAAGCTCCTATAAATAAAATCAAAATCTTCGTGGATGAAATATTTAGCGTGTTATTCAGTCTTTAGTAAACCCCCACTACTTCTATTCATCGTATTTTACTTAGAAATAGAACAAATGTGGTGGGAAGAGATCAATAGTTTGCCTTACCTTCAAGTGGGAAACCTGCTTAATTTATGCAGCCCCTGCGTGACGGACTGTTTATTCGCCAGGGTTTGTCTTAGAATGTGATTTCAGTCATACTATTGTCAGTTGTAGTGAAATGGTCATATATATTACATACATATGCTTCAAAGAATTGGTATGATACATTGAAAAGCATATACATATGATAGATATTATCAAGAAGTCGATTGGTTGCACGACACATTTATTTCTCTGTGTTGTACAATATAAGATCTAGATTGTGGAGCGAGTATGGCAATTGGAAGATCCCCACTGGCAGAGTTCTTTCATCGGTGTGGTCTATCATAGAACCTCTTGTTTCCCATTTGACACGCCCTTCTGTAACGGCTGCCTGGATTGGCGACTGATTTCTTATATGCGGCCATGTCGCCACTCTACTGGCGGGAACTGATGCATATGAAATTGCCTTTCTATTATCGTTGGCACAACTGCTCTCAACTACCAGTATTTTAGCAGATTTGCCACTCAGAAGACCTTTTGCTTATGGTTCTGTGGTATGACGTCGTTGACTTAAAATATTGCAGTAGTTTTGGAAATCTGCTTAATATTGGAGCTGTGGGTTTGTTTCCATTACGAAATTCTTCTTATGTAGTTCTCTTGTTAATTAAGATTTTAGTGGTAATAATAGACCATTCACACAGTATGGTGTCTTATGTTATATAACTTCTAATCGAGGAACTTTGATTACCAGGTATCCAAGCGATTAATAACTTTATTAACATAAATTCCAAAACCATTAATAATTTTATTACATTCGAAGAATTCTTCATTAGCTTTTTTACCAGATATGATTGATAGAAGATGGTAGCTTAGATAACTTAATGGTATGTGAGTGTGTCTGGCGAAGATGGTTAAATATAAAAAAAGGTTCGTCAAGCAGGGGCTGCGTAAAGTAAGCAGATTGTCATTTATCTCAAAAAACCATGTTTGGCTGGTCAAACAGCTAATTTGAAATGAGTAGGAGGGGAGAGGGGTTCCTGAAGGCAAACAACTATAAAATGCTAATATTTCAGTTTATAATTCAGATAGTGAAAGTACGCGCATTACAACATTTATCGAACATTATATTCCCAGTAATATTGGTTCAATACAATTTTTCGATCCGACGCAAAATAATGGAGATATTAAGCTTTTCGAAATTCCTCCCCTCTAACCCCCTCCTCCTCCCACTGGTCAGATACGAGCCATTAACGAACTTGATCTTTCTTTATACATGAAACGATTAAATAACGAGTATGGTAGCGATTAAACCAAAATTGCGACAGCTAGATAGACTGGTAACAGACAAATGTGTGTGTGTGTGTGTGTGTGTGTGTTTATATATATATATATATATATATATATATATATATATTTATAATTTTTATAAAATCGCGTCATGAGTAAAACCTCAATAGCTGATTTTTCTTAAGGGTAATCCGCCTAAAGAAAATGTTAGCTTTCCGGGCCCGAAGGACGAAGGGCTGCCAATCGACATTGTCGGGTGCTCAAGAGGTCGGTCATTTTCCTTGCCTTTTTGTAGTCAAATATCGCAGCTTATTCATTTGCGTAGCTACTCAATTGCTGCTCTGATCCGAATTGATCCCCAATCTAAAATGACATAGACACTAGAACTAAGTATAATTTGGCATGCAATCGAGTGGTTTGATTTCGAGCCTCTAGCGTACTGACACTAAGCTTTACCTTTTGACCCTGCCCCTCCTCATAAACTCATATGGGCTGTGCTGTTCTACTTTTCGGGATCAATAAAAAGGCCTTGTCCTCTACATGTGTTTTAATATATGCAGAGTTCACTTTCATCAGTGCTCCATCATCAGTGCCTGCTGACAAAACAAAAAACCTTAAGAAATAACACCATAGCATGGTCAACAGTGTAGAAAACAGCCACAAAACAATAAAAAACAAACATGTCTAAGATAAAAACAATAAACATTTAAAAATAGTCAACAAATTCAAGAACCCATGAGCGTACGTAATAAAAATGAAAAGTTAAAAACGTAAAAAAAAAGTTATATTATTATATATATCATACACTGTCGTATTAGTAAATATTTTTATATTACATCACATTTTAGGGTTATCGTTTGCGCTCTCAACTCAGAACTGGCATCCTAGACACTAGAATTGGAAATATATGTTTAAAAATTCACCTATGTTCAAATGTTCAAATCTTCTCCTATACTTGTAAAATCCTAGATAGATAGATATAGATTCTGGACAAGCTGTAACTAGACCTAAGAATGACACGCTGGAGACGTCATCTTGAATTCTATTCTCCATTTCTGCCGTAAGGAGAAACCCCCTCATGTAAACCGGACTTTGGACATTTGCAATCAGATAGAGCAATAGTAAAGCCTTGCAATGATAAGCACTCCTAAACCGAATAAATATTTTCTGTGCAAATTTTATAGCTTTTCCTCCTTACCCAGGCGCATTGCTATGGACGAGGAGGCCGCTGGAGCAAAAAGCCGTTGAGAGTCCTAAGAAAACAGACATGTAGTATTACTGACATCTCTCCACATAAAGATAATGTGAAATGAAGATCACTTATCTCCTAAATGTTCGTCTTTATTTGTCCTTTCTAATGGAACGTCTACAGCCTATGATATGTCTTTCTTTCCTCAAATGAATAATAACTATTAAATGTTTCTATTTCAGGGATTCTGCAAATGTCGGTGACTCAGTTTCGGTTACTGCAATAAGCTGTGACATTCACATATAAATTTCCGTTAATGTAGCCAAGGCCAGTTGACCTCATGACGTTGCTCTACCATTTGCTGGACCCATTTATCTTGTCAAGCACCTTTCTCTGGAACGGGACGAGCCTTGAGTGTTTGGGGAGTGCGTCTGACTCAGCCGATGGGTGACGTCAGCCGGTTGCTGGGTGTCAGTTCATTAGGATCCCTGATCATCAACCCCCCCACTATCTATCCATTGCCTTTGTTATTTGCCCTCTCTCACATTGATCTCTCCGGATCATTCCCGAGAGCTATGGTTGCTTTTTTTGTGTATTTCCTGCTTTAAAAGGCGGGTAGTGGTGGTCGAGTGGTTAATGGCTCTGGGTTACACTTCTAGAGGTATCAAGTTCTCAAAACCTGGGTGCTAAAGCTTATTTAGTTGTAGTTATTACTTGGTCGAACTTGTAACCGTCGCCGTGGGGTTCTGTTCTGCTTCGGGAAGCCATTGAGTAGCTAATTGAATAGAGATGAAGTTATCCTTAGCCTATAGAGTCAACACATTTGGCAGGAAAAGCGTGAAGCTGACCTCCCGCCAAAGCTTTTTTGGGCTGTGCCAAAGACTTTTTTTCCCTTTATGAGTATTAAATCATAATTGTCTGTACTTTCTCTCTATCCGAACTGCTCTGAAATCAGATATTTGTGTAGTTCTAATCTGATCCTTGACTCTATCTTGAAAAGCAGATCTAACTCTGTTACCTCTGGGTACTGTATTGTGGAGGTGCCACGTTATATCAGTGATTATGAATATTTTAATATTATCAACGTTCTTTAGTATTTAGGAATTCCACGATCACTGTTTACTTCTTAGGTTCTGTGGTATCATGTAGTCTGAGTCATCAGCCATGATTACAATAAATAACATAGATATAACCGTGGGTATATAGGATGTTAGTTGGTTTTACTAATGTCGGAAAAGGAAAGAGTTTTCTTGATTTAGTTTTCAATTTGAAAAATTCAAATTCTTTCGGTTACTGCCATGAGTCGTGAATTACGTGGGAATGTTTTAACTGGTGGCCTTCATCATGTCATGTGAGTAGTCAGTTGCGTTGAGGAGGAAATTTAATTTCAGCTCTCACGCTGAAATTGAATACATTTTCTCGTTAACGCAAACAGCTGTATGAGTCAAGTCTTACGTACTAACCCAGCTATTTCTGTATCTATGACTCTTCCTTGACTTTTCTAAACACTGATTTTCTCAACTCAACTTGCAATCTAATTCTTATGTTTAGTTTTATTCATTGACGATTTTTGTCATCTGTTATTTCTCATCTCAATAAATCTATTGACCATTTCATCTTTCATGTAATGTCTTATATTGAGACATCGCAGTTATATTGTATTTACTTTGTTATAAGCAACTCTGGCTCTGTGTGTAATTACGATCCGAGAAACTTATGTTCAAAAAATTTAACGCCGATTTTCACTTAGTAAACCATTTATCAAATCTTCTAAAGATCTCGCCCATTGTCAACAAAATTGATACTCCACCTCCTCCTGGAATAAATAGAGATGTCGACATCTCGTACTGTATCTCAATTCTTCAAGTATTAATCACGAGGATCTGAAACCCAGAGATAATCTAATTATATATACTTAACGCTCAGTTATATCCCTGGACATCTCCTGTGATAGGGGTTGCGTTGAGTAAGAGAGATGAGGTATATTTGGGGAGGTTTGTATTGGAGTGCGCCAGCGATCGATAACAATATCTTGAGTAGACTTGCCCTCGGCAGTTCGGATGACAACGAAGAGTGGGAGTAGATCTTTTGAGGAGGCCTCTTATGGAATCTTCTTAAAATGTACATGCTTCTCATCCGGGTTTTGACCATGTTGTTCAGATCATAACTGTGACGGGATTGTAGATTTTGCAACCCAAAAGTTTCCTGTCTCCCATTGTTTGTTCAATCTGCAACCAGATTAATTGTCCAAACTTATGTTCAGGTAACGTCATCTGTACTTGTGTTAAAATCAGATTACGTCATTTGTGTGTCATTGCAGGAAATGGGAACTATGATAAGGTTACGTAGTTTGTCGGTACCGAAATATTGTGTTATTACGCTCATGTCTTTTCGTCCTAAAGGCATGATGCTGCGCGCTAAGCGTGCTATTTTGTAGTTGGCCTCTTTAAGTACTTTCCTATGCCAGCATTCGCCTAAGGGCGGCATGTAGAAAGGTTCTTTGAACCTGCTGGTGAATGTACGGAGCAAGGTGAGAGGCCAGTGAGAGGTTTACTAGGCTAAGTAGGTGTTTTCACTCCTGCTCATCTGTAATATGGAGGGATTATCAGAGCAAACAAAAACTCTCTCAACGCCTCCCCCCCCCCCTCCTCTCTCTCTCTCTCTCTCTCTCTCTCTCTCTCTCTCTCTCTCTCTCTCTCTCTCTCTCTGTCTCTGTGTCTCTCTCTCTCTCTCTCTCTCTCTCTCTCTCTCTCTCTCTCTCTCTCTTACTCACTCACTCATGTTTTTTTTTTAATTTTTTGTAAATTGTGAAGTTTAAATTTCCTTGTGAGTCACGGTGGAAAGAAATAATAACATGCAATTTACGTTCCCGTTTTCCCTTTGTTTGATAATTTTATTGAAGTAATGTAATTTAAATATTGGTGTTTGAATTGCAAATTGACTGTGCTCGTCGGTGTATCTCGCCCCTTCGAACCACTTCTCCAGAAATGCAGTGGTTAATAAAGCCGTTCGCAATGAGTACTATTTTATTTATTTGTTTAAAGAAAATTATTGTTGAAGAGTCCAAGTTTGTGTTCTGGCAGGTGGAAGTGAATTCTATTGCAGGTAGTGGAAAAATGGCCACACTTTCACCTTAACAATTTATTAAAGTGACAGAGGGCTTTCGATGCAGCGCATCATCATCAGTGCCCGAACGCCCGTTATGTTGACCTGACGGGCCTTAGGACCAAATTCAAAGTCTCATAAGCATCAGCTTTGTTGGCTTAAGGTCAGGAGTTGCCTTAAGTCAGATTTGCAAATCTGTATTACAGTGAAAGGTTGGACTTTCAACATGGTAGGAGTGTAGTTTCTTATTCTGGACGCCGTGTATTTCTATAAAAGGTAGTGTAATGTAAAAACAACTTTCTTTACTCCCTACCTGTCCAATACTTATTCCAAATTCGCTCCGAAGAACATTATATATATATATATATATATATATATATACAGAGAGAGAGAG